>OU452265.1:11222500-11707502 GCA_911728495.1 Furcula furcula | reverse complement strand
TATCTTTCAACTTAGGGTAGAGTACAAGTTTCATCAAAATCGGTCCAGCAGTTTAAGAGATATAAACTTTTTATGTTTTCAGTAAGTTACTGTAATGTAGACGTTCGAGTTGCGTGATAGTGCTGATACCTATCTTGGTAAAATAAGTCACAAAAAAGTGTTAAATAAACTATTTTAAAAAAAATAAAAACCGACTTCAAAGTAAATTATCTAAAAAGCATAAAATAACGAAAATATTATTGAAGTTGGTGCAGAATATATACAGCAGGTACGCTAACACCAACTTCAATAATATTTTCGTTATTTTATGCTTTTTAGATAATTTACTTTGAAGTCGGTTTTTATTTTTTTTAAATCTATCGTGTGTTCGAAAATTGTCTCAGATTTTTCTGGTTGGAACCGGATATATCTGAGACAATTTTCGTACACACGATCGATAAAACTGCACAAACGGTCTGCGCCATGACTGCGCAAACAAATCGCTACGTTAAATAGTTGCCGTGTGTACCGGGAATTAGACTATAGTTTTAGGGAATAAAATCATTAAAGTAAAATTAATGAATACACGACTGTTTTTCTTCCAATTAGTGTTCATCAAGATGTATCAAGGTTGATCAAGGTTTTTAGCATGTACTTATAGAGTACTCTATAGAGAACAACCATTTTTTTTTTTTTTTTGACGCGGGGGAAATCTTCGAAAGATCCCCGGGAGCTGTGGGGCTCGACCGGGGTATGTGGGATTCTTACCCACTAAAACCCCCGCGGCTGTCGCATCGGCACATGAGAGGGGGGACCCCAGGGCTCTCCGGTGGGATCTGCACCAGGGGCCCCTCAGTGCCTTGCCTTTGAGCCCGCCGCCGGGGGGCGCATTGTAGCCCCCCGGGAACCTGACACGGTACTCACGGGGACGGGGGTCGCAACCCCGCCGCCGTCCTCCTCGGAGTCGCCGCCGTACTCAATGGACGCTCAAAGGGCCCACACCCCGAGCGTCCAGCGACTCCGAAGGATAGAGACCAACCATATAACAACCACGTGAAAAACATTCTTCTCGTAGATCGACTCCAACAAAATATTTTAAGGTTTGACCTTGAAATTCGTTTATAGTAATAACATAAGAATTTTCAAGGGAAATTGTTATAATAATAATAAATTCTTTATTTACCACAAGTACACAGAAATATTAACAAAAAGATGTTTCATGTTTTACATAGTGCAGCACTTAGATACGATTAACTTTATTTAATTACCTATGGCCCTCACACTAAGCACAGCTTGTATCGTGAGGACCAGTAAAAACCAGAGATTACAGTTGATTTAAGTTTGGTCAGAACGATTCTGTGCTAGGCAGAATTGCTGGATACGATAAAATATTTAAAAAAAAAATTGAACCGACTTCAATAACACAAAAAAGTATAAAATAATTTAAATATTAAAGAAGTTGGTGTTAGCGTACCTGCTGTGTATATTTGGCACCAACTTCAATAATATTTAAATTATTTTATACTTTTTAGTGTTATTGAAGTCGGTTCAATTTTTTTTTATATATTTTATTTTATACCTTTTAGTGATATTTTCATACATAAAGATGGAACCATCGAATACGGTAGAATGATCTAGGTAGGTTATGACATCATTATGATTTCACATTATCGTCTACATACTTTTACATAATTCATGTTTCTTCAGAAACTCAGAAACAATTTATCCGATCGTAATAAAATTTGCATGGAATCATCATAGTAGTTTACTCTCTCGAATAAAAAAAGAATCATCGAAATCGGTTCATATTTATCAGAGAAATGTAAAGGAGAACATCAGTTTTATGGTTTTTACCAGATAAATTCCTCCATATCATTCATAGTCCTCCAGGAAGTTCTTATCCGGTTATGATAAAATTCATACAAGTTCATTACAGTGGTTTCTTCTTTCGAATAAAAAAAGAATCATTGAAATTCGTAAATATTTACCAGAGTTATGACCATTTTTGTCCTTAAAAAGCACCATAAAGTCATCTATATAGGCTTTCCTGCAGCTCTCAGTGCGCAGTCACCATTCTTGTTTTTCAGGAACTACTTATTACTAAGTAATATTTTTTTATGGGACCCAATTAACGGATTAAAGAGTGGATGGAAGAAAGATTTTTTCAAATCGGTTCATAATTGCCAGAGTTATGCACGAACATGCATAGAAAAAAAAAAGAAAAAAAATATACAGACGAATTGAGAACCTCCTCCTTTTTTGAAGTCGGTTAAAAATAGGACTACAAAAATACTATAACTACTAAAGTAATATAAACGACTACTAAAATAGGTACAATTTGGTCAATTCTACAATATGAACCAGTGAGTATTCGTTGGAGAGAGCTATGCTCGGAGTTTCTTTGCGCGAAAGAATCCGAAATGTGGAGATTCGCCGTAGAACTAAGGAGGATTCGAGGAGGGGGTGATGGGGTGAGGGATAGGGGGATTAAGACAAGGTGGGACAAGAGAAAGGGGAAGGGGGTTCAGAGAGGGGACAACGGGGGGATGAAGGGGAACCGAAGCGGGAGGGGGAAAGAGGGGACAACGGGGAGAGGAAGGGGGGAGTGTGACGGGGACAGAAGCGGGATGGGGAAAGAGGGGGGAGAGAGAGAGCTTAGAATTAGATTTTTTCTTATAAGAGAGAGATGGAGAGAGAAATAAATCAAGGGAGGAGAGAGAAAAGGGGAGCAAATAGTAATAAAAGCGCGGGCGGAGCTGCGCGGGCCAGCTAGTATATATATAAATGTATAATGAAAGGTCTTGACCTTTCATTTGATATATTATGTTGTTTTTGGAAGTAAAAAAAATAAAACGGTGGCTGGCAGACGGTGTTTTTTTTTAAATTATATTATTAATTATCAATTTATCATTCTTAAAACTATCATTACAGATCTATGCAACTATGCAATAGTTAGGACCACCATAAAAATGAAAAACGTACATTACTTATTATTTACAAAGAATATACAAAGAATATACACCACAACCTTTGCAACTTCACTCTAAGAGCAGTGAAATATATCAATTTTCTTATGAGCATAATTTATGGTACGAATAGCTCGCGTTTTACGCATAGCGCAGCGGTAGCGGGCGCTTTATCCAACAGGTTGCTCCGGGCCACTAGTACTCTTCGGAGTCGATGGACGTTCGGGGTGTGGGCCCTTAGGACGTCCATTGAGTACAGCGGCAGGCGGCGACTACGAGGAGGACGGCGGCGGGGTTGCACCCCCGTCCCCGTGAGCACCATGACTGGTTCCCGGGGGACTACTATGCGCCCTCCGGTGACGTTCTCAAAGCCAAGGCACTGAGGGACCCCTGTTGCAGATCCCACCGGAGAGGCCCCCTCTCATGTACCGATGCGACAGCCACGGGGGTTTTAACGGGTAAGAATCCCACATACCCTGGTCGAGCGCCACAGCTCCCGGGGATATTTCAAAGATATCCTCCGCGTCAAAAAAAGGGCCACTAGTAATTACTGGCGCTGAAATTAGGCATATTTTATTCACAAATATTTTTTGTCGGCTTAGAGCATTGCATACGATCTTGCGTTACTTCTAGTGACACAATTAAAAAGTTATTGATGAATATTTCACTCGGTAAGATGAAAATTCGGATTCCAACTTGAAACTTGTACGATTTAGCAACCTTCGATGGTTGCTTAAACGTACAAGTTTCAAGGGTAGCGGCAACTACTATAGATGTTATTGTATTACTGCTCATGGTGGCAGCTCTGATAGTAAGCGGCTATTTCAACCAAGGAAATGAGAGTATCACATCTATGTTCATCATCATCAGTCGGAAGACGTCCACTGCTGAACAAATCATTCCCCCTTAGAATAAATAAATAAATAAATGTTTTATTTCACAGAAAATGAGTTTTTTACAAAATGTACGTCAATGCCTGTGCTAGTGTAAAACTGTGTTACAGGCATCGGCGCCCTCCTCCAGAACTTATGCTAACAAATATAACACATTTTGTTTGGTGAGAGCTACAAAATGTTTTCAATTAAATATAAGAAACTAATTAATTACGTATAAGTATAAATCTAAATGGAAATGTATGTTGTGTGTTTATATGTGTGGTTGATGGGTGTGCGTGCGTGTGTGTGCGTGTGTGTGCGTGTGCGTGCGTGTGTGTGCGTGTGCGTTCGTGTGTGTGTGTGTTTCTGATAAACTTATGTATTAATAATACTATGCTATACAATTTTAACTAATAAACTTTCAGTGTCGTCATAGCTTTGTTTCAACAAAAATTTTTTTACTATTGTCTTACATTCCGATCTATTCCGAGGGTAAACATTGCAGGACTTATTTACGGCATTGTATAGGCGGTTACTAAGGTATCGATAGTGCCGTCTAGAAAATGCTTTCTTTGCTTTAATTTGGGTACATACTGCATATTTGTGGCGCTTATTAGATAGAAGCATTGGATCATATTTTAATGAGGAATGTCTCCGCAAAATAATTTGTAGCACAAACAGCTGCCTAACAGTCAAAACCGAGACATCTTCATAGATTTGCTGCGTGGGGTACCGGAAAGGTTTTCTTAGCATAACCTTCAAAACGGCCCTCTGTGCTCTCTCAAGTCGCAATAAGGCAGTTTTATACGTACCTCCCCAAACAGAAATACAGTATGTCAGCAAAGACTGTACAAGAGCAAAGTAAATGGATTTTAGTAACTCTATATCAGCAGCGTCTCTCAATTTTTTAAAAGGATATATGAGTTTGCGTATGCGCGATACCATCATATCTATATGCTCATGCCAGCTTAAGATACAGTCAATTTGGACACCTAGATATTTGACCTTAGAAACGTGGTTAATGGCAGTACACGTACAAAAACCCTGTATTGGAGAGGAACAGTTATGAGCCTTAATCACTAAACGGTGTGGTTGAGAAGCGGTACATGGCGAAAATGCCATACAATTTGTCTTAGAAATATTAAGTGTTAATAAATTCATAGATAGCCAGTGCATAACAGTATTAAGTGCTTCTTCGGCTAATTGGCTAGCAGTTTCCCAATTTTTACCATGTACGATTAATGCTGTATCATCGGCATAAGCGACAATTTTACAGTTGGGTATATTAAGCTGGCAGAGACTGTTTACATATATTAAAAATAGCGTCGGCCCCAATACACTACCCTGAGGAACTCCGTGATCAAGGGTTGCGTCAGAACTAATAAATTCGTTAATCTTTACACATTGAGTTCGATTTGTAAGATAATCACGGAAAATATCCAAGGCAATGCCCCTTATTCCAAGTGCTTCCAGCCTGCACACAAGGATTGGAATGGAGACCGTGTCGAAAGCTTTTGCTAAATCAATAAATATAGCTATAGTTTTTTCCTTAAGTTCAATATTGTTAACTATTTCGTTAGTGAGCTCAAGTACAGCATCTTCGGTAGACTTGCCTTTCATAAAACCAAACTGATTTCGTGAAATAAGACTGTGCTTATCTAAGTATGATTTTAATCTACTGTTAAGGACTTTCTCTAAAATTTTCGAAAATGTAGTAAGAACAGATATAGGTCTATAGTTTTCGACCCGGTCTCCACATCCACCCTTAAAAACGGGATGGACCAGCGCTTTTTTGAAGGCAATTGGAAATACCCCTTTAGATATACATAAATTGCATATGTGGGTCAATACAGGTACAAGAATATGACTCGCCGATTTAAGTACAGAAGCAGGAATGCCATCACTACCTACTGCGCAAGAATTCCGCAGGTTTGTTATAATTCCATGTACCTCAGTCTCATCCGTTTCAAGTAAAACTAAAGACGATCCAAGACGATTTACTGTGCTATTAGCTTGAGAAGGAGAGAGGCAACTGTTTGATGGTTTCTGTATCTTTAATGCTAGGTCGTGGCCAACGTTAGCAAAGTAATTATTTATGTGATTAATAGAGGTAGAAGCATCTTCGCATATATTCAGCAGATTCTCAGACATACATTTTGATTTACTGCCTAGGTTACCAATGGACTTAACAGCATCCCAAGTAGCCTTTGGATTTCCCTTAGCCTTCCGAAGCTCATTTCTATCATATTCCAACTTAACTTTTTTAAGCAAATCACTACAAACATTGCGATACCGTGTGTAGGTCGTATTTGCAATCATGTTATCTGGATCCAGTTGTGCTTTTTTATGTAATATATCACGTTTTCTTATGCACTTCAGGAGGCCAGGGGTAATCCAGGGTTTAATAATATATTTTCTGTTTGCGGTCTTTTTAATGCTAGAATTTTCAGTAATAGCAGTGGCTATTGTTTGTACTAGAAGTTCGGCACCATAGTTGGGGTCTGTGGATGCAAAAATTGGGGACAAATCCAGATTTTCCAAGGTATTGACAAGCAATGGCATATTTATATGACGTGTGTACCGATTGGATTTTACTAATGGCACTAAAGTATTTACACTTAATAAAAGTGGAGCGTGGTCGGTCACAAAATTTTCAAAAACTAATGTTGTAGCGCTTTTACTTGATTTTAACAGAACGTGATCTAAGCAATTTTTACCACGAGTAGGGAACTTATGAGCAGGCTGTAGACCATGTACGGCGGTCAAAGTTAAATATTCGTCACAATTTAATCGATCCCGGACGTCTGCTAATATATTTATATTAATGTCACCAATTACAGCCACCGTACTAACTGACTGAAGAGTAGTAAGAATATTATTAAGGGAGTCTAAAAACATGTCTATTTTTTTGAAAGAAGGGGAGCGATAGATCGCCACGATAGCGATATCTGTACCAATCTTTGTGACCAAGCAGTTTGCATCCTGAAATATCGGTTCCACTGTAGAACTATTTAGCTCTACTCGAGAATATATAATAATGCCATCATTTTGATTATATGATTTAGATACTGTTGCATTATAACCATCTAGCGTAGGAACATAGTTAACCTTACTTAGCCAACACTCAGATAGAATGATAATTTCACATCTTACATCCATAGAGCGTAAAAATATAGCAAGACTGTCGAAATTACAGTTTATACTACGGATATTTAAGTGTAAAATGTTAAGAGTGGGTTTTGATAAGTCTAAGTATTTGGTACATTGATCTTGGGAACATATAATAGATGTAGGTACATTAAAAGACTCAATTGAGTCTGCTAGATTTATGATATCGAATTTTGTTTTTAAATAAATAATGTGTCGAATTTAAGGGAACAAATATAACATATGTATGAAAGGGTAATATAACAGTCAAGAACATATCGGAATAGACAGCAGGTTTTATAGTATTCACATTTTTTGTCTTTGTATAGTACATCGGTATCTAATTTTAGCATAGTAAGTGTATGTATGTGCAAAATGTATATAAGGAGTAAGTGAGAGTGGTGTATGGAAGATATATGATTGGGCAGTGTGTTATTTGTATATTTGTGTGGGTGTCTAAGGCTACAGTATACGTGAATGTAGAGTATGGAATAGCATTTAAAGTAATACTGACTAACTCTATATAATCTATCTATAAGTAGTATGCTAATTAAAGGAAAATGTAGTCATTTATTAGTATCCAGCGCTGCTAAATCCGATTCGGTCCTGATTAGCTGAGCTGCAGATCCTTCTCTCTTACGGATGAATATCTTCCCATATGACGTCCAACAAAAAGCAAAGTTATTCATTTTGCAATAGTCTCGAGCCAAGAAGTACAAACGTTTAGACTGGTATGTTAAGTTTTCAGATATATATATGCGCTTGTTGGGCCCTTCAATCTTCAAGTGTGACGTCGAGAGATTATTTTCTTTTTTGACTTTGTTGTGTAATTTTGCCTTCTTTAAAACATTTTCTTTCAGAAAAGTGGTCGTAAATTTAACAACAATTGGTTTGTCAGATTCAGGTTTAGCCTTTGTACGATATATATCACATACATCCGACGACACTATTGGTACATCCAGAGCTTTACCGAGGTTTAAGATGATGTTCAATAAGTCATTCCTTGTTTCTTGTTGTTTAGCGGGTATATTTCTCAACTCTAAACTGGATGCCTTACATGTTTTTTCCAAAAACTCAATCTTTTCTTCCAGTATTTGAATTTGACATAAGTTATTTTTCCGCTCCGCGGATAATTTATCAACTTCTTTCTTCAAATCATCGTATTTTTCGGATAAAAACTGTACCGAATTTTGAATGCCTATGTTTATTTCATTAACTGATTTTTGCAAAGCAGCGTATTTTTCACCTTGCTTCTGAGCAAAGTCCGCAAATAAAGTTTTCATTTCAGACATAACCACATTGACATCAACCAGTTGTTCTTGCTTACGTTTTCTCAACGTAATGTTTGGGTCTATTACTTCCAATTTAGTAGACATATTAGGCTCAGTGTCGCGAGGCGAAGAGGTTGATATAGGTGATGGGGGTGGTGGTGTACGTTTTAATGGCATATTTATTTACTATAAAATATTTTTTTCCGCTACGAGGAATCGAACTCGGGTTCCTTTGCACTAGAGTACACGTTGTTACACAATGCGCTGTCGCTGCAATTAGTGGATTGCGCTAAATGTGCAATCTATACAGGACCAGTTTAATAACTCTGTATACAATGTATGGGCGCCTGGTACTTGAGCAGTGATTGAAGTATTAATTATGCGAAATCCTTTTGTCTAGCTCACCCAGGGTGTACTGTTCCGTTTCGTAGGCGTGGCCTAACTACATGTGAAAGCTATTTGTCTAGCTCACTCAGGATGTACTGCTCCGTTTCGTAGGCCTATGCGCCTTGGTGATGTCCGTTTGAGCTCCTTAGTTTTATGCACTCCTATTTTTTAGCAATATATTTACGAAATTTAAATTTAAAATTGTATATTTTTAAACAGCCGTAGCACTTTGTGAGACGTCTACTCGTGAACGAGGTCCGGAGGGAAGGGCTGCCACAATGAACGACAATTGGTTATTTCCATCAACTGGTTACCTGCGCAAAATGTCGTCCGTCCACCTGGTGGGAGGCCTGCATACGCTGCGTCTACCGGTTCATGGTTGCCACTTGACTAGTTCTTCGAACGATGTGGCCTGTACATCGCCACTTCAACTTGCAGACTCTGAGAGCTATCATATGTCGGTGACCATAGTTCTTCGGCGAATCTCCACATTTCGGATTCTATCTATGTGTAACGTTCTTTTGTCAAATAAAGCATATTTCATCAAGCATGTTTGTCTTTGAATTTGCGAAAAGCATATAGTCATGACCTTGATACAAGGCATTTGTTTACTTTAACATATTAATTAAGTAAATTCTGGTAATGAAATGTTAACGATAATGTTTTGGCACTTGTTTAAATACCGAAGATAACATTGTACCTAAAGTTTGACATCTGAAGAGCCACCGTCATTTATCTTGTCACAGATAGAAATTAAACTAAGTTCGGATAATGTCAAATCTCCAAAGCGTTAAAATGGTCCGGATATTTTATAGTAAGGTATATGAAAATCTTTACCGAATCAAATTTTGCTTTAACATTATATAACAGTCTTGTCAGTGGAGTACTGTAGTCCCGTTTGAAACTAATTATTTTATCAAGTCTCTCTCTCTCTCTGTAGGTAAGAATTGAGCGTGTCCAGAGAAAATTTCTTTAATTTTATTATTATTATTAACCCACTTTTACTTAACCCAATCTTTTGAAATTTTGCACATGTGGTATGGACCAGTGACAATACAATAATGTGGTATCATCCAGCTGGTCTTATGATGAAGCTCGATTTTACACTTATATTATCCTAAATTACAAACACGAGGTAGAAAAAGACAACGGGCTGTATAATTTATTTATAACTTTTTAGTGCAGTTCTTATAAAAGCGTGTGGCGAGTCACCCCTTCCCTCTAATATGGTTGAGGGGAGTGATGGCTGCTGCTCGAGTCAACTCGTGCGCGGGTGCTGCACGTGGGGACTGGTCCGACTACTATCCCTCTGGCCTCAAGTTTTTTGTAATTTCATCGTATTTTTTTCTTTTCTTTCTCGTTTTATCTTTCAAACGGCAGGACACACTATCGCTGATGCTGATCCAATTGTAATAAGACAAACACTGTTTAAAAAAAAGTTAAAAGTTGACAAGCCCGCTGAGTTTCCTGCCGGTTCTTCTCAGTTGGGGCCGGTTCTGATCCGGTGGTAGCTTTAAAAAAAAATTGTCCATTCAAAAGCACTTTAAGCCTATCTATATATCTATATTAATTATATAAAATAAAGTCGACATAGGATACTTTTTATCCCGGTAGGTTAAGGTTAAGCAACATTAGGTAAGGTCATTAAATAGATCTTCGGAGTCGCTGGACGCTCGGGGTGTGGACCCCTTGAGCGTCCATTGAGTACGGCGGCGACTCCGAGGAGGACGGCGGCCCCGTGAGCACCGTGTCAGGTTCCCGGGTACAATGCGCCCCCCGGCGGCGGGCTCAAAGGCAAGGCACTGAGGGGCCCCTGGTGCAGATCCCACCGGAGAGCCCTGGGGTCTCCCCTCTCATGCGCCGATGCGACAGCCGCGGGGGTTTTAGTGGGTAAGAATCCCACATACCCCGGTCGAGCCCCACAGCTCCCGGGGATCTTTCGAAGATTTCCCCCGCGTCAAAAAAAAAAAGGTCATTAAATAGATAGGTTTACCACAAGTACACAGAAATGTTAACAAAAAGATGTTTCATGTTTTACATAGTGCAGCACTTAGATACGATTAACTTTATTTAATTACCTATGGCCCTCACACTAAGCACAGCTTGTATCGTGAGGACCAGTAAAAACCAGAGATTACAGTAGATTTAAGTTTGGTCAGAATGATTCTGTGCTGGGCAGAATTGCTGAATACTAAAATAGGACTAATATAAAACCTTTTTAAAAAAAAATTGAACCGACTTCAATATCACTGACAAGTATAAAATAATTTAAATATTATAAAGTTGGTGTTAGCGTACCTGCTGGGTATGTTTGGCACCAACTTCAATAATATTTAAATTATTTTATACTTGTCAGTGATATTGAAGTCGGTTCAATTTTTTTTTAAAAAGGTTTTATTTTATACTTTTTAGTGATATTTTCATACATAAAGATTGAACCATCGAAGACGGTAAAATGATCTAGGTAGGTTATGACATTATGATTTCACATTATCGTCTACATACTTTTACATAATTCATGTTTCTTCAGAAACTCAGAAACAATTTATCCGATCGTAATGAAATTTCCATGGAATCATCACAGTAGTTTACTCTCTCGAATAAAAAAAGAATCATCGAAATCGGTTCATAATTGTCAGAGCAATGTAATGGAGAACATCAGTTTTATGGTTTTTACCAGATAAATTCCTCCACATCGTTCATGGTCCTCCAAGAAGTTCTTATCCGGTTGTGATAAAATTCATACAGATTAAATACAGTGGTTTCTTCTTTCGAATAAAAAAAGAATCATTGAAATTAGTAAATATTTGCCAGAGTTATAACCATTTTTGTCCAAAAAGCGACAAAAAAGTCATCTATATAGGCCTACCTGCAAATTTCCTGCGCAGTCACCATTCTTGTTTTCTCAGGAACTACTTATTACTACGCAATAATTTTTTTATGGGACCCAATCAATGGATTGAAGAATGGATGGAAGAAAGATTTTTTCAAATCGGTTCATAATTGCCAGAGTTATGCGCGAACATACATAAAAAAAAAAAAAAAAATATATATATATACAGACGAATTGAGAACCTCCTCCTTTTTGAAGTCGGTTAAAAATACTATAAAGGACTACTAAAATAGGTACAATTTGGTCAATTCTACAATATGAGCCAGTGAGTATTCGTTTAGCGTGTGTTTGCGTGTGTGTGTATGTGTGTTTGCGTGAGTGTGTGTGTGTTTATAAGTGCGTATGTGAGCGCGCATGGGTGTTTTTGTGTCTATCTGTTATTATCTTTCGTAGTTTCCGCTAGGAATGTTCTTTGTTCGCATCATTATCTATCACATATCACGAGTACTTAATTAAATAATTTGGCTTCTAAAGTCGAAATAATCCATTTACAAAATATGACTTAATCACAATTAAATAAAAATGAAAATTAATGAAAATATTTTACTTATATACTATATTTATATATCATTTGTAGACCATGCGTAACGCACTAATTTTAATAAGTTTTCAGTTTCACTATAGGCAAGCTACAATAAACATTGTTTAAATTTAAGTTTAGCATCTTTTAATGTATTATTTGATACGTCACATTTAGGTGTTATTTTGTTATAAATGTAAGGTGCTAGAAAGTGTGAAAAACGCTGCGCAAATACTGAATTCACCTTGGGTACTGGAACTCTAAAAGCTCTTTTGCTTCTAAGGGACTGAAGATTATCATAACTTAAAACTTTTTTATGGTGTAAGAGAATTATTCGGTGTATATACAATTGTCTTACAGTCAAAACTTGGGCATCACAGTACAGAGATTGCGTGCTATATTATGATTCAAAGAGGATTTAAAACTATTGTCAATGTCATCTCGCGTTCCGTCATGTGAGATGTCTGGTTTAAAGTCAATCGCATAGCACTACAGGTTCCATAATATCACCTATATTTAAACAACTGGCGAAACATTCTCGACTACATTTCATTACAAGACTTCATCAGTATGCTAAAGTAAATAGGTGCCTTGTACAAAAAATATTGTTAAAAACACCTCACGAAAGTGAGCATAACGAAACATCAATTTTATGTCCTCCTGGCCGATATGACGTCAACGGCCCATCTATCACAAGATCAGCCATCTAGACACAGGTGCACTCTCTCTTCCTTTACTTACACAAACAAATAGGTAGGATGGTTAACAAGACCGGGGAGAGATCAGGCGCGCGACTGACTTTACATGCGCATCTGACGCATAGATTACTTTACAGGCATCAGGTGATCGGTCTGCATTGTCCTAGTCAGCAGGAAACAACTACACAAAGTTGTTGCTCCCGCGGGATTTGAAGCCGCGACCTCCGGTTTGCAAAGGTTTCCTGCTGCGCCACGAAGGCTACAATCTACCTAAGACTACTGATGTATAAAGTAAATGATCAGTATTTTTCATTTGAGTGCCATTTCTTTTGATGGTAGACGGCAGTGTATGAGTATAGTATACAGTATAGTATATAGTATATTGAAATGAAACTAATTTTACGGATTATATCGCGGTTTATTCTTGATTTTAATTACCCGACGTTTCGAATACTTTACAGCATTCATGGTCACGGGCGGACTGAGGTGGTAGCTGTCCAAATGTCATAGTTGTCTTAGGGTACCCTCAGGTCTTCTAATTATTATTGTTAGTCCGATCTACGCAGAAAGAGCTTACAGTGTCTTGAGGTCTTGCAGTAGAATGCTTGTCTTTGGATTTGACTATGTTTATTATGTTTTCAAATCCAAAGACAAGCATTCCACTGACATTTGGACAGCTACCACCTCAGTCCGCCCGTGACCATGAATGCTGTAAAGTATTCGAAACGTCGGGTAATTAAAATCAAGAATAAACCGCGATATAATCCGTAAAATTAGTTTCATTTCAATGTGTAATATTCGCGTAAATATCAGAAATCATTATATAGTATAGTGTATACTCAGTATACATTTACAAGTAGTATACATTTTATCATAATGAGTTTGCACTACCGCATCCAGAATATAGGCAATTTTTTTTAGGATAATCTTCACACGTTCATCCGATCCCAAACTAGGCAAAGCCAGTACTATGGAAACCAGATAACTGATAGTAATACTTATATACATGGTTTTTTTATAAATACATACTTAAATAGATATATAACACCCAGACACTTGGTGGGAATCGAACCCACGACCTATTGGTTAGTAGCCAGGGTGTCTAACCACTAAACGTCCATCCGTGGAACGTAAAAAAAAATATCCGTCTTTAAAAAATATCCTCGTCGTATTAGAGCGTAGCACATATCAAAACCTAATTAGTGTAATTATTTACTTATAGCCAGTTGTAATAACTATTCGGTGAAACGATCAGTCAGTTCAGCTACGTCAGGTAAGGTCAGTCCATAGATCGGCGGTCGTTTAGTGGCATTTGAACTACGTAGGCTCGTAGTGACGTAGCGTCATAGCGTCATAGTGACGTTGCGTCGTAGTGTCGTAGCACCGTAGTGTCGTAGCACCGTAGTGACGTAGCGTCGTAGTGTAGTGTCGTACTACTGTAGAATTTGGAGGGCACGTAAAAAGTCGGTCCCGGTTCTTGTCGTCTACACATCGTTCCTACATATGGTGTAATTTTGTAAGCCCACTTGGAGGGGAAGTACTCTAACTACTGGAGATAGCAAATTTTACTCAAAGGAAACATTCCTTCATTTTTAAAATGAAACAAATCTGCATTCAAAGATTTCCGAAAACTCGCTTGCCTTACTCGGCAATCGAACCGACTGAAAGCCGAAAAAAATAACATTCTGTACTTTTATGGCGTCAAACGATGGGGTCAATCATAAAAATAATATCTTGGGACAATCCACACACGGTCATCCGATCCCAAATTAGGCAGAGCCTGTACTGTGTGTGTATGGAAACCAGACAACTGATACTAATAATTATATACATTTTTGTAAATACATAAGTACTTAAATAGATAAATAACACCCAAACTTGGTGGTAATCGAACCCACGACCCATCGGGTAGCAGCCAGGGTGTCTAACCACTAAACGGGGGCCCGTCCAATCATAAGGATCGAATCTCACTAATAAACATCGTACATTAAATAAGCAGATATCACATCTTATTTGAGAAATTAATTTACCCTATCGAATGACATCATTAAACTACAGAATGTAATTTTTTTGGATTTTAGTCTGTCCAATTACCGAGTGCGGCTAGCGAATTTTCGATAATCTTTGAATCATCATTAGCAACCGATAGACGTCCACAGCTGAACAAAGGTCTCCCCTTTAGAAGGGAGCGGTTACCATAATCCCCACGCTGGGCAGGCGGCTTGGGTATCGCAGTATAGGTGGAAGATAAATCCAAAAGAAAGACGCTGCTTCCCGTCTTCCTGTTCTCGCTTAGTCGCCTCGTACGGACATCCAACGACAGGAGATGGATGGGTGCTATTCTTACCCGGACACCCCACGGGTACAAAATTACACCTTGAATATTATCGGCAGGGAGAGAGTTAAACTTAGTCAACTTGAACACCTTCGGAGTCGCTGTACGTTCGGGTTGTGGGCCCTAGGACGTCCACTGAGTACGGCGGCGACTCCGAGGAGGACGGCGGCGGGGTTGCGACCCCCGTCTTCGTGAGCTACAATGCGCGGTGGTGGGCTCAAATGTAAGGTAAGGGCACTGAGGGGCTCCGAGTGCATATCCCACCGGAGAGCCCGGTGGTCCCATCTCATGTGTTGATGCGACAGAAGCGAGGGTTTTAGTGGGTAAGTATCCCATACCCTGGTCGAGCTACACAGCTCCCGAGGATCTTTTTTCTTTGAAAGTACCCCGAAGGAATAAAAGTCAGCTTGAACAACTCTGATGGCCAAATGACCAGGTTGGCCAAAGTTTTAGGAGAAAATGTAGTTTTGTGGTGTACAAAGTCAATATGCACGTCACACTGAAGAAATTTGTATCATAAGCCGAAAGATGTCTGCCTCCAGTGCTGTGCTGCCTCGCCCTTACAGTTGCAATAATCCCTATGTTTGGCAGGTGTCATGGGGATCGCAGTATAGGTAGTAGGTAAAGCAATAAAAAGACGCTGCTGCCCGTCATCTTGATTTCCGCCTCTCACGATACCCAACGTATAAATATAACGGGTGGTTGCGCTAGATATCGCAAAATTCTAAATTATACCATCAATTCCATGTCCACCTTGCAACCTCCTTTTCCTATCCTTCCAAACTCCTTTTTCCTATCCATAAACCGCTCGCACTGAAGCTCACGATGTCAAGATTGACGGCTGCCTTCAGTCGTTCCGAAAATATTGTGAAGATCCCGCACGTTTTTATATAATATCCGCATAGTGAACATTTTTAAAACCCGCAATAAAGTACCGCGCCGCGCGTGCATTGTGTTTTGTGTTAACAATAAATACTAACAATAATAAAAAGACAAGAAAGTGATCGCCCTCCGCGCCGCGCCAGGTCGACGTGTGTGCAGTGCTGATTCGCTGTAAGGCGAAAGGACTGAAGGAATACCAGTAAGTGCGAGCCCTCCTAGCCTTTCACCCTTTTCACGTCGACTGTAACATACAGTCCATTTTTCGAATTCCCCTTTTGTCACCCGCATCCCATTTAGCGCGATCATTTTTTGTGGTCCTTCTGACCCAGGATAATCAGTTATCCTTGACCCGCCCTTATTAGCATACTTCTATAGGCCCTAATAAGCGATATTCTGAACATTCATTGCGAATGTTATTGTAATTCCCGCATAGGTTACTACGTAAAGTCACCTAGTTTTCGCCCGTAACATACTGTTACGTGTATTTCTGCTTAGATTATTATATCTACGTAGTTTATTTATCATATCATATTATCATTTCGCATTTGAAAATAATTTCATTATTATTTTCATAATTTGAAATTTTCTATTATTGCGACCTGTCATATTATTTGAAAAAATATATTGTTTATTTTTTGTTTATTGATTTTCTTGCACTTGTTTCAAAATGGCAAAGAGACCAACCAAGACCAACACCGATAATTTCGAAGACTCGATTGATGATTCTTCCTTGTCTATAATATTAGCCAAACGCGATGCTATATTTGAAATAGTGCAGAAAATTTATGACTTGTCGTTGGACACCTCAAACACGGATAAGACAGAAATTTTCCTCGACGAATCTTCGCAAATCGATTCGTTGCATGAAAGTTTTGGTCGTATTTTGGACGAATATAATACCCGCTTATTAGAAATAAATCCCACCGCGAAACCTGAATATAAAAGCCTCGTTGCATTCGAGTCTATTTATAGCAGGATTAAACGCATTCAGTCTAAATTAACGCCAACAACGGTCTCACATGAGGCTCGTGATGTCACCAACCTGCACAAGGCTAGACCTACGCTTCCATGTTTGGAACTAATTCCATTTTCAGGTGACGTCCGCTCTTGGGCTCTTTTCTACGCCAGTTTTAAGTCTACCGTGCATGATAATCCATCGCTCACGAATGGTGAAAAATTATATTATCTGTTAGGCAAGCTGACTGGAAAAGCTCAATCCGTGTGTGCAGGTATTACACCCTGCGCAGAAAACTATGAATTATTTTTACAAGCGCTTATTGACAAATATGAAGATAAGCGTATGCTCGCGTCCGCATATTTAAATCAGATGTTCGACGTTAAACCTTTGCAATCTGCTTCCGCGACAAACTTTGATTTATTTACAGAGCAATTTATAAGTGCAGTGCGAGGTTTAAAAAACCTAAAGTTGGACAACCTGACTGATTTAGTACTATTACATATCGCGCTTAAAAAATTGGATACAGATACCGTCCGCACTTTCGAGTTGAGCTTTAGTTCCCACATGCCATCTTTCGAGAACTTAGTCGACTTTATTAAAACTCGCGCTAAGGCTTTAGAACGTACTCAGGCTAGCTCAAGTATATCAAAGGTATCATATCAAAATATTTCTCGTCGTGGTGCCACTAATAGGGACACCCCACCGACGCCACCGCCTAAATATCAGGCTTATTTAAGTACAATGTCGGATACCGCGTGCAAATGTCTTTGCAATAATATTACGCATCAGCATTTATTTAAATGTCCTGATTTTAATAAAATGACTCCGCAAGAGCGTTTTAAATGCGTTAAGGCTAACAACGCTTGTGTAAATTGTTTAAGCTTGAAGCATCGAGCTTCCAGCTGTTCTTCGGATTCTGCGTGTCGCGTGTGTCGTCTCCGTCATCACAGCATGTTGCATTTTGACAACAGTGCTAGACTAACAAGCCGCGCGCCCCATGCAGCCGCATCGCCGCCGCCTGCGCCTGTACTGCCAACAGTGCAGGGTATTTCAGATGCAGAGCGTGCGCACGCCGCGAAGCCACACACATCTGCCGCTCCTACTGAGCGTTCGGACGTTAAATTGTGTGCTACTTATACTACCTCGGTAGACAAGCTACCTTGCTCATTTTCACTGCATAATGCATCTGACCGTAGACAATCTACTGTCCTTTTATCTACCGCTCAAGTCGTCGCCTATGATACTAAAGGTGAGCGACACATTATTCGTCTTATGTTAGATTCCGCTTCGCAATCACATTTCATCACAAAGAGTTGTTCTGATCGCTTAGGCATTCAGCTTCGTCATACTGAGCCTACTATTGTTAAGGGTTTCGGTGGAACTGAAAATGTGATTGAAACCAACTCTGTTGATTTAACATTTTACTCGCGTTTTGATAATAATATTAATTTTACTATTTCACCGCTGGTCGTTGATCAAGTCACCGACTTACTACCTGCTGCTGTGGTAGACACATCTGTCTTATCACATCTGTCTGGATTGCCAATGGCCGACAGTAGTTATGGGGTACCAAATGTAATCGATGGATTGGTTGGAGCATCGCTCTTTCCCCGTTTGGTACTGCCTGACATAGTTTGTGCCCCGCACAATTCATCTTTGCCGCCTGCATTACGCACAGTGTTAGGATACGTAATAATGGGCACTGTACCTACGATACCTACACTTCACGCTCATCAAGCCTTGACGTGTTGCCTCGTTCAAGGACATGATGCACTGGACTCTTTAGTCAAGCGTTTCTGGGAGATCGAAGAGCTCCCCTCCGCGTCCCCCCTTCAACACCCAGTTGATGTTGAATGTGAGGAATTTTATAAATCAACTACTACTCGCGATCCCGTGAGTGGCAGATACATTGTGGGCCTGCCATTCAAAGAGGATGTATACTCACTCGGAGATTCTTATAATGCCGCTCGCAAGCGATTCATGTGCCTTGAAAGAAAGCTTGAAGCCTCAGATAAATTGAGGTCGGCATATAATGAAGTCATTAGAGATTATCTCTCCAAGGAGTATATCTCTCCCGCGCCTCCGTATGACCCCCATGACCCTAAGCCAATATATGTGATCCCGCATCATGGAGTCATTCGTGAGGATAAGGCTTCAACTCGCCTTCGAGTCGTCTTGGAAGCCAGCAGTAAAACTAGCATTAAGACTAGTACTGGTTTTGTTTCCGGGCGATCACTGAACGATGTCTTACACATTGGACCTAATCTGCAAGGCGACTTATTTACAATAATATTGAATTTTCGCCTACACGCAGTAGCGATGACCGCCGACTGTCGCCAGCAGTTCTTGCAGATTACTATGCGAGAATGTGATCGTCGTTTTCAGTGCTTCCTGTATCGCTTTCATCCACAGGACCCCCTTGTGCTGTACCAGTTCAATCGTGTTTGCTTCGGGTTATCGTCTAGCCCATACCATGCATTGCGCACGGTGAGGCAGCTCATCGATGATGATGGTGCGAAATATCCGCTCGCAAGTAGCATTGCGTCTACTTCGTTATATATGGATGACATCGTCTTCTCAGTTCCCTGTGAACGAGAGGCAGTCCTCGCATCACAGCAGCTTATCAGCTTGTTTAAAGGTGCACAATGGGATCTCGTTAAGTGGAATAGC
Organism: Furcula furcula; assembly: GCA_911728495.1. Lineage (NCBI taxonomy): Eukaryota > Metazoa > Arthropoda > Insecta > Lepidoptera > Notodontidae > Furcula > Furcula furcula. The sequence goes on along the minus strand of OU452265.1, from coordinate 11,687,921 downwards.
AACAGTCGTCCCGCACTAGATACCATTCCCGCGTCTCACAAGCTTCCCAATGAGGTGGAGTTTGATAAATCCGCGCATCACAAAATACTGGGATTACATTGGTCCACAGGTGATGACTCATTTTTATTCAAAATTACCGCTCCCACTGATGTGACGTGCACTAAGCGCTCCATCCTATCAATCGTCGCTCGCCTGTGGGACATAATGGGTTTTGTTGCTCCCGCAGTTGTATATGCCAAGCTGTTAATAAAACAGCTTTGGCAACTTCATCTTGACTGGGATGATACACCGCCGCTACACATCATTAAGATGTTTAAGCAGTTCTGTGAAGAACTGCCTATTCTTAACAGTATACGCATTCCACGCCATGTAGGTGTGAGAGGGGATTGTGTCATAACCCTCCTCGGGTTTTCAGATGCGAGTATCCATGCATATGGCGCGGTGGTTTATATTCACGTCAGTTCCGCCGCTGGAAATACCGTGCAGCTAGTGTGCGCGAAATCCAAAGTCGCTCCCACTAAGCCACTCTCCATCGCTCGTCTAGAGCTCTGTGGAGCTGTCCTCCTTTCGAGGCTGCTTCGCATGGTTCTGGACAATTATTCCCGTATCATCCCAATCAAGACTTATGCATTTGTTGACTCTAAAGTCGCATTGTATTGGATTAAAAGTTCGCCACACCAGTGGCAGACTTTTGTCGCAAACCGCGTTGTTCAAGTTACGGACAATATTCCCGCTGATGATTTCTATCATGTTTCGGGTACGGAAAATCCCGCTGATATTATTTCTCGTGGTCTTACCCCACAGAAACTAGTCTCGCACCCGCTATGGCTCCACGGCCCGCCGTGGGCTATATTGAATCCGTCTCAGTGGCCTCTTAGGAGCCTGGACGGCCAGTCTATTATAGACATATCTGAAGAAAAGGTTTTAACGCACATTGTGTGCACGCCTTTAAAGTAGTCTCCTCATGGAGTAAATTACTTCGTATAATTGTGTATGTATGTAAATTCGCTAAGTTATTGCCCCGCCGCAACACTACTGCAGTGACTGCTGAAGAATTAAATTTCGCTGAAAATATAATGCTCCGCGCCCTGCAAAGCCAGCACTTTGCAGAAGAATATTCTAATATTGTTAATAATAAATCTTGTTCACCAGCTTTCAATCGCTTGAGGCCTTTTATTGACAACGGACTGATTCTCGTTGGAGGTCGCCTTGTCAACTCCGCACTGGACTATGCTCACAAGCATCCAGTTATATTACCGCGCAGTGGTCATGTAGTGAACATGATCATTGATTATTATCATGTAAAATATTTACATGCAGGGCCAGAATTGTTAATGTCTCTTCTCCGACAAAAATTCTGGATCCTATCCGCACGCCGCATAGTGAGACAAAGAATCCACATGTGCAATATTTATCTGCCTTGTCTAAGCTTTTCGAGAAGCTTGTACACAGCAAACTATATCCACTTTTGCACAGCCAAATTTTGCAGGAACAACACGGTTTCGTAAAAGCCAGATCAGCCGTAACCAATTTAATGATTTTTACTAATTCGTTATTTCAAAATATGGATAAACGCATGCAAACTGATGCTGTGTACACTGATTTTCGCAAGGCTTTCGACAAGGTGGACCATAATCTACTTCTCCAAAAAATTGCATTTAATGGTATCCGAGGTAACTTGCTTCGTTGGTTTATTTCATATGTGACAAATAGATCCCAAAAAGTTGTAATAAATGGATATCAGTCTAGTACTTTAGTTCAGGTAACATCAGGGGTTCCACAAGGATCCATACTAGGACCATTTTTATTTACTCTTTTCATCAACGATATTGATAAATGCTTTAAAAATTCAAGTTTTCTATTGTATGCAGACGACCTGAAGTGCTACAAACCAGTTTCTAGCAATCGCGATTGTGAATTACTTCAAGAGGATCTGCAACGGCTATCTGAATACTGTATTGCCAATAGGCTGTACTTGAATATTGATAAATGCTGCTCCATAACATTCACTAAAAATAAAAAGACTATCAATAATACATATTATCTTTGTGATTTGCCATTAAATAAAGTAACCTCCTTGAGAGACCTTGGTGTTACCTTAGATACTAAACTTCATCTAGATTTGCATATATCAACTATAGTCAGTAAAGCTTATAATATGTATGGATTTATTATGAGAAATTCTAAAAACTTTCGTCAGCTATCAACGTATCGTCAAATATTTATGTCAATTATTCGACCACAATTGGAATATGCAGTTGCCATTTGGAACCCAATATACCAAAAATATATAACCTCTATTGAAGCTGTCCAACGTAAGTTCTTCCGTACTGTTCATTACAGGCAATTTCGAAGGAATACATCCTATGAAAAACTGTGTAAACTATTTAACATAATTCCGCTTCAAAGTAGAAGAATATTACTTGGAGCTAATTTTCTTTATAATTTATGTCATAGCAAATTAGATTGTATGTTACTTACTAACGAATTGTTATATATAATTCCTCGAACTGTAAACCGTCGCGGAGCACGCACTTATAATTTTTTTGGTACAATATCTTGTCGCTCGAATGCTGGTGTGCGTTCCCCGCTTCGGTCGCTAGTACAAAATTATAACACATATTTTGAACATATAGACATATTTAATTTAAATCTTTCTAAATTTAAAAAATGTATTTTAGAGTCAGTCAATTCGCTTAATTTACCGTCATAATGTATTTCTTCTTCGCATGCATCTTCTTTTCTTATTTCCTTCTTCACTTTTTACGTTATGTTTGTTTATTGTCGTCTACTTACTTACTAGTAATTTGTGGATAGCGCCGTGGATTGTACATTTAGTTTATAATGGTTTTTCTTTACTTATGTTATTAATATATAATGTACAATTGTTTGCATTCCCAAATAAATAAAATAAAATAAAATTTGCTTTCGCCAAAATCCGCGTCCAACTTACCCGCTGATGGCTGACTTACCTAGTAGTCGCACGCGAGCTGTCGTTAAGGCATTCACGCACACGGGCTGTGATTACGCCGGCCCGCTTGCCTATACTCCTGTGCGCCGTCGGGGCGTTCGCAGTGAGAAGGCCTATATATGTTTATTCACCTGCCTTACGACGCGCGCTGTACATATCGAAGTCGCCACGGACCTCAGCACTCCCAGTTTCCTTGCTGCGCTAAAACGTTTCCTTTGTCGACGTGGGCCCGTTCAGTTTATGTATTCTGACAACGGGACCAATTTTAGAGGTGCAAATTCGTATCTCCGCGACCTTTATCGTTTTCTTAATAACGAATATCGCCAAAAGTTGGAGCAAGAATATGCTGAGAGTCGCATTACATGGAAATTTATTTGCCCTAACGCGCCTCATCATGGGGGAGCATGGGAAAGTATGGTCAAGGTGGTAAAGAATATATTTTTCCGCATTGTTGGACAGCAAATTCTTTCTTATCAAGAACTTTGCGCAGTTCTTACAGAAGTGGAATGTCTTCTTAATTCGCGCCCGCTAACTATTCTTAGTTCAGATCCGTCGGAACCCTCGGCTTTAACACCGAGTCATTTTTTGCACACCGCGCCTTTATTATCGTTTCCCGCGCCTGAGGTAGGGTCTGGCTCTATCAGCCTGCTTCATAGACACTCGCTATTGGACAAATTGGTTCAATCGTTTTGGGATCGCTGGAGGATGGAATATCTACACGGTTTACAAGTTAGGCAGAAATGGAATACCCCATCCGCACCTATCACTCCCGGGACTGTCGTGGTAGTGATAAATGATAATTGTCCGCCCCTAGCTTGGCCTTTAGCTGTTGTGGAGCAAGTTCATCTTTCAAAAGACGACGTCGCACGCGTTGCGACCGTCCGAACAGCCAAGGGATGTTATCTTCGTCCAGTTGTTTGTTTGTGTCCTCTACCAAAACAATAACTTTAACTTTATGTTTACATTATTACCGCATTTATTATTATATTTTATGTAATTTCCGCTTCACAGTCTTTTCGGTTTCTTTACACATCGCTTATTGCCGATAGGTTTCCGCGCGCATTGAGCGCTATCTACTCATATCTCACCTTAAGTATGTTTGTTAATGGTGACCCATTAAGGGCGGGTGGAAATGGTTGCGCTAGATATCGCAAAATTCTAAATTATACCATCAATTCCATGTCCACCTTGCAACCTCCTTTTCCTATCCTTCCAAACTCCTTTTTCCTATCCATAAACCGCTCGCACTGAAGCTCACGATGTCAAGATTGACGGCTGCCTTCAGTCGTTCCGAAAATATTGTGAAGATCCCGCACGTTTTTATATAATATCCGCATAGTGAACATTTTTAAAACCCGCAATAAAGTTCCGCGCCGCGCGTGCATTGTGTTTTGTGTTAACAATAAATACTAACAATAATAAAAAGACAAGAAAGTGATCGCCCTCCGCGCCGCGCCAGGTCGACGTGTGTGCAGTGCTGATTCGCTGTAAGGCGAAAGGACTGAAGGAATACCAGTAAGTGCGAGCCCTCCTAGCCTTTCACCCTTTTCACGTCGACTGTAACATACAGTCCATTTTTCGAATTCCCCTTTTGTCACCCGCATCCCATTTAGCGCGATCAACGGGCTTTATTTTTTTTTACTCTTGAATGATGTATGTGTTTTGATATCCGTGAGTCAATCACCAAGGTTCAGTTGAAAACCAGCGTCAGGCTCCATTCTCTGACATATGCTGAACTTGAACCTGTTGCTGCAGTTATTGAACTCATGATATTTAATCACACTGTATTCTGTCTTTTTGTTGTTCTTTTCTGTTTGTTTTTAATTGTTTGATTTTGTAATACTGCAGCAATAAACGCTTTTTCTTTCTTTCTTTCTTTCTTTCAACGAGAGGTGTTGGGTGGGTGCTATTTTTACCCGGACACCTCGGAGGCGAAATGATCTGTAGGTGGTTAAATTACCTGGCTCTGTGTCCTCTTAATAAATTATATTAAATATAACCTTGGAGCTCCCAGATATGGAGCCAAGGTCAACACGCGTCTGGTTCTTATTTGTTATAGAAAGCAAACAGGTAATGAAACAAAGGCTTAAAACACATGTTCATACGTGTACGCATGTATACCTACGCAACTTTCATTTTGAAGGTCGTTTGCGTCCGATACTAAAATTAACTTCGGTATTAACGTCATAGCAAAGATGTATTCAGGTGTTACTAAAAAGTTGTATAAAAAGCGTCCGCAGATTCTCGAAATCACAGTGAATCTCTAAGTTTTGAAGATTAAACTCCTCAAAATACTAAAAGCAAAAATGTTCAAATTCTTCGTTTTCGTCGTAATCGCAGCGCTCCTGGTTTCAGAGGTAAGTACTGCCCTTCAAAAATAACTTTTTTCTTTTTTATTTTGATATGATTATGTGCAGCGTCTACTGTATCATTATTAGCTTACTCGTGACATTGTCCATATATTCTCTTTTCCTTGTCTTTAATATTACCTCCGTTTACGTTAGAGAAATGTAATTCATGTGAGATCGCTTGAAGGCAAGTTCATCAAAGTAAAAGTCATCATCATCATCATCATCATCAGCCGGAAGACGTCCACTGCTGAACATAGGCCTCCCCCTTAGAACGCCACAATGAACGACAATTGGCTATTTGCATCCACCGGTTACCTGCGACGCGCACAATGTCGTCTGTCCACCTAGTGGGAGGCCTGCCAACGCTGCGTCTTCCGGTTCGTGGTCGCCACTCGAGAACCTTTCTTCCCCAACGGTTATCGGTTCTTCGAGCGATGTGGCCTGCCCATTGCCACTTCAACTTGCAGATTCTGAGAGCTATGTCGGTGACCTTAGTTCTTCGGCGAATCTCCACATTTCGGATAAAAGAGAAAAAAAAGAAGTAGAAGTAAAAGTCAAAGTATGTTAATTCGTGAGGCATGCACAAAAAAAATTGTTTCCATACTACCACGGGATCGTAACGCGGCCGCTAATGAGTAGATCCGTCAAGACACTCAGCGTGCTTATCATTTTCGTCATTTTTTATTTGAAAGTGAATTTTAATTATTTTTCTTTATTTTCCCAGAGTATGCAAGTTGCCGCTGGTAAGTAGTTGTTACATTTACTAATGATAATAGCAACAGATAATAGAAGGTATCTCATATAGCAGGATCAGATCAAACTTAGGCAATAAAGTGGTTGATAGAACCGCTTCCACAGTCGTTGCAATGTCCATGAACGCTGCCACGATTGCTTTTTATTTTCAAAGTATCATCTCAAGAATTCTAGAAATTTATCGGAACACAAAGTTCGGCAATATCGAGAACTCTTCAAAATGAATTCAGAGATCTAGAATTCGGTTGAGTCATTCAGGGATAGGATAAATTAGGACATCTCTAGATTATATCCTTACAATCACTGTTCTTAGTTAAGCAACATCGGTCAAGGTCAATTCATAGAGGGGTTAATGTTTAGTGGCATTTGAACTGAGCGTCTCATTGCTTCACAGGACATGTAAAAAGTCAATTCCTTTTTTATCTAGACAGCAGTGTCAAATATTCTGCTGCCAAGCAGAATTGTGTAAAAGACAAGGGTGCATTCTCTCGCCTCTCCTATTTTTAGTAGTCTTAGAAGGGATCATGCTACGCATATCTGACAAACGCCGCGGGATAGAGTGGGGAATAACAGATGTTTTAGAAGATTTAGATTACGCCGATGACCTATGCCTGTTGAGCCATACACGCGCCGATATGCAGGCTAAGCTAGGCGATTTAAACCGGGAAGCAGCATGTGCAGGTCTTAAATTTAATTCGAGGAAAACACAAGAGATGAGAGTTGGAGTACTAAACACTACACCGTTGAAAATTGGTACGGAGACTGTGAATCACGTCCAGAAATTCACCTACCTCGGAAGTGTAGTGTCAGAGACGGGAGGAACAGAAGAAGCTATTGCTTCGCGGATTGCCAAAGCGAGAGCTACTTTCGCGCAGCTTGGGACCGTATGGCAGTCTCGGAAACTGGTCCGAAAAGTTAAACTTAAGATCTTCGGGTCCAACGTGAAATCTGTGCTGCTTTACGGGTGCGAGACGTGGAAAGTAACCAAAAACATCTCGCGGCAGATCCAGGTCTTCATCAACCGCTGCCTACGCCATATCCTCGGTATTTACTGGCCCGAGAATATCTCTAATGAACACCTGTTAGGGCGCTGCCACGAAACGCCAATCGATCTCCAGATTAAACTCCGCAAATGGAACTGGATTGGCCACACCCTCCGTAGGGATCCGAATCATGTTCCTAAACAGGCACTGAACTGGAACCCTCAAGGAAAGCGAAAACGTGGAGGACCCAAACAAACCTGGCGGCGCACAGTACTTGCGGAAGTGAAAAACGTCGGGAAAACGTGGAGTGAGGTGAAACGCGAAGTTCAGGACCGATCGAAATGGAAAATCACTGTAGATGCCCTCTGCCCCACCTAGGGGACATAGGAACTGAAATGAAGCAGAATTGTAAATATTGTTGTGTTCCAGTGTGTAGGACACTGTAGCTAATGAAATCACCGGACACAATAGACTTAATATCTAACGTCTTAAGGGTCCGGCAATGCGCGCTAGTGATTCTTCTGGTGTTACTAGCGTCAATAGGCTGCGGTGACTTCTTGCCATCAGGCATCTTACCAAAGTCTCTAAAATCAAGTAGTTTATATTCAAGCATTTGTTGGTATTGTAAAAAAAACAGGGTATAGGTATTTTTCTATTCAGGATCTCTATCTGTTTCTTGCAGTTATTCATCGTATGGTAAAGGAGTGATGGCTAACCTGTGGCCAGCCAAACACAATTCGTAGGGTTCAATATAATTGTCTTTGATTGGCCACTGACTGACTCCTGTATTCGTACGTTCATTGCTATGATTTTAATCTTGAATATAAAAAATGGGATATATATAACACCAGCTTCTGGCGGCGTTGTGTTCCAGCGATGCGTTTGATCACCACCCTCGTCTATTCCACTGTACTTACTCTGAAACTCCAAATTCACTATACAATGGGTAAATGTCGCATGCCGATTATTTGGAAGCTGAGTTTCGCTTTTTTTTTTTTAGATGATACAACTACATCTGGTACCGATGCTGACAGCACCTCTGGTGAGTCATCATGTTTGCTCTCAATTAACTTAATGGAATATGCAATCATCAGTGTGTAGATTGCGGGCGGTATATGTAGATGGTGAAATTCCCGAACTCAAGAGGCACTTGACATCTCTTAGTTGACGAGCGTGCAGCAGGCCTAGCACGACTTGCAATCTTGACAGATAGGTGTGGAGTATGACGTAGTTTTCAACACCGAAACGTCAATTCTCCATACAAAAATGTGAAATGCTACATCATAGTGACGTCATACGTGAGTATGTGTCACGTGTCACTACTTGTCTGTCAAGATTTGCACATCATGCTAAGCCTGCAGCTGTCTATTGGCAGGCGTGTCACTTATCAACAACATCTTGCTTGTTTCGTCACTAAGATCAACAAAAAAACTCAAGTAACTAACTGCCGCACATCACAGACATCTATTAACTTTAATCGCAATTAATTCATTTTTCGTAATCTATTTATTTCGACTCTCCGAGTCTCTTAAGATTATCTTTTAGTATTAATTACGAGATTATTGATATATTTATTCACTATTTGCGTATGAAGTATTATTTGGTTTCTAATGTTAAAATAATCCATGTACAAAATAAGACTTAATCACAATGAACTATTATTGATGTTTGTCGGTGCGGCAGTAAGGATGCACCAGTAATCCTCGCTCAAAGATTACTGATGTTACTGCCCCAGTGAGTTATTACTTATCGCGAGAATACAATGCCAATTAAAAACGACTTTGTTTGGACTAAAAGGTACGTTAAATAAGCATATCAGTACTCTTTACTGATATGCTTATTTAACGTAACCTATCGTGGCTGCGCTCGATGTCGACTTTGACGTTGAGGCAGCCTTGAATTCAACGTCAAGCTTAACGCTATTAAAATCCGTATTCACTATCGTGCGTAGTCAGTGAATACGAAAACGCAGTTCGCCGCTGCCGCAGCGTCGAGCACGAGGTTGTGATGCTTAGGGAATAGCATTTCTGTTAACTTATAGCCTACTTTGATTTCGATTGTGTTCTTGCGGTAAGTAATAGTCTTTCATATACTGAGCTCGGTACTGAAGTGAGGATCGAATTCTCAATGTCCACCTTCTGCAGTCATACTTATGGACAACGTCTCAGACAAGTTTGACCGTAAATGTGGACAGCAGCATTTCATTTTCGAATCCATACTTTGTTTTAGTAAATAGTACCATGGTTTCTTCGGGCACCAATAGCTCGGACGCAGACACTTCGCTCAAATCGGGCCCATCACCAGGCAAAGGCCACCCGTAGGAACTCAGGTATGTCCGGTCAGAATAAAAAAAAAAACAATATTAAATTATATATGGCAATAGTCAGCTGCTATTTAGTTTTTACTTTTAATAATAAATCTTGACAAGATGATAATTATTAATGTTAATTTTTAACCAGTGATATTTTTTTCTGGTGGACTATTAAATACATTTTAACCCCTGACAAAAAAACGATGGGTGTTATAAGTTTGACTCATATGTCGGGGCAACTATCTGTCTGTCTGTCTGTGGCATCGTAGCGCTCAAACGGTTTGACATCTGGTTTGAAATCTGGTTTAATCGAGATGGGTCTTAGAATGTTCCAAAGGCCATCAGCTCTTTTCCGAGTCGAGGTAGGGATATTTAGTATACAATGGACATTTTTTCATTACCTCTATTAGTCCGAAAGATCTGAAATTTATAACATATGTAAATCCGATGATACCAAAGAAAATGTTAACCTTCACTAGGGTCTGACGATGATCAGCATTAAGGTAATAACAGGATCTCGGCCAATAAACGTAGATCCACTGAGTGTCGGCTCGTTGGATAGGTCTCGACGAGTAGTTGCTAGAATAATGGTGATCAGAGTCTGATGATGGAGCAGGAAGGTGGTCACGGGATCTGTGCCCCAATAAACGTAGACCCACCAAGTATGGGCCCGCTGAGTAAGTACCGACGGGCGGTTGCTAGAAAAATGGTGATCAGAGTCTGATTATGGAGCAGGAAGGTGGTCACGGGATCTGTGCCCCAATAAACGTAGACCCACCAAGTATGGGCCCGCTGAGTAGGTATCGACGGGCGGTTGCTAGAAAAATGGTGATCAGAGTCTGATTATGGAGCAGGAAGGTGGTCACGGGATCTGTGCCCCAATAAACGTAGACCCACCAAGTATGGGCCCGCTGAGTAGGTCTCGACGGGCGGTTGCTAGAAAAATGGTGACCAGAGTCTGATGATGGAGCAGGAAGGTGGTCACGGGATCTGTGCCCCAATAAACGTAGACCCACCAAGTATGGGCCCGCTGAGTAAGTACCGACGGGCGGTTGCTAGAAAAATGGTGATCAGAGTCTGATTATGGAGCAGGAAGGTGGTCACGGGATCTGTGCCCCAATAAACGTAGACCCACCAAGTATGGGCCCGCTGAGTAGGTATCGACGGGCGGTTGCTAGAAAAATGGTGATCAGAGTCTGATTATGGAGCAGGAAGGTGGTCACGGGATCTGTGCCCCAATAAACGTAGACCCACCAAGTATGGGCCCGCTGAGTAGGTATCGACGGGCGGTTGCTAGAAAAATGGTGATCAGAGTCTGATTATGGAGCAGGAAGGTGGTCACGGGATCTGTGTCCCAATAAACGTAGACCCACCAAGTATGGGCCCGCTGAGTAGGTATCGACGGGCGGTTGCTAGAAAAATGGTGATCAGAGTCTGACGATGAAGCAGGACGGTGATCACGGGATCTGTGTCCCAATAAACGTAGACCCACCAAATTTGGACTCGTTAGATAGGTTGCTACGATTAGTAGGTAGGAAAAAGAATGATGATCAGCGTCTGGGGATGGAAGCGAGCAGGGAGGTGGTAATAGGAACTCTGCTCCATTAAATGTTGAACCCACCGAATTTTAAATGTATGGTGAAATCTTGACGAGTAATAAGTAGACAGGATCAGATCGTTAAGGTTTGATAATGGCGCAGGAAAAAAATCCATTTTGTTTTGTTTTTAAATATACTTGTCATATATTATATTTAATTTAAATCATTTGTTTGCTCGGTACTTTGGTGACCAAGGTGAATTAGTCCACTATGGAAATGAATACTGATCTTGCGTAAATTTTCTTTATTTTTTTAGACTTTCGCGTTCCATCATCAAAAATTATTTATAACGCGGAATTAACGCGATTTTGGCTTGACGTTTCAGCTGATTTCCACTGGACGTGGTCAGAAGCAGACTGCTTCTCACCCTGATTGGAACCAGACTGTTTTTTAGTTAAATATTAAAATAAAATATATTTTAACAAAATTACACATTTAAAAAACCTATATTTTATGTTCATAATATTGAGATTTGAATCCATCACCAGCCGGTAGACGTCCACTGCTGAACATAGGCCTCCCTTAGAACGCCAGAATGAACGATAATTGGCTAATTGCATCCACCGTTTACCTGCGACGCGCACAATGTCGTCAGTCCACCTAAAGTCCAATCATTAATTCACTAGAGTAAACTGATATTTGGTAATTTCACTTTGTAAAACAATATTGCTATATTAACAGTAGTAGCGATGTTCTCATTCTATAGTGATTCAATCACTTGCTCAAAGTTAATGAGAACATATCTAATACTATCAATAATTCTAAATAGAAATTATATTTATATAACTATAACATATACTACTGCATGGGCTATAATTTTATCTTAAAGATATCACACATTCACCAAGTCGGTCAGTATAAGTTTACCTTGGATTAACACACTCCGCGACACGCCGTCATCTTATTTATCATATTTTGGCTTCTAACTTCTAGTCTGAGTTGACGAATGTTTCTTTTGCTCACAAGTACTGACTAAGTGATCAATAGAATCATTTTGTCACTTCACTATTTATTTTTCATCAAAAACTGGTAACAGAGTAAATATCAGTTTACTCTTCTGAATTATTGATTGGACTATAGTTGGAGGCCTGCCTACGCTGCGTCCTCCGGTTCGTTTTCGACCCCATTGATCATCGGTTATTAATACAACATCATCATCATCATCATCACCAGCCGGAAGACGTCCACTGCTGAACAAAGGCCTCCCCCTTAGACCGCCACAATGAACGACAATTTGCTATTTGCATCCACCGGTTTCCTGTGACGCGAACAATGTCGTCGGTCCACCTAGTGGGAGGCCTGCCTACGCTGCGTCTTCCGGTTCGTGGTCGCCACTCGAGAACCTTTCTTCCCTAACGGTTATCGGTTCTTCGAGCGATGTGGCCTGCCCATTGCCACTTCAACTTGCAGATTCTGAGAGCTATGTCGGTAACCTTAGTTCTTCGGCGTATCTCCACATTTCGGATTCGGTCGCGCAAAGAAACTCCAAGCATAGCTCTCTCCATAGCTCGTTGTGTGACTCTGAGCTTTTCCAAAAGGCCAGCTGTTAAAGGCCACGTCTCAGTACCATATGTCATCACTGGCAACACACACTGGTTATAAACCTTTGTCTTCAGGCACTGCGGAATTTCTGATGAGAAGATGTCACGTACTTTCCCGAACGCTGCCCATCCGAGTTGGATTCTTCGGGCGACCTCTTTGTCGAAGTTGGTCCGACCTAACTGGATAGTTTGTCCTAGGTATACGTAGTGGTCAACAACTTCGACTGTATCGTTCCCAACAACTACCGGTACGGGTGCAACATGGACATTAGACATGATCTTCGTCTTGTCCATGTTCATTTTAAGACCCACCTGTTGGGAAACGCTACTGAGGTCACTGAGCATCGTATTGAGGTCCTCCAGCGACTCTGCCATAATGAATATATCATCGGCAAAACGAAGGTGAGTGATGTATTCGCCATTGATGTTGATGCCGAGTCCGTACCAGTCCAAGAGCTTGAAAACGTCCTCCAATGCGTTTGAGAACAGTCTCGGAGAAATAACGTCTCCCTGTCTCACACCTCGCTGCAATGGGATTGGTTTCGTGCTCTCGTCCTGTAGTCGGATCGACATGGTGGCGTTGCTGTACAAACACTTCAACACTTCGATGTACCTATAGTCAATGTGGCACCGCTGGAGGGACTGCAATACCGCCCAGGTCTCGATTGAATCGAAGGCTTTTTCGTAGTCCACAAACGCTAGACATAATGGCCGATTATACTCCTCGGTCTTCTGTTTAATCTGGCGGAGCGTATGTATCTGGTCTACGGTGCTAAAGCCTTTTCGGAACCCGGCTTGTTCGGGAGGCTGGAAGTCATCAAACCTGCGTTCGAGACGGTTCGTAATGACTCTCGAAAACAGCTTGTATACATGGCTCAGGAGTGAGATGGGTCTATAATTCTTTAATAAAGTGTTATCACCTTTTTTGAAGAAAAGAACCACCACACTCCTGTGCCATGCTTCTGGCGTAGTACCCTCGAGTAAGACGTAATAAATAACTTCTGGAGGACTAAAAGTACCGGTTTTCCACCCGCTCTCAGAAGTTCTGTTGTGATTCCATCTTCACCCGGCGCCTTGTTGTTCTTAAGCTGTTTGAGAGCCATTCTAATCTCGTACAGGCTGATGTCTGGGATGTCTTCAGTGTAGTGTCGGGTTAATTTGGCTCTGGTATCCTGAGCTGTTCTGACAGTGGGTTCCTGTGTAGAGGTGTATAACTGTCCGTAAAACCTCTCGAGCTCTCTCAATATCTCCGGTTTCGATGAGATGACACTGCCGTCGTCGATCTTCAGCCTGGTCATGTGGCTGCGCCCAATAGACGAATTCTTTGCGAACACTTTAGAGCCTTGGTTCCGCTCAATCGCGTCCTTAATACATGCTGTATTATAGGAACGCAAGTCGTGACGCATGGATTTCGAGATTCGTCTATTGAGTTTAGCATATTCTGACATATCAGCTGAAGATTGCAGTCTCATCTCAGTCCGGGTTTCCATTAACTTAGTGGTTTGATTGGAGAGCTTCTGAGGCTTATTACGGCGTGGAGTCTTAAAGAACTTGGACCCCACTGCATGGACAGTTTGCACCAACCCATTGTTTAACTCGTCCGCAGTTTCGCATTCGGCTAGGCACTGAAAGCGATAATAATAATAATAATAAATACACTATATTGTACACCAAAAGTTACATGTAAATTTAACAATACGTTGTAGATATCAATGTACAAAGGCGATTGTGTAGTTCGAGTTGAAAGTCTTCGGGATTTCGGATTTGGGCGGTTCCTGGACGGAGCGTGGACTTCATCAGACGAGACCTCTCGAGCTTGACATTGATATTCAATGTGCCTCTAACAATGCGGTGATCGCTACCGGTTTTCACCCTGCCGATCACGGAGACATCATCGAATATATGCTTCTTGGTCGTCATGATGAAGTCGATCTCATTTTTGGTTGAACCATCGGGGCTTATCCACGTCCACTTCCTGGATGGTCGCTTCTTGAAGAAGGAGTTCATCACAAAGAGTCCCTCCTTCTCCATGAAGTCGACCAGCCGCTGGCCCCTTTGGTTCCGCTGCCCGTACCCATAAGACCCCACTCTCAACTCATCGCCATTCCGTGTGCCCACCTTTGCGTTGAAGTCCCCCATAACAACGGTGAAGTGTGTTTTGGAGGTATGTATGGCTTCTGCTATCTCCTCATACATAGCCTCTACTTCATCGTCAGGGTGTGCCGAGGTCGGCGCGTAAACCTGTATAACCTTCAACGAATACCGACTGGTTATTCTGAGTATAAGGTACGCTACCCTGCTCGACACACTATCGACCTTAATCACGACCATAATCACTATCGACCTTATTAATACAACAAATGACACTAATATTTCTGAACGAAACTATTTTAGTCAAACTTTTGGATAAAACTGTATTTTAGTAATGATTTATTTGTGATTTTTTCACAAAGAGGTCGCCCGAAGAATCCAACTCGGATGGGCAGCGTTCGGGAACTACGCGAAATCTTCTCGTCCAAAATACCGCAGTGCCTGAAGACAAGGTTTTTTACCCAGTGTGTGTTGCCAGTGATGACATATGATACTGAAACTTGGTCCCTAACTGTTGGCCTTTTGGATAAGCTCAGAGTCACACAACGAGCAATGGAGAGAGCTATGCTCGGAGTTTCTTTGCGCGACAGAATCCGGAATGAGGAGATTCGCCGAAGAACCAAGGTCACCGCGACATAGCTCTTAAAATCTGCAAGTTGAAGTGGCAATGGGCAGGCCAAATCGCTCGGCGAACCGATAACCATTGGGGAAGAAAGGTTCTCGAGTGGCGACCACGAACCTGAAGATGTAGCGTAGGTAGGCCTCCCACTAGGTGGACAGACGACATTGTGCGCGTCGCAGGCAACCGGTGGATGCAAATAGCCAATTGTCGGTCATTGTGGCGTTCTAAGGGGGAGGCCTATGTTCAGCAGTGGACTTCTTCCGGCTGATGATGATGATGATAATGATTTGTGATTTATTGTATACGTATTTATTATCCTCAACAGTATTTTGTAAGTCCTCTCTATCACTCAAACGTTAGCTGTAAGCGTGCTTAACGCCTTGCACTAATTCTCTATACTATTATATACAGGGTGTAAGGGACATCGTACCGAAAAAAAATTATAAGACGTCAAATAATGTCCGTTACAACATTACAGTAACCATTTATATGGTAACTGACAAATTACTAACTTATTAATTTTTGAGCATGTAATGAATATATGCGGAATAATGTTTATTTTTCAAATTACATTGCCAATTTTCTAAAATAATAATAGTTAATTGCCTATTAATTAATCACCTATGCACTGTTTTTGTGCATAAAGAATAAATAAATAAAGAAAAATAAAGAAAAACACAAATAATTAATTTATTGTTTTTAAATTAAAATTAGGCTTTATTATTATACCAATAATGATGTTATAGTAATTATATTTAAAGAAAAATGAAATTCTTTTTGGAAATTCATGAAAAAGCCGGTGAAAAATTTCAACACTAGGATGTTCAGAATCATGTTCTGGATCCCTGGTATCGGTTTTCGGGATTACACCCGTTAAATAGCATATAATATTATGTGTAATATAGAATAAATAATAACCATCATCATATATATCTTGTTTTACAGCAAACGCCGTCCGTAGGTCCGTAAGGAGCCCTAAGACAACCGGCGTACAACCTTCAAAATACACAACGAATGAATACCGGCGTACAACCTTCAAAATACACAACGTAAATTTGTGACATTCATTAAATAAATAATCAAGCAAAAATGGTTGACTAGTTTTCATTAAAACCCTCCCCGTATTTTACGCTAAAAGGGACTTGACGTTGTCTCCTTTTTGGAGCTTAATATAATTATGTTTGATGTAGGTATATTATTGGCATTTCACTACGCCGGCCGTGATACCGGCATCACTAGGCGGCCCTCGGTACAGACACACACCTTTCGAACGGCAAGACAGACGCACCTACGTAAAACACACATACATTGTAACACGGTGTCGACCGTCACCTATTTTGATTACTAGAGAAGAATACAGTCCACATTTTATAACGAAATTATCGCAGTTTAATTGTCCGACAACACCTAAGGATATTACGCGCCCGCCCAATTATAGTCTGGAGCTGGATAGCAATACTTACCCTTATAACTTGTTACACATGTCAATAGAAACTTACTATATTAGAGGATTTGCGTGCACGGGAAGCGAGTAAACAACAAGGCGGCCGGTAACACACTGACTTTTATTCATGCTTCGTGACAGGTGAATGACAAAAACAACAACAACAACAACAACAACACCTCCTCCCCCTTTAGCTACGAATATAATATAAATAAAGAACTGGTTAAGCCTTAGAAGAATTGACTGTAGTCGACCCTGGGACGGTTACGTGTCGGACGACTAAGCTGGTTTGTCGATTCCTCTCTCATACTGATGTTCTCATCTGTGCCTTCAGCTTCAAAAAAATCCTCGTCTTCTCCATCTGACTGAGCTGGACGACGCACTCCTCGCGCCACTGTCACGTAGTTCGGTGAGGGTGACAGGTGGTGATGCAGTTCTGGCTGACCAGCGCTAGGAGTGGACACTGCATTCGTAGGGTCCACTTCGCCGGCACTTCTCTCCCCAACGTCGTTGAAGTCCGAATTCTCGTCATAAATATCTCTGTTAGGTGATGGCGGAGCTATTGACTGCTGAGCGGCTGTGACCGTGGGCGAAGATAAAAAATCAGAGCCATCATAGTCCCTAGGTCGTTTTTCTATGTTTTTCTCTCGCTCCAACTTAAGAGCTGGGCTCTCGTCGGTGAAGCAATTTCCAATCTGATCTATTATATGCCTTCATTTTGACCTCCTGATACGACATTTCACCCAGTTTTTCTGCTACCTGCTTCATAAAACTTCGTCTGGGTCTTCCTCTTCCCCTTTTCCCTTCTATTTTACCTTCCACTATCGTTTTAAAGAAGGTGTCGTGTCGTATCAAGTGGCCAATCATCTTTCCTCTCCTATTCAATTCAATAGATCTTAAAATTTCTCTTTCTTCATTGACTAATTCTAAAACTTCCTCATTTGTCTTCCTTTCTGTCCAACTTATTCCCTCCATTCGTCTCCAACACTACATCTCGAATGCTTCCAACCTTTCTCTATCCTTTTGTGTAAGGGTCCATGCCTCACTGCCATACAAAGCGATGCTCCAAATATATGTTTTAATGATTATCGTTTTCTTATAGCAGTTGCTATCCTGGCTTTGAACAAATGTTTCTTGCAATTGAATGCCCTTTTAGCCATTGAAATTGTAGCAATAATGTCAGGTGTTGATCTAGAATCGTGAGTTATTTGACTACCTAAGTATTTAAAATTCTTTACTGCTTCTACTGAGGTGTTATTCAAAGCAATTTGTCGGTTAAATGATGGAAATTTAGCAGTTGTTAGGATTTTAGTTTTTGTTATGTTAATTTTTAATCCAAATTCCTCAAAAGTTGTATTCATTATTTGTAAAAGTTCTTCTAAATTGTCTATACTATCAGCTAATGCTGCTATGTCATCTGAAAATCTAATAAATCTTATATTTTCTCCATTAATTTTAACCCCTCCTTTGTTAGTTTTTAAAATTTTACGGATGGCACTCTATATATATATTTATATTAAATATCAATGGTGATAGAGGGCATCCTTGTCTTACTCCTTGTTTTATCTTAGCTTTCTGTGCTTCTTCCCCTATTTCTCTTATGGTTTCCTGATGTTTGTAAAGTTCATAAATTATCCTCCTATCTCTGTAGTCTATACCTACTTCTTTTAAAATCCCCATCATTTTTTTCCAGTTCACTCTATCAAATGCCTTCTCCAGGTCTACAAATGCTTTATGTGTACTAAGACCTAAATCCATACGTCTGTCTATAATCAGTTTCAACGCCAGTATGGCTTCTCTAGTACCCCTCTAGTCTAGTCTAGTTTTTAGGGTTACATGAAATTAACTGATCGCTATGTTTTTTAACTATCCAGTTAGGTCGGTCCAACTTCGCCAAAAAGTTCGCCCGAAGAATCCAACTCGGATGGGCAGCGTTCGGGAAACTACGTGACATCTTCTCATCAGAAATTCCGCAGTGCCTGAAAACAAAGGTTTTTAACCAGTGTGTGTTGCCAGTGATGACATATGGTACTGAGACGTGGTCTTTAACAGCTGGCCTTTTGGAGAAGCTCAGAGTGACACAACGAGCTATGGAGAGAGCTATGCTCGGAGTTTCTTTGCGCGACAGAATCCGGAATGAGGAGATTCGCCGAAGAACCAAGGTCACCGACATAGCTCGTAGAATATGCAAGTTGAAGTGGCAGTGGGCAGGCCACATCGCTCGAAGAACCGATAACCGTTGGGTAAGAAAGGTTCACGAGTGGCGACCACAAACCGGAAGACGCAGCGTAGGCAGGCCTCCCACTAGGTGGACCGACGACATTGTTCGCGTCGCAGGCAACCGGTGGATGCAAATAGCAAATTGTCGTTCATTGTGGCGGTATAAGGGGGAGGCCTTTGTTCAGCAGTGGACGTCTTCCGGCTGGTGATGATGATGATGTTTTTTAAATTGTGCTGAACTAAAGTAATCTTTTACAATATAAACATTTTTACCAATTTGTTTAACAATTACACCTTTACAGCATACAAATTTATTATTCTTAGAATATTCTTTAAATTCAATTTGTCCAGGTAGGAATTTTCTACATTTTCCACCTTTAGCTTTAGCTTGTATACACTGTTTGGATTTAACATAATTTTCCAATGAAGTACAAGACGGGGTAGCCGACGGTGAAGGATCCATTATATCCAACCGCGATCCAAACACTAATTGAGCCGGTGACATGCCTGTTGTCGTATGTATAGATTTCCTATAATCGAATATGTATTTATATAATTTTAGTCTATTTTCCCTAATATTAGAACCACTCAAAAGGCATAATTTAATTCCCCGTTTCACAACTTTTACATACGACTCCGCCTGGCCGTTAATCGCCGGACGATATGCCGGTGAAGTTACATGGGTTATACCGTTTAAATTACAGAACTTAATAAATTCTTGTGAACAGAAATAAGTGCCATTATCAGTCACCAGATTATGCGGTAAACCGAACCTTGACATATACTTATATAATTTTTCTATAACAGCAACACTAGTTGAATATGGCATTTCATACACCTTTAACCATTTAGTGTACGCGTCAATAATGACAAGGTACATGCGACCGCGGCCAAGGAAGTCAAGATGTACGCGGTGGAAAGGACGCGGAGGATACTTCCACGGCGCAATAGGCGCGCGCGGCGGCGATGGTCGGAGCTGCACACATATTTCGGATGAGTGTATCATGCGTTCCAGGGCGTCATCAATACCCGGGAACCAGAGGCATGAACGAGCTTCTGCTTTTGTTTTCACTATACCCAAGTGTGAAGTATTTAACTCCGATATAACCCGATTGCGCAATGACTCTGGTATTACGACCGTATGGCCTCGCATAATACAATCGTTTTCAATAGAAAGTTGGTCTTTGCACTGATGGTAAGGCTTCACACTAACATCTAAAGTTTTCTTGGGCCAACCCTTTGTGACGTAATAATAATATCTTGGGACAATCCACACACGGTCATCTGATCCCAAACTAGGCAAAGCCTGTACTATGGAAACCAGACAACTGATACAAATACTATATACATATTTTTTGTGTAAATACATACTTAAATAGATAAATAACACCCAGACACTTGGTGGGTCGAACCCACGACCCATCGGTTAGCGGGCAGGGTGTCTAACCACTAGACCAACGGGCCCGACGTAAGTCACTACTTTACGCAAAGAGCTATCACCGTTCGTTACCTCACGAAGCTCGTCCGCTGTGATCGGCAGCGCACTTTCCCCTACAAAACACACTACGTGGCTCGGTCGTATGGCTCGGCATCCCCCCGCGCCGATTTAAATCCGACAGGCTTGCACGAGATAGGTAATAAGCACTATTGTCTGCACTTTTCACATACTCAATTATGTAATTATAGCCGCGCAATATTTCTAATTGAGTACCTTTGTAATCTATTTGCGGACACCCCTGGAATTCCACGGTGTGGTCCAAATATCGAAAGGAGCGGTTTATGATCTGTCTTTAAGATAAATGGAATCCACCTACCATATAAATATTGGTGGAAACGACGAACACCAAAAATAATTGCGGTGGCTTCCTTTTGGATTTGAGAGTATCTTTTTTCAGCCGCGTTAAGCGTTCGCGACGCAAAAGATATAGGTCTTTCTTGACCTTCTGCATCATTTTGCGAGAGGATAGCGCCTAACCCGCTTGGAGAAGCATCTACAGTTAGTATAAGCTTAGCTTGGGGATTAAAATGTTCTAATACCTGATCAGACGCTAACATTGTTTTTTTTTTTTATTGAACGCATCATCTTCTAACTTACACCAACGCCATTTAGCTTGTTTTTTCAAGAGGTCGTACAGCGGACTAAGAATACTTGATGCGTTAGGTACAAAACTTCTATAGTAGTTAACTAACCCTAAAAAATATTGTATTTGGCTGTCACTGGCAGGTACAGGCGCCTTTAAAATAGCTTCTACCGTATCCTGTGACTTTTTTAAACCGTCTTTATTAATGGTGTAGCCTAAATAACATATTTCGTCTTGGAAAAAATGACATTTATCATTTTGCAATGTAAGGCCAGCATCTTGCAGGTAAGACTTGGTGCAGTCTATGCAGGTGCTCTGTGTCGTCTTTTCTTGTAATAAGCACATCGCATGCATCGTCTAATAGACAGAGCGTGCCGTCAAGGCCCGCTAGAAGCGAATCCATCGCGCGCTGGAAAACAGCCGGCGCGCTCGATAATCCAAACACCAGACGCGTATAAGCGAATAGCTCGCGATGACTCTTTTTCCAAACAAAATTTTATTGTTATTTTATTTTTTTGGTTTACCAACATTTGTTTATACTCATGAAAATGTACATTACAAGATGAATGGTATAGATTCTACGTGTAACAAATACTTACTGGCAAACACCACATGCATAAACATTAAGTGCCATAAAGAAGACAAGCTATCTATTAAACCAACGGTGACCGTTAGCTAATAAAAGCTTGTGAATAAATACAAAAAAATACTAAACAAAAAACGAAAGATTAAATAAAGTAAGTACTTAACTTTAATAAAGAAATAAAAAGAACCGAAAATAAATGAATATTAAAAAAGGCCACTCGATATGCTGCTTTATATAAAACAAGCTAGTCCTGATCTGACAAGTAGTTCAAGTTAACTTTTTTTGTTCTTTTTGAGAGTGAGTCCGAGTGCAAGTCCAATTTATCGCTACAACTACACACATCAAAAGTGTCTAGGGATCAAGCATTTTTAAGCGGATTTCTTGAGACTGAGATGTGGCTTTGTAATAAATTTATGATTTTATAAATTTATATGGATCCTTTTTGGTGCATTTCATAATTTGAATCAGGAACTGTGAATCAAATTCGAGTAAAAGATGAAAATCAGCTGTCAATATTTTCCCTATAAAAACATACAACGCATTGAAGACATTATTAGTGCTACTGTTTCCCTACTACTGATTAAAACCAACGTTATTATGGAGAGGCGACGTCATTTAAGCAGGGAAGAAATGCTCAGAGCCGTGGGAATGATAGAAGCTGGTTCCCGGCAACGTACTGTGGCTTTAGCTCTGAATACAAGTCAGAGTGTTATCAGTCGACTTTGGACACGTTACCGAAGCACTGGTACCGTGGCTGAGCGCCATGGAGGACGGTATCGCTGCACCACACGGAGACAAGACCGATATATTCAAATCTTAACTCGAAGAGCTCCAACAATAACTGCCATGATGTTAGCCGTGAGGCTTCATCACTCTTCAGGGAACTTAATTAGCGACCAAACAGTCAGAAACCGCTTGCATGAAGTGAACCTTCATTCCCGAAGACCGCTACGGGTACCACCTATAGCAATGCACAATCGTAGGATTCGATATCAATGGGCTCTTGAACACAGAAATTGGGCAGAAGAACAATGGCGTTTCGTGTGCTTTTCTGATGAGTCTCGTTTTGGTATGAGACCGGATACAAGACGTATACGACACTGGAGAACCCCTGGACGCCAACAGCGATTAAAATCCTGCCAGGAAGTCCATCCTTATAGTGGTGGAACCATCATGGTATGGGCGGGTATTTGGATCGGCGGAAGAACTGAGTTGATTTGGATCAGAGGCAACCTCAACGCTCAAATTTATGCTGAGACGATTGTATCAGACGTCATCGTTCCTCTACAAGTGCAAATCGGTCCCTTATTTCAGTTAATGCATGATAATGCACGACCGCACACCGCAAGAGTTGTAAGACAGACTCTCGCCGCAGCTAACATCAATGTCCTGCCCTGGCCTGCTCAGTCGCCAGACTTGAACCCGATTGAGCATGCATGGGATATGCTACAGAGAAGAGCTCTGCCGAATATGGAGGGTATCCAGTCGCAAGAAGACCTTTTTTTGTTGTTGCAACGAACATGGGCGGCCATTCCACAGCGTGATTTGGATGAACTCATTTTGAGTATGCCAAACCGATGTTCTTGTGTTGTTAGTGTTCGCGGTAGAAACACGGATTATTAATTGTTTAAGTTACCCAATAAAATTTTAAAGAAAACTGTTATTTCAGTCTTTTTTTCGAACTTTTGTGTTAGTGGTTCAAATGTCAAAAATCCCTTTATTAGGAAAATGGCAAATTTCTTTATTAATGCAAAGGTGACTTGGTTTATCGTTACTGTGACAAACGAAAACACTTTATTTGATGAATCCTTAAAGAAAATTTTAATTAATATCAATCAGGAGAAAAGTTATTGCAAAAATATATGTTGATCCCTAGACACTTTTGATGTGTGTATTTATAGCTTTGCAAAATCTTGCGAGCGGAGAATTAGAACCAAGCTTAGTTCTGCTTTGTGGTGGGCATAGCGGAGTAACTGGATAGCGAGGAAGCCTAGAGGGGACACGGATATTGAAATGTTGCAGTAGTTGCGGGGAGTCAATTTTATGCGTAAAAATTTTGCTAACAAATACAATATCATTTAATTGTCTTCGCTTTGTAAGCGAGACCATGTTAAAAAAATGCAATCTCCCTTGATAAGAGCGTATTCTTTTGCTTATGCCACTATGGAAAGCAAGATGCCAAAGGAAACGCTTTTGAACACGTTCTAAACGTAGCGAGTGTGAAGCAAAATGCGGCCGCCAGACTGTACTACCGTACTCTAATACATTCCTGACCAGACAATTATAAAGCAGTATTTTTGTTGAGATACGCTTAAATATTTTACAGTTTCTCAAGACAAAACCCAACATTTTGGACCCTCTTTTGATAATATTATCCAGATGAGGAATGAAAGTTATTTTCTGGTCGTATAGTATCCCGAGGTCTCGTAATGTGTCTACTTCCATAACCCTGTCGTGACCGATATAGTAGTCAAATTGTATTATATTATGATTTCTAGTAAACTTAATATGTTTACATTTTTTGGTATTCAAAACTATACGGTTATCTTCACGCCATTTACCAACCATATCAAGGTCATTCTGTAATAATTTTGCATCATCAATACTCTTCACAATCCTGACAAATTCGGCATACATGAATATTTCTGTTAATTCAAAATTAACATGTTTTAATTTATTCATAATTTGTACTCTTTAATTTTATAATCATATCATATCGATTCATACTCTATGTATTTTGTGTCATCTGTGGAGTCTATGGAATGACTCAGTCGAATTTGGTTGACGAACAAGCTATCATCATTGTCGAATTGAATATCACTCACTGTCGCTTGCTAATCACAGCGCCCGCGCGGTTTTCAGAAATTTCAGATTTTCAGTGTATAACGCCTACCATTTTCATATTCAGTACCGTGTGTAGTGTAAGGTGTTAATAACTGTGAATCACAATAAACAAGAAGACTGGAATTCAGAACTTTTATTACTCAGAACAGCACGATAAACCAAGGGCCACCCCGTTCAGTACACATTTCTGGTGGCCCATGAGGGGAACCATCAGACTT
The DNA here is from genome assembly GCA_911728495.1 of Furcula furcula. Lineage (NCBI taxonomy): Eukaryota > Metazoa > Arthropoda > Insecta > Lepidoptera > Notodontidae > Furcula > Furcula furcula. The sequence goes on along the minus strand of OU452265.1, from coordinate 11,663,307 downwards.
CAGAGCATCACAATTCATTGAAATCACGGTTGGTGAGAAGATTGGACTCTTCAGCGTCGAAGCAGGGTGCCAAACGAGTCGCGACAGGTCGCGCGTATCATAATCAGAGGTCAGAAGGAGGTCAAAAAGGGTCGGAAAAGCCGCAGGGAGCCAGTTCGGGTCACGGATTGGATAAGCCGAGGGTCGGTGTCGGCTTGGGACATCGTCAGGACGGCGGCCATCATCATTCGTAAAGGTTATATAGTGCGTTACACGTGCGTGATAACAAAGGTGATTTTTTCCGGACATACGTGTGAACGTAATAAAAACAGTCATTCGGTCATCAAGTCATTCAGTCAAACCTCTCTGGACTGCATGCAGGGCAGTTAGCTGGCAACACTGCCCGCACTACTCATTCGTTCATTCATCGGTCAGCTGTCAGTTGTAATTGTCAAAGTCACGTCAGTGGAATATTATTGTCAACGTACGTACGTAAGTGGAATCTTATTAATTATTTGCTTGTCTCCCGCTTTGCAAAGGAGGGAAGTGGAATATATGTTTTTCCAACACCTCCTATTTACCTTTTTAATTAAATTTGTTGCGGGTTCCAAGACAATTTAGCGTTCCCCTGGGACTCACCGAGGGTCAAACCTCGGTGTCATCAGTGGTGACCACTGTAGATCCTGGCTTACAGGAGTAACAGTGGTGGGAATGAGTGGTGGGATTAGTCCCAATAAAAAAAAAAGGCCTCCCCCTTACAATGTACATATGTACAGATAAACGCGATACGCATTCCTTATTGCGGGTAATTGTTGCAAACACTATTATGAAATGAATGCCACCTACACATCTGGGAACATATAATCCGATCATAATCATCAGCCAGACAAAATCCACTGTTGAATATACGAAGACGTCCATCTTGGAACGTCACAATTAACTGTAATTTGCTACTACCATCCACCAGTTGCCTGGGATTCGTACAATATCGTCAGATATAATTCGATCTGTAGGTACTCCTAATTATCGGAATACGTCGTGCGCCACTGGACGAGATGAGTAAATAATTAAGAAGTTATAATAACAATACTAATATTTTTTCACAGTAGAATTAATAAGACTTCAAAACTTCGTAGTTCGTACTGCAAAGTGGTATCTAGCAGATCCGAGGCGGACTGGCCGCGGCGGGCTTTACCACAGGCTCGACGAGATCCTGGCCGGCCTACAGCCGGAGCATCCGTGAGCACCACCGTGGAGCTGCAGTAAGTAGCCTCTGAACTTATGGGACAGTACGCCGCGCCGCCGGCCGCCGGCCGCCTCCTACACTTATTATAAATACTTAGTTGAAAATAACTATTGATAAATCTGATCTAGAGAACAAAACAATCGTCATATTATTAATTCGTCGTTAATTTAGCTAAATGTATGACCTTGATGACTATATTTATGGTTTAACTTTATGAACAATATAGTTGCAATATTTGAATACTTATGACAAAATTGAGGACGAATTTTTTGTCATACATAATTCTAGTTTCTAAATTTAATGGTCATAAAATATTGAATACTACATTAAATCTGTGTAGTAAATTCATAAAGTTCGATTTTTCCAAAAATAAATAATAATAATGAAGTAAACGTATATACAGGTGTTTCAAAAACCCTGTCCAAACACAGTTAGTCTTATTGTATTATCTTAACACGATCATTTTTACGTGATAATTTTTTTAACTAAGGCATATAAACAGCGTGTTTAAAAAAAAAAAAAACAAAAAAAAAAAAAAAATTGTGAACTCTGTTCGAGCTTATCACTGTGTACAATTATATATTTATATAATCCACACAGTTAAAAAAAAAAAGAAAAAAAACTTCCTGGCTGATCTTTGATGTTATTGTTCAGAATCCATACGTTTATATTCTTGTAATTTTTTGTTGGATATTTCATTTGGATCTTTCCTGATATATTTTATCTACCAGCGTTGTGAATATTCCTCTTATAAGTTTGATGTGCCTTTTAATGTGTAATAAACCACAAACAAGCTGTCTTGAGTAACTTATATGCTTTGTCTACAATAAACACAAAACTATCTAGTTTACGCCCTCTATTCAATGTATTTTGCTTCTTAAGATTTTTGAGATTGACAACGACCATATCAGTATTTTTTACTACCTATTAATTTTAGTTGTTACTATATTTTTGGAGATAGGAACTATTCTTGAACTCAAATATATTAGTCGTGTTTACTAGTACTTACTATTACCATCCCTTGGTAATAATAATAATAATAAAAAAATAAAAAAAAAACTGTTGGGTAATTTTCATTGTTTTTTTTTTATGCCCTGGTTGCGGGTTCGATTCACATCCAAAACAGATTTGTCTGTGTTTAAATGTCCTCAGCGTTATTTGTCTATACAAAATATAAAAACTGTTCTAAACGCTATACATAATTATTTGCTTCATATATTTATATGAACACCAAACAATTATTTAGATATTTGTATTTTCCATGTTTGTAATATGGTGACTTTAAGTGTTTTCCCTATATTTTTAAAACTACTGCAAAAAAAAAAAAAAGATTATAATAAAGAACTTAAATCCTTTTTGTAACAGTAATCGAGAATAATGACTAGATACATTTAAAATTACGTACGGTAATGACTGCATTAATTAAAGACTGACTGTTGTGTATATACCTACCTACCTTTATAGCACCTAAATGTACTAAATAAATAGCGATCACTTACAAATCTTCTTTAAGTTATTAGCGCCTCCTGTACGGGCGGTATAGTTAGTATGAAATAAAGAACTTTAAGTTCGATGTATGACTGTTGTAATATCCTTTTTAAGAGATAAAGTAACGGTCATTGACATTACAATCAGCTGACAGCTGATAGATACATATGAGGGTAGGTGACACAATAAATAACATTTGGAGGGTATATCTCCTCATCTACCCTCAACTTATAAAATGTGCAACAACCTACAAAAAAAAAAGGAATAACTTTCAAAGTGCAATTAATTAATCATAAAGATAACTTTTACTGTTATGAATGAAATACAAGTTTGTTGTCATGAATTACAAATTATTGCGTACCTATTGTCAAGGTGATATGTTCAGTAATGTTTTCTGTTGTGCACCGTGTTAATTAAATAATTAATTTAAGGTTTTTCTAACTATTCTATGTGGCCTGTGTGACCTTTAGGAACATTTACGTTCACAAACTGATATTTACTTACATTATTGATATATATATATTTTATACATATATATATATTTCGGTTATTGATTATACAAAATAATTACGAAATAGACTTCAATTTCAGTCATTCTCTAATGGTGAGGTTATGCATATTTCCTTTGAAATATGTTTTATAAAGTGCATTTGCGCGTTTTTACAAGACAATGATTTATTGCCACTGTTGACAGGTTTTGAGGAGAGATTTTTATCGATACGACTTATCTATTCTTAGGTGCTTAACCCTAATGTATAATTTTGCTTGCGGTTCCTCTGCAGTATTAATATTACGATAGGTCATTGAAGATAATCTACCATCCTCGACTGCGTCACCGCTTTCCACCGGGTGGGACTGAGGTCAAACACTAGCTTATATTGAATAAAAAAAAACTAAAAAATAAAAAACTTCTTTATTACGGACTTAATAAGTACTACGTATGGATTTTACTGTTGGTTAAGTGTAATATTGTATTATTAGTGTTATAAAAGTCGTAAGGAGTTAGACTCTCTCTTTTGATATTTAAAACAAAAAGAAATATCTAGTGCCTAATATTATGTGATGCTTTTACAGAGATTACAGAGATAAATGAATTTGGATTTTTAGGGCATAACTTGTATTACCTATTCCCCCAAATCATAATAGCTAACTATTCACATTTTATAGAACTAGACTCTAAACATCCTACAATAAGTAAACATTATAAGTTGCTAAGGACCGAACTGTGAAACATAATTAAGGATCAAACGAACTTACCCTTACGTGAAGTTCGATCATAATTATGTGAACAGTTCGGTCCTTAGCAACTTATATACTCCCCTCCCTTTTACACATCACCCGACCCAAGGATAAAATGTGAAACGTTTTTCCTACTCTAAACATAATGAAGACACACTGCGGGTGGGCCGTCTTATATGAGGCGGTGAGGTGACAAAATATTAAAGTGCCCGAAAAAAAAAAAAAAACTTTAAATCATTCCGTGCAAGGCTAGTAGTAAGGACGCATAACTACAATAAGTAAACATTATAAGTTGCTAAGGACCGAACTGTTCACATAATTATGATCGAACTTCACGTAAGGGTAAGTTCGTTTGATCCTTAATTATAACATGCCCAGTTTTCATTATGATAAATGTTGCAGTTGTCAATGTATGCTAATGTTTCAGTCAAGTCATGGAGAATAAAAGGGAATTTAGAAGAAAGAGGAGAAGATGTGTATGTATGTTATCTTATCTTTGACAGAAGAGGATGATTACTGAGAGAGTAAAGTTTGAAAATGAATTTGAATTTTAAATACTTGAATCTTATTGTTAAGGGAGGGATGTTGCATTCAACCTGCATTGAGACTATTGGGGTAGTGTTCATTGCCCCTGTGATCAAGCGAAGATTTTTATTTTGGATTTTTTCAAGTTTATTAACCAAGATGGAATTGGAGGCATAGCAGTAAAAACTATATTCAAAATGAGACCGAACTATAGACATAAACAACATCAGTAAAACTTTAGGATCAGCACCCCAAGATGTCCTAGAAAGTGATTTTAATATATTAAATGCTCTCAGAGCTCTGTCTGCTAAGCCACAAACATGTTTCTGCCAAGATAGATTTTTTGTAAAAGTAACACCCAGATACTTAACCTCATCGGTAACTGGTAGTGTGTTGCCATCATATATAATATTGGTAAGTATTGTCCTAGATCTACTGAATACTACAACCTTTGTTTTATTTGGATTAACTTCCAGCTTTAAATAATTAAAATAAATTTTCAATTGTTTTAATGCGTTATTCAATTTGTTTTCAACGTCTCGTATTTTTGTACAGGTGCAATAGATAGTTAAATCATCTGCAAATTGAAGGCTATTTACATCTTTACCTAATATATTAAATTTTACAGGCAGACCAAGAGACTGTAATTCATTTGCAAGGACATTATGATTTACATTATTAAATGCACCAGTGATATCAAAGAAAATGCTGACTAAAAACTTGTTGTTTGCAAATGCACTATGAATATCCAAGTATAAATGATTCAAGCTTTCTGCAGCAGAATGCGCTCTTCTAAAACCAAACTGATTATATGGTAATAGTTGTTTAGATTCAATATAATACTCAAGTCTTTGTTTTAATAATTGTTCGAATAATTTAGAAGCACAAGATGTTAAAGCTATTGGCCTGTATGAATCATGATGATTTTTATCTTTACCTGGTTTCAGAATAGGGATAAGACAATCAGTTTTCCATGTTTCAAGTATTACCATGTTATCCCACAAGGAATTGAATATATCGCTGCTTTGCATGAATAACCACACAATCCAAAATTTTAAAATTTTTAGTTTAATATACAGCGCGATCCAAAATCATCCTTATTTTGTGGTGTGTAAAACTTACAATCATATCGGCAAAAATAGTGAAGTGGCATGATAAAATGTCATTATGTGCTTGGTTGATATTTGACACTATTTTTGGTCAACAGTCTACGATCGCTAGTTGATATGAGTCTTTGCGGGAAACCACATCGATTTTTTCATAAATAGTAACTTAATTCTAAATAATCATGTACAATTTTAGTGATATTTTCTGCAATATTATTCCATTTAGTGTTATGTGACTGTTCAGGATATAATCTTAATCATTTTTACATATTTTTTTAATGAAAAGTACAATATTTAGGGCTACTACGTGCTTCACGAAAAATTAAGTAAGACAATAATAACTATTTTGTTATATTCGTTTATTCAGGATAAAAATTATAAAATGACGTAACAGAATTATGAATTATGTTAATATTCTTTAAAAAAAAGGGTGTGATACTATGTATAACTGTTAGCCAGATGCTTGCTTTTTACGTTTTCATGAGCTGAGATTCTGCCTTGTGGTCAACCACACGCTGGTTGCGAGCAGGTTCTCTGCAGCAGTTCAAATAGCTCAAGCAGTTCATCCGGTTCAAGTAACAGCTCATCAGCACACAGCTCATCAGAAGATGAAATCGATAATGTACTTTCAACAGCAGTGGCTTTACCAACGGTACACAACTACAGATTTCCTGCATATCTAAAAAAATCCTTCGCGTTTTAGTTCGTCTGAGCCCATAGCTTCTACCTCAAGATTTACAGATCATCATCATCATCAGCCGGAAGACGTCTACTGCTGAACAAAGGCTTCCCCCTTAGACCGCCACAATGGACGACAATTTGCCAATTGCATCCACCGGTTGCCAGTGACGCAGAACAATGTCGTCGGTCCACCTAGTGGGAGGCCTGCCTACGCTGCGTCTTCTGGTTCGTGGTCGCCACTCGTGAATGTTTCTTCCCCAATACTTCAATTTGCATATTCTTCGAGCTATGTCGGTGACCTTGGTTCTTCGGCGAATATCCTCATTCCGGATTCTGTCGCGCAAAGAAACTCCGAGCATAGCTCTCGCCATAGCTCGTCATGTGACTCTGAGCTTCTCCAAAAGGCCAGCTGTTAAAGTCCACGTCTCAGTACCATATTATTATGTCATCACTGGCAACACACACTGGTTAAAAACCTTTGTCTTCAAGCACTGCGGAAGGTGTCACGTAGTTTCTCGAACGCTGCCCAACCGAATTCAGCATGATATTGATGAAGTCACGATGTGGTGTAATAATAATAGTATGGTGTTGAATCCTAGCAAATGTTCATACATACGTTATACTCGTAAATCAAATCCTATTATCTCAACTTATAATTTACAGGGCACTATATTACAAGAGGTAAAAGAGATTAGAGACTTAGGCATAATCATTGATAGTAGACTAAAATTTACCCCTCATTTGGACGCAATAGTTACCAAAGCATCGCAAATGCTGGGGTTCGTATTACGCAACTCAAAACACTTCAGTAATAACGCTAAAACCATTTTGTATAACGCTTTAGTGCGTAGTCAGCTAGAATACTGTAGTGTTGTGTGGAATCCTCAGTATAGCGTACATTCTCAACGTCTTGAAAGTGTCCAAAGAACGTTTACCAGGCGACTTGCCTTCGCTACTCAAGGCATTTCCCACAGATGTCCATATGACGAACGCCTATCCTTTTTTGGAATGCATAGTTTGCGTGACCGACGCATGTTGCAGGATATGACATTTTTACATAAATGTTTTAGCGGCTCTTTTAAATGTGAAATACTGCTGGACCGTATTCATCTTTCCGTACCATGTCATTATCCAAGAAGTTGTATCAAGCGCATTCTGCATCCGCCCTCTGCTAGAACCAATTTAGGCCACCACTCACCCATTGCCAGAATTTGCATTAAATACAATGAGCTTAATAAAAACTTAGCCGACCTTGACGTCTTCTTTGACTCACTCAATAAATTCAAGAGTAAAATCATGACAAGCATAAGCGCTGAACTATAGTTTATTGGCATGATAGTTTAGCTTTTTTTTAAGTATCCAAGTTTAAAATTTATAATATTATTCTAATTTTAACTAATTTTAAATATTTTTTATTTCAATTAGATCAATTAACTAATTAATATTGTACTATGAGTCTTATACCTATGTACTTATGTTATATCCTTTTATTCTTCTATGATGCACTTTGGGAATTTTCTTGTTAAAAAAAAAACTATCCCTTTGTTTCATTATTTCTGAAATGACTAACTAATACAATGATGTGAATACCCGTAACTGGCATATATATAAGACCAAAGATTTTATTTTATGATTTAATGTATTATTGATATTTATGCTGTTGGTATTCCTACTTAAATAAAATAAAATAAAATAAAACCGAATTGGATTCTTCAACCTCTTTGTTCGAAGTTAGACCGACCTAACTGGCTGGTTTGTCCTAGGTATACGTAGTGGTCAATAACTTCGAGTGTACCGTTCCCAACAACTACCGGTACGGGTGCAACATGGACATTGGACATGATCTTCGTCTTGTCCATGTTCATTTTAAGACCCACCTGTTGGGAAACGCTACTGAGGTCCTCCAGCGACTCTGCCATAATCATCGGCAAAACGAAGGTGAGTGATGTATTCGCCATTGATGTTGATGCCCAATCCGTACCAGTCCAAGAGCTTGAAAACGTCTCCCTGTCTCACACCTCGCTGCAATGGGCTTGGTTTCGTGCTCTCGTCCTGTAGTCGGATCGACATGCTGGCGTTGCTGTACAAACACTTCCTTTTTAGTGATATTTTCATACATAAGGATTGAACCATCGAAGACGGTAAAATGATCTAGGTAGGTTATGATCACATTATCGTCTACATAGTTTTACATATTTCATGTTTCGTCAGAAAAAAATATCCGATCGTAATGAAATTTGCATGGAATCATCATAGTAGTTTACTCTCTCAGATAAAAAAAAAACTTCGATGTACCTATAGTCAATATGGCACCGCTGGAGGGACTGCAATACCACCCAGGTCTCGATTGAATCGAAGGCTTTTTCGTAGTCCACAAACGCTAGACATAATGGCCGATTATACTCCTCGGTCTTCTGTATAATCTGGCGGAGCGTATGTATGTGGTCTACGGTGCTAAAGCCTTTTCGGAACCCGGCTTGTTCGGGAGGCTGGAAGTCATCAAACCTGCGTTCGAGACGGTTCGTAATGACTCTCGAAAACAGCTTGTATACATGGCTCAGGAGTGAGATGGGTCTATAATTCTTCAATAAGGTATTATCACCTTTTTTGAAGAAAAAAACCACCACACTCCTGCGCCACGCTTCTGGCGTAGTACCCTCGACTAAGACGGAATTAAATAACTTCTGAATGACTAAAAGTACCGGTTTTCCACCTGCTCTCAGAAGTTCTGTTGTTATTCCGTCTTCATCCGGCACCTTGTTGTTCTTAACCTGTTTGAGAGCCATTCTAATCTCGTACAGGCTGGCAGGCAGCAATGCCATAACCCAGAGGACTAACACTATTTGTAATATTAAATCTAAATATACCGCTTAATTAGTCTGGCATGAAGGTGAAGCCAAACGTGGTGCTATAGAAATAGGTACTTGTTTGCTTAAATTTAAACAAATCTTAAAAGTAAGATCTCAAGAACTGGAATCAAAATTATATTTAATTTTCCATTCTGACAATTGCTGCAGCCAACAAAAGAACCAATACATAATAGCACTCTATGGGTATGCAGTTTCCCATCTCGATTTGTGAAAATGTGTAGTTCTTTAGTCATTTTTATTCTAATGGTTTCAACGTAAAACCGATAAGTTGTTATTGATTTTAAGTACGCTATAACAATACTATCTTTATCCTAATTGTGTTACTATTTCAGAAAATTCTTAATAAGTAGAATATCATTAATACCAATTACGTCATTATGAAATAAAAATTGAGAACTAAACGAGTGTAACATTATGACTTGTGCTTCTATTCACCAAAAAATAGCAGGAGTCATTTTGTCATAAGTCGAACACCTTGTAGTTTTTATTAATTAATTATTGTTTATAAAGTCAATCACTTAAAAATCACGATCTCAGCAAGACATTAATGAATGCCCTTTTGATTAATACTTTCAATGTTTATATATTTTGAATATATAAAAAGTTTCAAGAACAAACATTTTGTTAAATTTTCAAACGGCTATACTGTAAAATTAGCTTTTTTGGATTGCTTGATTATTCTTGCAAAGCAGCGATATATAAAACTATTTGCTGGCTAAATAAATTGAGGTTTTTAAACATTTTATAAGAAATTAATATTATCTAAACCAAATGCAGAATCGCGACGAGAATATATGGCACTTAATAATTCTGACAGAGAAAAGGGCTTCTTGAAGAATTCATTCCCACTAGAATTAATGTTATCATCACAAAGATTAAACACTGGTTGCTGAAGGTTGTCAGATGTATATTTATCTAAAAAAGGTTGTATCCAATTATCACTATTGGTATTATTAGTTGAAATGCTATATGTTTTATTGAATTTTCTAATTTTAGTCCAAATTGTTGATAAAGGTGTTTGCTGATTAAATGAATTACAAAGTTCTGTCCATGAGGTTTGTCTTTCTTTATTTATTGTTAATTTCTTTAAAGCTTGCTCTTTTTTAAAAGATAAATAATTTTCTGTTGTGGGATCTGATTTAAAAAGTAAATAAGCTGCCTTACATTTACTAACTGCTTGTGTACAAACATCATTCCACCAAGGTAAACATAATCTTTTTTTTGGTCTACTGTAAACCCTTGATGCAGAGGAATTCGGGAAGTGAACTCTGACATTGGTATTGGCCTCAGTAATACTTTCTAGCAGAATTTTACACAACAATTCATAGCATGTCTCAGGATCAAGAGAGTTAAAATTAATATTATGTAATGTTGCACTTACTATATCTTGATAGTTTTGCCAATGAACACACTTATAATTAGGACGTATATAATTTGCACTAGAAAAATTGACATTATTTACATTTACAGGTTTACATAAAATGGTAGTGACAACAGGAAGGTGATAACTACAAAGAGGATCATCATGCACATACCAGCTGCATCTCAATGCTAACAAAGGTGAAACTATTGTGAGGTCTAATGCATTTGGCTGCCAAGTATGAGAACCAGTAGTTGTAACTGATCCATCATTTAGCAAGCTTAAATTGTTGTCATTTATAACATTTAAAAGTGTTGAACCACGTGTGTCTGTGTTTGCACAACCCCATACGGAGTGATGAGCATTAAAATCACCTGCTAATATTATAGGTTGTGATAAGGACTTTATAAAATTATCAAGTTTTACATAGTTAAAGTTAGAAGGATAAGCAGATGTTGGACTGTAAAAACTAACTATTGTTGTAGTTTCATTGTTTATTATGTATTTGAATAGCTACATTTTGTAAAGAAGTGTCATAATATGTTGTAATTTTGTATATGTATTATAGTTTCTAATTAATAAGGCTACACCATTATGTTTAGAACCAATATCTAATCTTTCTAAATTATAACCTTTGATACATATAGTTTTAGTTGGCTGTAGCCAAGTTTCAGAAATGATTGCAATGTGTATATCATATGCATATAAAAATTGTTGAAAGACATGTTTATGACTTAGTAAACTTTGAGCGTTCCACTGTACAATATTGAGCTTATCCATGTTTGGTGGGTGTGTTTGTTTTACTGTTATTATATGTGTCCAGTAACATAGAAGTAATAGGACTATTATTTGTACTTTTTTGTGAGCTGAGTTTTAATATAGTTGATATTATTATAATTAAGTTAAGAAATTCTTAACTTTTAACAGAAAATTTTAAAGTCCGACCGCATTCTTAATAAGAATGCGGTCGGACTTTAAAATTTTCTGTTTGTTATCAGAGTTATTGTTCAGAGTTGGAAAATGTTTGTCATTGAATAAATCTGCATATCCTTTTTTTGTTTATATTTCATGTTATTTTCCTCTTTTCGTTTTAGGCATTCGCTGGAGATAGCAATATGATTGCCTTTGCAATGGACGCACACTGCATCCTTTGCTGTTTTTGTACACTTGCTGTAATGATGATCCTCACCACAGATTGAGCATCTCTGTGCATTTTTACAGTATTTGGCAATGTGACCATATCTCAGACATTTCAAGCATTGACTGATAGGAGGAATGTATGCGCCTACCTCAAAATACCAGCTATTGATATCAACGCTATCAGGAAGTGTAGGACAGGAAAAAGTGATTGCTACCGTCTGGGTTGGGAGCAGGATAGGCTTGTCGTCATCGTCTCTTCCGCGGCGCATCAGGCGTCGCACGGACACTACATCTTTGGAGCTGGAAATGCCGTTATAAATGTTAAGATTGGACATATAGGTGGGAACACCGCGGATGACCCCTGTAATTTCGGTGAGTGTAGCAGGAATAGTGGCTTTTAGTTCTAAATATTTCTGAACCTTAGCATTGTTCAAAGCCATGTTAGCTAACCCTGGCCTTTCAAAAATAGCTGCAACTTTGTATCTATTGAGCCGTTTAAAGCGTTTAATTCCTTTGTGATGACGCTTCAGTACTGCACCTAAGGACATAAGGTCCCGGTCTCCTATAGGTTTAGAGTCAACAATACTTTCATAAATAACTAAGTATTCAAAGTATCCCCCATCTTCTGGATATTGCCTTGAATAGTTCTCAATTTTATATGGCAAATATTTGTCAGCTCCTGAATCATCAGAGTCTGACTCAGTTGGCGGCAGATCTACCGCTTCAGGTTTGTGCCTTTTTCTTTTCCCCATTTTCGTCCCATTTAGCTAACCCCTAATTATATTTACAAGATAAATATACAGGTAAATACAAGTTTTAAAAATATTAATGAAAATATTTTAAAATTTCGCGCCTATCCGATGTGATTTCCCGCCATCGAAAAAACTAAATTGAACTGATATGATGCCTGTATGGGCTAGAACTCTTTGCCTTCCCAATGTGGCCCAACTAAAGAAAAAAAAATGAACTGATGGATGTGACAAAAATGCCATTTTCTTATTAATTATTAATAATCAGCTGTTGAAAGTCGGCTATTTTTTACCTTATATCACGCTTATAGCACTGTTATAGTAGAGTCTGCCCTCTATAACTTTAAAACGTATCTAAAGAACGCTTTAGTGCTAAAATGCGTTTATGAATAATTTTTGAAAATCATACTATAGCGAGCCTATAAATGTGTGATAACTTTTTATGAATAAGACCGTCATATTTTATTTAACTCTGTGCAATTAAGTCAATGCTCGCAGCGTTTCCGGTGATTTTCTAATTATAATACTATTATAAAGGTATCCAGCGTCCATTTGCGAATTTGTTCTCATTCATCTTCTTATTTTCTAAAAAAATAGAATTCTGAAATAGGTCAATGTTATTAAAAAAGCAGTTTTGGCGAGACAGCTCTTCGATTTTCAGCACCAGCAGCCGTAACACGTTTACTGCTGAAAAAAGGTCTCCCCTTTAAAAGGGAGAGATTGTCATAATACCCACGCTTGGCAGGCGTCTTGGGGATCGCAGTATAGGTGATAGGTAATCCAATAGAAAGACGCTGCTGCCCGTCTTCTTGTTTTCCCTTAGTCGCCTCTTACGGACACCCAGCGGGAGGAGATGGGGGGGGGGGGGGCTATTCTAACCCGGACACCCCACGGGGAATCACATGCTATAATTTTGGCAAAATGTGTTCGCTCACAGAAACATTGTTGGACCAACTCATGTACCACATTTTTTCCAAATATATTCTATTCTGCAACGTGAACGGTAGGTGTCGTAACTCATCAATATTTACGTAAAACTGAATACATGTATGAAAACTTTCCGTATTGACGTTAATGTTAATAATAGGTGTTTATTCAAGTGTTACAAAGTTATATATAAAAACGCTTGCTTCTTCCTAAAGTCACAGTACACCTCCACAATTTTAAACATTCCATACTTTGAACTAATTAGTCTTAGAATGTTCAAATTATTCTTGATCCTCGTCGTCTCGGCACTGCTGATTTCAGAAGTAAGTACTGTCTTGCTCACAATTTTTCTTTCTTAATTGTACATTTTTTATTTGATTTCAATTGCAATGGTCCAAGATGCTCGAAGCGTTTCCGTTACCATATTACAATTATAACTTTACAATACAGGGTAAAGACGCCCAATGCTTACATCTGCCACGCGTGAGGATTATGGCAACCCCTCCCTTTTAAGAGAGAGGCTTTTGTTTAGCAGTGGACGGCCCGGCTCTGCTGCTGCTGATGATACAGGGTTACTAGTAATTGTTAGTATATCGAATATTTATAGATATATATATTTTTATTTCAATGTAGGTACATATAAATAATATGTATCTTATATATTATTATTTATGTTACATGTAGATTTATAATCCATCCTAAGGTTGTCTGGAAGAAATCGCAACTTGCGATAAGACCGCCCAAAGCAAATATACCATTGTATTTTATTTGTACTTTATTTTTTCCTGTACTTTTGGTGTGCAATAAAGAGTTCTCTGTCTATCTATCTAGTAATTCGACGTATATCCAGCAGCAGCTGATCCAGTATAACGACGTATATCCAGTAAGCTCAAAATCTACAAATTTAGCCCGCATATGTATTGCCAAAGTTCAGCAGTTTTCGTGATATTTGAATTCTAAATGTTTTTTGATATTTCACCAACTTAATTCAGAAATCAGAACCTAAATCATAGGTTTGTTTTTTACAATATATAAGCTAGTGTTTGACCGCAGTCCCACCTGATGAAAAGCGGCAACGCAATCGAGGATAAAACACACTAGCTTATTAAAAGCCTATTTACTCTAGTCTTGAAGACACCCACATTATAATCGGATTAATCGGGCGGGAAAACCGACGCAGGCCAACTGTTCCAGTCCTTAGCTGTCCTTACTATAAATTAAGAAGCTAACCTCTTAGTCCGGACTGAAGACACTTTCACCACATAAGGGTGTGTACGTGCCGTATTGACGTTCCAATGGGTGTTACAAACAGGGTGTGTACGTACGTGCGTCTCGTCGTCCGTTGATGGAAGGAGGATTGTGGAATCAAGTCAGGAAATTCCTGCGCACACTCTCCAAAATGCATCCTGTAGGCTAGCTACTCTGCGCCTGTGCTCTAGACTTCATAAATTGGCCGCTACTAACAAGATTGGCATCACCCCAATGGGAGACTGCCTAGAGTGTGAGACTCGTGCGCTCCACCATGACTACTCTTTTAGACTGGATATCATCCTTACTGGCCCGAGCACTCGGCATATATCTCTGCACAATAGTTCTGTCATCTGCATACCCATAGATACCGGGCATCAGTAGATCGTTAATATGCAGCAGGTAGTGAGTTGCAGAGAGAACGGACCCCTGAGGCTCTCTCTGGCATTAGTCGTCAACGGCTCTGATGAGCAATCGTCAGCAACCACTCGGAGTGACCGTTTACTCAGGTGCACAAGATCTCAAAATTAGGGTGATATGCGCTATGTTTGGTCATAAAAGTTAAAAAATGGGGTACTAATTATAATGTCATGCAAATTATTATTAAAATTATAAATTAAAGTAAATGTCAAAGACGCATGGAATTTAAATAACATTACATTTTGTCACTAAAATGTAATTAATTTATAAGTGAAAGTTACTATAGGAAAAGACATATAACCTGTATAGGTTTCCAATAGTATAGGATTTTGTTAAATACCTACTCATCAGTGTGTCTAATTGATTTGGGTATTTTATTATAAACTAGCTGACCCACGCAGCTCCGCCTGCGCTGTGTTTACGTTAACTGAACTTTCAATAATATACATTCGCATAGAATACAAAACCTCCTTTTTTAAAGTCGGTTAAAAACTTGGACCCACTTTGTACTTGCCCTCCGAAGCACGGAGACGTTTAGTTCAAATGGCGTTAAACGGTCACCCATATATTAAATGACCTTACCTAACGTTGCTTAACCTGATCGATTTCCAAACATTGTTAATAACTGTCTATGAGTGTTCTCTTACAAATATTTATTATAATTATAATTAAAAATTGTTAAAATTGGAGCAAGCGTATAACCAAGTACACATTTTGACTTTAGTCCTCTCTCCCAAGGGAACCGTGCCGAATGTCGGGATAAAAAGTATCCTATGTCCTACCTCGGAGTATTAACTCAAATCATGCCAAGTTTCGTTTCAATCCATCCAGTAGTTTCGGCGTGATGCTCAGCCGAGATACAGACAGACAGACAGACAGACAGACAGACAGACAAAAATAAAAAAAAATACATTTTTGGCTTTAGTATCGGCTATAGAATGCCCTCCAAACATACATACATACATACATCACCAGCCGGAAGACGTCCACTGCTGAACAAAGGCCTCCCCCTTAGACCGCCACAATGAACGACAATTTGCTATTTGCATCCACCGGTTGCCTGCGACGCGAACAATGTCGTCGGTCCACCTAGTGGGAGGCCTGCCTACGCAACGTCTTCCGGTTCGTGGTCGCCACTCCAGAACCTTTCTTCGCCAACGGTTATCGGTTCTTCGAGCGATGTGGCCTGCCCACTGCCACTTCAACTTGCATATTCTACGAGCTATGTCGGTGACCTTGGTTCTTCGGCGAATCTCCTCATTCCGGATTCTGTCGCGCAAAGAAACTCCGAGCATAGCTCTCTCCATAGCTCGTTGTGTGACTCTGAGCTTCTCCAAAAGGCCAGCTGTTAAAGACCACGTCTCAGTACCATATGTCATCACTGGCAACACACACTGGTTAAAAACCTTTGTCTTCAGGCACTGCGGAATTTCTGATGAGAAGATGTCACGTAGTTTCCCGAACGCTGCCCATCCGAGTTGGATTCTTCGGGCGACCTCTTTGTCGAAGTTGGACCGACCTAACTGGATAGTTTGTCCTAGGTATACGTAGTGGTCAACAACTTCGACTGTATCGTTCCCAACAACTACCGGTACGGGTGCAACATGGACATTAGACATGATCTTCGTCTTGTCCATGTTCATTTTAAGACCCACCTGTTGGGAAACGCTACTGAGGTCGCTGAGCATCGTATTGAGGTCCTCCAGCGGATCTGCCGTAATGACTATATCATCGGCAAAACGAAGGTGAGTGATGTATTCGCCATTGATGTTGATGCCGAATCCGTACCAGTCCAAGAGCTTGAAAACGTCCTCCAATGCGTTTGTGAACAGTTTCGGAGAAATAACGTCTCCCTGTCTCACACCTCGCTGCAATGGGATTGGTTTCGTGCTCTCGTCCTGTAGTCGGATCGACATGGTGGCGCTGCTGTACAAACACTTCAACACTTCGATGTACCTATAGTCAATATGGCACCGCTGGAGGGACTGCAATACCGCCCAGGTCTCGATTGAATCGAAGGCTTTTTCGTAGTCCACAAACGCTAGACATAATGGCCGATTATACTCCTCGGTCTTCTGTATAATCTGGCGGAGCGTATGTATGTGGTCTACGGTGCTAAAGCCTTTTCGGAACCCGGCTTGTTCGGGAGATAGCACTACAAGTCTCCAAACATAATTTTCAAAATATCTTCAATGTACAGAATTGGACCTGTTACAGTTTTATTATAAGTACTAGCTGACCCACGCAGCTCCGCCTGCGCTATTTTTACGTTAACTAAACTTTTAATAACAGACATTCGCATCGAAAACATAACCTCTTTTTTTATAGTCGGTTAAAAACTGGGACCCACTTTTTACTTGCTCTCCGAAGCACGGACCCGTTTAGTTCAAATGGCGTTAAACGGTCACCCATCTATTTAATGACCTCACCTAACGTTGCTTAACCTGATCGATTACAAAACCTTGATAACAACTCTCTATGAGTGTTCCCTTACTAATATTTATTATATTATAAAGAATAATTGATAAAATCGGACCAAGCGTATAACCAAGTACCCATTTTGACTTTAATCCCCTCTCCCAAAAGAACCGTGCTAGATTACGGGATAAAAAGTATCCTATGTCCTACCTCGTAGTAAGATCTCAAATCATGCCAAGTTTCATTTGAATCCATTCAGTAGTTTCGGCGTGATGCTCAGCCGTGATACAGACAGACAGACAGACAGACAGACAGACAGACAGACAGACAGACAGACAAAAATAAAAAAAATTACATTTTCGTCCTCAGTATCGGTTATAGAATGCCCTCCAAATATAATTTTCAAAATATCTTCAATGTACAGAATTGGACCTGTTACAGTTTTATTATAAGTATAGATAGATTCTTTGTGCCATACCTAAGATACTCTTTGAAAATAAAGCTGTTTAATGCTTTTTGAATGCAGTCTCTGAAATAAATTAAAATTGTTTTTTTTACAAACTTATATACTACTTCCATAATTATATAAACATGGTAAAGGTAAAATATTAAATTTCTTAAAAATGGCTTACTACTATCAGTAGTTTTCAGTTGGAAAACTGCTCGTAAACATTTCATTTGAGCCTTAAATGCAATAAGTTTATCAACTGAATTCCCCCAATGTATAATTTGACATAAAATTCCGAATTTATAAAAAAAAACTGGTGCAATGGGTTAAATTCTAACTTAATTTTGTGCATGATAAAAAAATGAGCCATTACAAAAATAATTCTTATCAAAATTTTCACTTCAGGCTACAAAAATGTTGACTGGCAAAAAAATACTATGGCATGGCAATCATTCAAATAATTATAAAAAAAATTGCTATCTCAAAAGACATTTCCTAAGCTATCTAGAAAAGTAAGGTAAGATGCGTAATTCGTCACATAAAAAATCTGTGTAACTCGGTGCAGGTAGAAAAAAGTGTGGTCTATTGTTTAGGATTGACGCTAGGACAAATGATTTTATCTGCTTTCGGTCAACTTTCTTCTCAAGATACAGCGAGGTGCACGGGCGGGGTAAACTAGTTGGTTATTTGTGAAGTAGTGAATTAGCCTCGAGTCTACGCTGCGTAAGTCCGGGACTTGCCAAACTCTGATCGCCATAATTCGGTAAATATTGTTATTGTGTTATTTTTGTTGTTATATTGTCTGTCTATTTATCGTTGTTAACATGGCTTAGTATTCTAATAATCACTACGCTTACATAATGTTTCGTTATGGCTTTGCGGATGGAAACGCTGCTGTGGCTCGTCGAGAGTAAAAACGTCGACTTTTTTAGCCGTTGACTTCCACACGTCCCTTGTAGTGCTATCTCCTACCGGAGATTGGCGTCCGTCATAGAAATACTTATTTTGTCTACCGCTGTTCTAAATAGTGACTTCATGCTCAGTGCACCACTGTCTTAAATTTTTGAGCCAAGATGTTGTTCGTCCATCGGGTCTTTATTATTGTTCAGAGAACTTAAATAATAATAATAAGGGCGCAGGGCAGCTTGTGGCGAGCTGTTGGTGCGTTACGACACCACGGACCTGAGTGCTCCAGAGTTGGTCAGGGCCCCCATCTCAGCGTGTCTTCTTCGGCCGAGTGGAAACCGAAGGGGGCCCGCAGGACTCTCAGCTCTGGCTTGCCTTAATTGGCCGTCCAGAGAGGATTCGTTAGAGCTATTTGCTCCAGGGTTGGAAGTATTAAAGGGCATAACGCCGCGAGTTTCTTCGGAAAAAGCGCAGCAAACCTCTCAACACCCCTGAGCCACTCACACCGGTGTTGCTACCTGTCGTCCGCTGACGATCATTTATGGAGCCCATCTAGTGACTGGCATGTCACCACTTACAAAATAATGGCAAGTGACCTCGGTTTTTTTAAATAGCCCAGTCGCCAGACCACCGAATGTCTACTCCTTAAACTTAGAATTCTTTTCACATACTTGCAATAGGCACCCTACCACCTGCCGAGGTCAACTGCAGTAATTTCAATATTGTGGCAGTTGAACCCGGGAGGTGTATTACACACCATTTACTTCTTCTAAAACGAGCCTCTACGTATTGGATCCGTCCCCACACAAGTCTCTAGAGATAAGCCCGTGAGTAAAGAAAACATGAAAAATCATAATAAATATTCTAGGTCAATCCACACACGGTCATCTGATCCCAAACTAGGCAGAGCCTGTACTATAGAAACCAGACAATTGATACGAATTCTTATATACTTTTTTTTTTTTTGTAAATACATACTTAAATGGATACAAAAACTCAGACACTTGGCGGGAATCGAACCCACGACCTATTGGGTAGCGGCCAGGGTGTCTAGCCACTAGACCAACAGGCCCATCTGGTCCAACGCTGGTAGAGCTCAGCGATACACGGCTGAACATGAAGACAGGATTCTTCACATTTTATTGATGATCTGAATACATCGACGAACTTTGTAGCACATCGGCTTGGTATGTCACAGTGGAAAGTGTGGTCCGTGGTGCATCTATCTGGTAGATATATTCGCACCATTATCAACCTGGGCAAATACTACACGAGGGAGACCCTGTTAGGCGAGTGGAATTTTGACGGTTAATGTTAAATGCCGACGCTGATAAATATTTTTTGAGAAATATTTTATGTACAGATGACTCAAAATTTTACAGAAATGGCGTAACTGACTACAATAATTTACATTACTGGGCACCGAAAGCAGTCAGATATGCGAAGAAAATTAAAGAAACTGCTTCGCGAATAAGGTTTTCCTTAAATGTATGGATGGGTGTAGTCAACACACAATTGATGGGCCCACATTTCATCGTGATCATCATCATTACCAGCCGGAAGACGTCCACTGCTGAACATAGGCCTCCGCCTTGGAATGCCACAATGAACGACAATTGGCGATTTGCATCCACCGGTTACGTACGCAACGTCGTCTGTCCACCTAGTGGGAGGCCTACCTACGCTGCGTCTTCCGGTTCGTGGTCGCCACTCGAGAACCTTTCTTCCCCAACGGTTATCGGTTCTTCGAGCGATGTGGCCTGCCCATTGCCACTTCAACTTGCAGATTCTGAGAGCTATGTCGGTGACGTTGGTTCTTCGGTGAATCTCCTCATTGCGGATTCTGTGGCGCAAAGAAACTCCGAGCATAGCTCTCTCCATAGGTGTGACTCTGAGCTTCTCTAAAAGGCCAGCTGTTAAAGACCACGTCTCAGTACCATATGTCATCACTAGCAACACGCACAGATTTCATGCCTCAATTAAAAGGCAAAAATATTAAAAGTGGGAAAGTTGCCCCAGAGATATAGTTGCCTCGATTGTAATTTTTCTAGTTTGGCAGATGAATCACCGACGGCTCCCACGCATTAGGTCGTAAGTCAAAAAACATCATTTTTCAGGAGAGCCATTTTTGTGAACGTTACTGTTTAAGTTCGTTTGTGATACATATTTAATCGGTGTTTTTACACTATACGATCAATAATTAGCTTAAGAACATAATACCAGACTATGAATGGAATAAAAAAACATATTTACACAAAAATTATTCTTTTTAGTTACTTACGACTTTATACTTATTGCATAAACGTCGTATCTTATTGTTACGACCCTATGCTTTTAATCGGTTTGATATTGACAACGCGCATAAAGTCGTATGTTTGAATTACGACTTTATGTTCCGTGTAAACTGGCATATATATAAAAAAAATGGTTGTATGACGGTACTTGATAAACAAAAATCGCAATAAATTTTAGCTCAAATCATGTTTATTAAAATAACTATAATCACAGAAGTACTTAATTCAGTTTTCTTAAATAACCATGATCATTAAAATAAACTGTTATTAAAAAAAAACTCAAGAATTAATCAAAGTTATAACTGGCCACTAGCATTAAATATAATTTTAATTAACTTGAACTGAAATAAATCTTTGGCCGCACTTTGGATGCGTTTAAGATAGGATATTTTTGTTCACGATGAAAATATAAATAAATAAATAAAAATCTACACTGTAACATACCGTCTACAAAACATAATACTGTAACTAATAGTATGTAACTTAAACGGAATAAAAAATAATAATACCTGCAAAATGTAATAAAAACAACTTACAAATTATTTTATACGTAATATTTTGACAGTATAACGGATGTTAAAAACTCTTGAGGCATTTTACTCCCTGAACAAAAATTTAATAAATCATTAAATTTTGCTTAAGTAACAGGTAATTGATCAGTGTAACAGGAATCCAAAACGCCTGTAGTTGTATTGAAATCAAAACGCGCCGTAACTATTCTTTAGATGTTTGTGTAATTGTATTTTTATTTGTATTGTATAAGTTATATCAGTCGTTATGTATTTTTGCTATCCTAAAGTTCGAGTGACATTCTTGGGGTAACAAACTCTCAGCCCGGCCCAGCATACCAAATATTTACGCGTAGGGTACATAACTTTTGTAATGGATTAACTATTTTCATTTCCACGGGCCTGTTAAAGATGTTATTTTTCGGTTTATAAAATAAAATATTCAAGTTTTGATTTATATGATCACGATACTGTATATCATAGTTGCTTTTTTAGCTATATTTTTAGTAGGACAGCACTAATTGTACAAAGAAAACATTTTTGTAAATATAAGGTCGCTCTCTAGGTAAATTTTAGTAGAATCTGCTCACATAATGAGTTTCAATCGGCTGAAGAGTTAGTGACATGCCTTAAAACTCCCTGTTTTACTTCATCATCTCTAACAATACTTCTGGTACAACCACGCCGGTCAGGACAAATAGACCCACCACCTAAGCGCTATTTTGCCAACACTGTCTAACTAAACAGTTCTCTACCCTATAGCGAGTGTGTTTAGGAATATCGTTTTGCAGATAGACACCTTATTAGGGACATCAGAGTTGGGTTCAATCAGGGGTAAGTAATATTTAATCAATTTCTTACGTCTAGACACAGCATTTGACGTAGAAGGATACTTAGTGTCACCTACTCCGTTATGATTTACGATGTTATCCCATTGTCCGCAGTAATCTCCATTTTTCCAAAAAGATGAAAATATACGCTCCCGTTTCTGTGCATTAAACTTTTGACAGCATATGAGATGACAAGTTGTTTTGAAATCTTTGCATCTCTACAAACTCTTTTTCTACTCAAACACGTCTTGCCTAAACTTTTGCAACATTTTCTTTTACTACTAGAGCAGCCATACTCAACCTGCGGCCCGCTAGACTTTTCTATGCGGCCTGATGTCTAGTATTTAATATACTTAGGGTAGTTATAATTAAACATACAATTAAGGCTAGATTATTGCAGCCCACAGGGTAAAGCAGAAGCGACTATGCGGCCCGCAGGGTAAAGCAGAAACGCCTATGTGGCCCAGGGAAAAAAAAAGGTTGAGTATGGCTGTACTAGAGGAACAATTATCAACATCACAAATAGATGAATTCCTAATGGAGTCGAAGTAGCCACACCATATTCGGAAAAATCGTAATGGGGGGGGGAGGATATTGGTGCACAGCACATGGCTCTGAATTCGGAGGGCTTAGGGTAGAAGACGAAGTAGAGGGTAAAATTGCAGCTGAAGTAGGTGTTACCTCGTGAATAATTGCTATATAACTATGTCAATACTTCTGCTACTTATATTAGAAGGTTGGTCAAACATCGTCTTGTACAAATCCCACTGGTATTCAGCTTCAAGTGGTAACGGTGATTATGAAACCAAACACGTCCTATTATTAAAATACATATTGCAAAATACAATTATAGTTATACATAGCTTATAAATCCAATTTTAATTATGTTTTTAGCTATTATTTAAAAAGAGAAGAGTTGTAACTTTATTTAGTAACAAAGCATAAAGTCTTATATCTATGATACGACCTTGTTCGTTTATTAATATTGAAATTGAAACCACGCATATGGTCGTTAGTACAAGTTACGACTCCTAAAATAAAATTGTGGCGCAGTATAAAGTCTTAACAAACCACTGATGGTGATTAAAAACGGCGCATACAGTCGTAACATAGACGTACCGACGTTATGCGCCGGAACCATATTATTTTTTGTCGAGGCCTATTAAACATTATCACATACTAACTAATATTATTTATTTGTATGTTAATATAGTATAGATAAACAAGTACATTTATTAATGATAATACAAAAATGCAATAAAACTTACCATTCCCAAGATGTTCACCGGCCGTTAATACTTCGCTGTTTGGGTTGGGTTTATCTAATAGTAATTTTAAAATAATTGAGGAATTTACGTTACTCGTTTCGAACTGGAACAATAGCAATTTGGAAACAAAACCAACACGCCATTATACTTGTGTCCAATAATATTTTTTGAACATTCAAAACGGAGACTTCGTTCATGACATACGACGTCGGAACTGTGCTCTGATTGGAACGATGCGATCCAAAAGATCGGAGCACATAGTCGGTACTAGCAGCACGACTGTATGCGCGGGAGCGTATAAATGATAAGACTTTTATCAATTCAAAAACTCATAATTTATAGAAGATATTAATATTCTGAATTCAGGAATATTTAAAGTGGTATATTATGGTTCTAAAAATACAAAAATACAATTTTACTCAAAAAATGTGTTCCGACTTTATGCGTAGGAGCCGTCGAATGTTATTTATCTTTCGAGAGACTCTCCAAATACCACTAACTTGACCGTGTTGCATATCTATGTGTGATTGCATGGAAAGGCAAGATGAATTCAAAGTTTTTGCGGGATAAATGTCCTCTTTGTCAGCGGGGCAGCTCTATCCTAAACGTAATTTACATGGATTAGGCAATTATCCCCTATATGGGATAGATGCCCCTATAATTTAGAGGATGAGAGAGATATAAAGTAATTTCAAAAAGTGTGGCAACTATCCCACTTTTACCCTATAGATTTTCAACGATACAATTTCAATGATTTGTTGAAAGATAATCCCGAAGAAACAAAAAATCTATACTTATAATAAAACTGTAACAGGTCCAATTCTGTACATTGAAGATATTTTGAAAATTATTTTTGGAGGGCATTCTATAACCGATACTGAGGCCGAAAATGTATTTTTTTTAATTTTTGTCTGTCTGTCTGTCTGTCTGTATCACGGCTGAGCATCACGCCGAAACTACTGAATGGATTCAAATGAAACTTGGCATGATTTGAGATCTTACTACGAGGTAGGACATAGGATACTTTTTATCCCGTAATCTAGCACGGTTCTTTCGGGAGAGGGGATTAAAGTCAAAATGGGTACTTCGTTATACGCTTGGTCAGATTTTATCAATTTTTCTTTATAATATAATAAATATTAGTAAGGGAACACTCATAGAGAGTTGTTGTTATCAAGGTTTTGTAATCGATCGGGTTAAGCAACGTTAGGTAAGGTCATTAAATAGATGGGTGACCGTTTAACGCCATTTGAACTAAACAGGTCCGTGCTTCGGAGAGCAAGTAAAAAGTAGGTCCCAGTTTTTAACCGACTATAAAAAAGGAGGTTATGTATTCGATGCTAATGTCTGTTATTAAAAGTTTAGTTAACGTAAAAATAGCGCAGGCGGAGCTGCGTGGGTCAGCTAGTAATATAATATTTCAAGACGCTGAGTGTCCAGCTCCCTTCTGAATCACTGTCCGATATTTTTTTTAAATGGGACTAATTCCACCTTACCACCACACCACACTCATGCCCACCACTGCGACTCCTGTTAGCCAGGATCTACAGTGGTCACCAGTGAAGACACAAAGGTTTGACCCTCGGTGAGTCCCGGGGATAACGCTAAATTGTCTTGGAACCCGCAACTTAATTATAAAAGTTTACAGGAGGAGTTAGAAAAATATAAATTCCACTTTGCAAGTAAAAATCACACAGGTTGATATAACCTTAAAACGAAAGATTCTTACAGGTGCACCAACTAGTTAGACCACCTGTAAGGCACTACAGAAGTTACTTGAGTTGAAGGGACCTATATTCTGTTTTCTACTATTAAACTTGTTTCCAATAATAGGTATGGCAGAAACACTTGAAAGCACGGAAATTTTCCGTAGTCGCCACTAGGTCCGAGTAATATACAACTCCGGATGTTATTTCCAAACTATTCAACATATCATTGTGCTCATTGTGCCAGAGATCATACTCCCAAAGTATATGATGCGCAGTTTGTTCGAACTCATTATTCACCGTAGAACATTGACAGAGAGAGAGAGGTGAAGACACCATTTTAATAGAGAATAATTTGCTTTTAAAGTTGCCATGCCCCGTCATAAATTGTGCAACGCAATGATCTACTTCTATCAAGCCGCTCACGGACATCTGGGAAAAATAAATAAAGGCTCTTTGTGGACGCATCCCATCTGGTTTGCCATTCTGTTAAGAGGTCCAATAGTGGTCCAACGAGAGATACCCTAACCCTAATATGGATTGGCAGGGGAGAGTCAATTCCAAGACTAGCGCTAAAGACTGACCTCACACCACTTGATTTTTACGTTTGGGATCATGGTATACGTCACCCCAATTAATACGCTCGAAGAACTTAGGCAGCGAATAACAAACGCAGCGGACAGTACAGTGACCTGTCTTAAATAATTGTAACATGAGCGCACTAACGCGTGACAATACTGTCACATGACCACTGACCTGTTTGGGCGACGTATTAGTTGGATGACCTGCTAATTAGTGCGCTCGTGGTAAGTACACAGGTCACGGTTTGTGTTAAAGTGCCCTGCAGTACAAGTTCATGGTAATGGCTCAAGGCAACTCATGAGTGACAAAAATTGAAAGTAGAAAAAGAATTTGGACATGCATTCAATTGAAATTCAATTCAATTGAAATTGAGGGGCTCATATCATAGAGGATGTACAACATTTTGAATAATGTTTTATGTTTGTAACCATATTTGTTTAATTTTATTTCCCAAAAATAAATATGACCTTAATTGTTGTAACATTATTGTGAGGAATTACCTATCTTTAAGTACATATTGATTGATATACCTTTTTGGACAGCCTAGAAAATGAGCAAGTTTTTTATAACTATTTGTATGATTATTGCCTATGTTTTAATTGATACGGATATCGGACACATCACAAGTCACAAATTAAGAATACGTAGTTGCCGTGCGTCTTGTCGTATGATAATGTTGAAATCAATTCATTGTATTTTTTCTCTATTTCAGAGCATGCAAGCTACAAAAAGAAAATAATAATTGTCACATAAAATACTCCGATTTTTGCTTACCATATGAAAGAATATTATATTATTATTCAATATTAAATGAAAATGCTCCGGTGGATATGTGGTGTCACCAGATTCGAAAGAATCCGCAACGAGTACGTGCGAGGAAGCCTTGGTGTACGTGACATCGCTGAGAAAGTAGGCTGCGATGGTATGAACATGTAAAAAGGAGGCCACCCAATTACATTGGAAATCAAGCTATGCATCTTTCTGTTTACGGTTGAAGATCCAGAGGCAGACCAGACACGATGGAAAGATGTAAGACACGATAGAAAGATCTAAACGACATAAGGGAATGCCAGGTAGCAGAGAATGAGGTGCAGGATAGAGCGAAGTGGAGAGAAAAGACACGGAAGGCTAAGCCCATCACCATGTGGGATATATAGTCAAGAATAGAAAGAGAGAGAGAGAGAGAGAGAGAGTCAGGAAAGAATATTACCGATATACACGAGCGGTGTCTCAATCGATGTACCATATTGCATTATAGCACAGTCCTGAAATCAATATTAGAGAAAAGTTCGGGGCTGTAAAGAAATAATTTCTAACGTCATATAGTTTGTGTGTATTAATCTCTTTGATCTGAGCGGAGCATAAGAACGTAAAACTTCACTTCAGGTAAGTTCTTATCATATGTATATTTTTTTAAAATAAATAATAAGATAATATTTATGATTAGTGGGCATCATAATCAATGAATTGCTACAAAACAAATAGAATAGAATACTTTTATTTGCACACCGTAATATACACTATATTTATACACTTACGCACAAATGGCGGTCCTAAGCGATTTCTTCGAGACAACCAAAATTGTGAAAGTAGTGACTAAACTATGCGTTGTTTTTGATGCAGTTACCTAATTATTGTAAAAAAATTGTAAAATATACATTAGATATATTTTTTTAACTCTGACTAAAAGAATCAACTTACTGACTGATAGCCAAGGCACAGTCTAAATCAAACCCTAGTAGAGACTTGAAAGGTAGGTTTATTTTCCTGCGGGTCTGCTATTGGTCTCTTCAAGTAATGTTATTGCAATCTTATTTACGCGATTGAATGAAATGTAACTACAATCTGAGAATGACTGGGTTTCTTTCCGTTATGGTTGGTGGTATGGCCTCTAGTGGATAGAGGTGTAACTAAGAACGATTTTTTGGAAACTTAAGAAACTTTACATTTTACGGGTCAACTGGTTAGAAACTTACTGAAAAGACTTTTCAAATGAATTAATTTAACATGTTTTTCTTTTTAATTTAAAAATGACAGCGATGTGCCGGACGTTAGTGAGCATTGTATCGATAAAAATCTTACACTGTTCAATTAATTTGAAATAAGAAGAAAATATTTTTACAATAAACCCCTAATTATCAATCACTTTAAATATAAATATTTATTATAATTTATCTTAAAGTTGTAAAAATATCGGTATAAGATTAAATTTATTTATTTTTGTCAAGTAATTATGTTTTCAGTTCTACATCGCCCGCAGCTCAGATTTCTTAATCATTTTTACTTCTTCCATTATGGTTGTCTGACCACCGTTGGCAACGACGGGCTTGTTGGTCTAGTGGGTAGACAGCCTGGCCGCTACCCAATAGGTTGTAGGTTCGACTCCCACCGTGTCTGGGTGTTATTTAACTAGTTAAGCTGTCCGATAACGCGCTATAAAAAGGTTCAACTTAGATGCAATTATCAGTTGTCTGTTGTTGTTATCAGTTGTTGTACAATCTATATACTTATAATAAAACTGTAACAGGTCCAATTCTGTACATTGAAGATATTTTGAAAATTATATTTGGAGGGCATTCTATAACCGATACTGAGGCCAAAATATAATTTTTTAAATTTTTGTCTGTCTGTCTGTCTGTCTGTCTGTATCACGGCTGCGCATCACGCCGAAACTACTGAATGGATTCAAATGAAACTTGGCATGATTTGAGATCTTACTACGAGGTAGGACATAGGATACTTTTTATCCCGTAATCTAGCACGGTTCTTTTAGGAGAGGGGATTAAAGTCAAAATGGGTAGTTGGTTATACGCTTGGTCCGATTTTATCAATTTTTCTTTATAATATAATAAATATTAGTAAGGGAACACTCATAGAGAGTTGTTATCAAGGTTTTGTAATAAGGTTAGGTAAGGTCATTAAATAGATGGGTGACCGTTTAACGCCATTTGAACTAAACGGGTCCGTGCTTCGGAGAGCAAGTAAAAAGTGGGTCCCAGTTTTTAACCGACTATAAAAAAAGAGGTTATGTATTCGATGCGAATGTCTGTTATTAAAACTTTAGTTAACGTAAAAATAGCGCAGGCGGAGCTGCGTGGGTCAGCTAGTACAAGGATATAATTATTATTATGCAACCCTTAAATGATTAATGGGTGTATGTAAAATAAAGATTATTCTGTTCTATGATCTATGTGTCGGATGTACATGTATGTAAAAATTCGCAGTTTTATCGCATGAAATTGGTAAACATGCGCCATAAAATATTACTATAATTACACACTTGTGTACACACAAAGCACGTTGCTTGGCTTAACTTAAGTAGCTCTACAGAAAATGGGAATTGTTTGAGGTCTCAGTAGCCTAAGCCCTGAGAACAGCCCTCGTGTCTTCAGAGTTAAACTTGAAAGTCGTATCTATACATACATCACTTCTTTCAGGGCACCACTGACAGTCATTGCACCAACATGAATCAACATGATCCTGGAAGGCCAAGATAACCTCTACCAGTCATGGCACCGACATGGCTGCTTCCAGGATAATCTCTGCAGTAGAAGTAGCGATGTGGGGCATGTAGTCATTGCCCCAGCTTCCAGGATAACTTAGTAGAATCTTGCAGTTTATTAAATAGGCAACCTGTATAACATCATCACCAGCCGTAATACGTCCACTGTTGACCATACGTCTCCCCCTTCGAACACCAGAGTGAAGGACAATTGGCTATTTGAGCCTTTAATAAGAACCTTTCTTCCCCATCAGTATTCGTTGTGTATTCTACGAGTGTTGTGATAGCGTTCGAGCATAGCTCTCTCCATAGCTCGTTGTGTGACTGTGATTCTCTAAAAGGCCAGTTGTTTGGGACCACTTCTCAGTACCATTTATGTCATCACTGGCAACACACCCTGGTTAAAAACCTTCTTCTTCTGGCACCTGTATATGCACAAATACAATTATTATTTAAGCATTTAGCTTCGATAAGCAGCGTAACGGTGCGATACATAATGCTTTTACTACATACGAGGAAAATAATTTTATAAAAAGTTACCTATTAAAGTATAAAAAAAAAATACCGTTGTACTTTTGGATAATTAATTATTTTTTAAATAATGTACAGAAACTAGCCTTAATTGAGAAAAAAAAACTTATAAATCCGCGACTACAGAGAACAAACTCTTTAAATAACATTCCTGCTGCATCATCAAACCCTGATTGCTAGCTGTCTTTCAACTACTCGTTTCGGTGGGTCTATTTTATCTTTAGTATAATCAAGCGTCACTCGAACTCCAAAAATAAAAAATCTCATAGTTGCTCCCGTGCAAAATATGGGTATTTTTTCGTAATAAAATAAACCATTTTTAGCCGATTATTTAACGATGCCGATTTAGTAACGAACCACGAAGTTCTAAGACAAGTTAAGAAATCCCGAGAACTCATGAACCTACTCAAGAAAAGAAAAGTCAATTACCTTGGACATATTTTTAGACATGAACGATACCATCTTCTTCAGGTAATCATCATTCTCCTTACCTTATCCCATCAACTGGGGTCGGCGCAATATGTTTTATCCTTCCATTCATCTCTATTTGCAGTCATTTCCACACTCACTCCAGCTACTTTCATATCATTCGTAGTACAATCCATCCATCTCTTCTTCGGCCTTCCGCGCGCTCTATATCCATCCACATTCAAGCTCATCATTCTTCTCGTGACATGCGTCTCCTCTCTCCTCAATACATGCCCAAACTAAGATAGCCGCCGACTCCGAATTTTATCGGTGACAGGCGCTACTTTCATACTTCCTCTTACATACACATTCCTCACCTTATCCATTCGCGCCATTCCACACATCCATCTTAACATTCTCATCTCGTCAGAATGGACACGCTTTTCGTCCTGCGCTTTAGCGGCCCAACATTCCGCACCATAGAGCATAACTGGTCTAGTAACTGATTTATAAATTTTGCCCTTAAGTTTCAGCGGCATTTTTGGGTCGCATATGGTACTAGTCTTCTTCAGGTAATAATGATGGGTAAAATTGAGGGGAAAAGACGAGTCGGAAGACGCAAGCTATCGTGGCTTAGAAATATCAGACAGTGGACCGGCATTGCCAGCGTGGAACGTCTATTTTGCTTGGCAAGGGACCGATCAAGGTTTAATGAGCTGACGACCAACCTTCAACAGTGAAGAGGCACCGTAAGAAGAAGAAGCCGATTATTTATTTTTCGAAAGATACAAAATTATTAATGTTGGTATGTAATTAAAAAAAAAATTATAAAACCCACAAAACACTGTAGGAAAAGTAAAAAAATAACTATACCAGTAAAATGCGAAGTATTTTTCCAATGGGTATCACAAAGCCGTAGTCATCAGCAATTTTTCATTTCTTGTTAGTTAGGGGGTTGCAAATGCAATGCTACGAGCATTGCATTTGCATGTGTGTTTCTCTACTTCTTTTGATGACTTAAGTTTTGTGTCCGTGTGGTGAATTTTTTTTTTACAAATTTCGATACCCTATTCGACCCAGTTAGGGGTTGATTTCCGAAAAATTCAGAAAATTTGTATCTTGTTATGTTGAGTTTATTTAATGAGTTTTGTGACTGTAGCAACATTATAGCTAAAATTAAAATCCTTCTACGTGCAAACTTTACAACCTAATAAGATGACCTCAGGGATTGTTTTTTAAAGAATGCCTGAAATAAGTTCCTTAGATTATTTGTGCAATGCATAAAATAAGTCCTGTGACTGTAGGACAAAACTATTTTTTGGACCCAATTAGACCCTTTTAAGGGTTGATTTTCAAAATAATTAAATTGCTTTAACTTAATCAATTTATTCACAAAGTTTCATCAGTGCAGCATGATTTTCTTTCCGCGCTTGATACTCAAAAACCATACTAAAACCCCTTTAAGGGTTGATTTTAAAAAAAAATGTGATACATGTGTTTTTTCATCAGTACATTGATAAAGTTTCGTGTCCATGCGATGAATATATTTTTTTCCATGGTAACTTTGATACCCCATTTGGCCCACTTAGGGGTCGAGTTTTGGTGAAAATAAGTTTGTTAAATTGTTGAGTTTCGTTACTCTAACTAACTGCATTATAACATTCAATGGAAATCGTTCAACGTGTAAACTTTCCAACCCCATTATATGACCTTAGGGGTTGTTTTGCGCTAAATGCCAGAAATGCGTTTCTTAGATTATTGTGTGCAATACATAAATTAAGTACTGCAGGTCGAAAGACATTTTTGGACCCCAATTGGACCCCTTTAGGAGTTGATTTTCAAAAAAAAACATTATTTGCACTTGGATTGCTATAATTTGATTAATGTATTCGCAAAGTTTCAGGAATGCAGTATGATTTTTTTTTCCGCGTTGCATACTCAAATACGATGTTAAAATCCCTATAAAGTTCGATTTTCAAAAAGTGTGATACAAGTGTTTCTTTATTTCTTGTGTTTAGTACACTGGCAAAGTTTCATGTCCGTGTGACGAAAAAAATATTTTTTTTCATACAAACTTTGGGAGCCCATTTGACCCACTTGGGTATGGAATTTCGAAAAATTCGTTCTTATTATTCACCTAGACTATTTGAGTAATGTTGGTTCCAAATTTCAAGATTGTATGCTAAATAGTTTTTGCTGTATCGTGATTCCTAGAAAACATCCTGCTCTTTTAATAATATAGAAGGAAAAAAGATTTAATAGACTTCACAGATAAAGCTGATATAGGACGCAGAATATTATTATCAAATCATAGCACAAATAAGAGGAAGAAGTAGATTTCACTTAGTTCAGAAATGAGGAGTGCTAAGATTACGACGAAAATGAAAAATTTTAACATTTTACTTGTAATATTTTACAGTGTTTATTCTTAAAAATTTGGAGATTTATTGTGACACTTTATAAAATTATATAAAATTTCCTTACCCTGGAATATAAATTTGATTATTATAGATAAAAAACTGAAAACGAGACATGAACCACAAAATTTTGGCGTCCGCATTGATAGATGCGAAATACGGTTTATAATTTTTTTTATTATTAATATTTTTTTTATTAAGTAGTGTGTGTCTATCTGAATGTTATAAGTAGAATGTTATGAGTAGTAGTTTCCCGCCTGCTTGTACATTTCAGCCCGGAGTGTGTGTTATAAATAAAGTTTGATGTTGCGCTTTCCCAGTAGGTTGTCATATTGTAGCATAACACTCTTGAGTAATACAAAAAAACAGCGATTTTGTCAAAAGAAATTGTTTTATTTTTTGATGAGCTTGTCCCATTTTTTTTTGCTGATATGAAGTCATTATGAAGGCCGACAATGGCAAAACCACTGTAAATAGACATTGAGGTTTTCTTCTATGGGCTCTTGTAGTCATTGTCAAGTTGTCATCAGTACTGTAATTTGATGCCGGTGGTTTCTGGTGGTGGTGGTTGGTGGTGGGTGGTCTTCTATTAGTAAAGAATTCAATTTAATGATAGATCGTTTTGTAAAGCAGTTTAGAGTTTTTAGTATAACGACTCGTACATGACCGTCTCATCCAGAATGCAGGTCATGGACCTTTAGCGTAGCCCATTTGGTGGCGAAAAGTGGTCTAAATTCACTAGTACCATGTCATTAACTTCAAAATTTTTGTTGGATGATTATATATCTGACTTGCAATTGCTGTAAGTATTCTGTAGATCATTTTCTCCAAAAGGATTTCTGCAAATTCTTTCAATAATTTGCAACTAGTTTGCTAAATATATATTTTGATCGGTGCCTGTTAAAGGTGCTGATGTCAAAGATGCACCAATGACAAAATGTCCGGATATCAGCTTACCGTCGTCTATGTTTTCTGTCAACCTGTATAGTGGCTTTGAATTCAAACATCCTTCAGTACAGGTTAATAAGTTACAGAATTCGTCAAATGTCAGTTTTTGGTATCCAATAATACGTTTTATTTGGTATTTATTACTCCTAACCTACTGACCTCCTTCTTCCTATAAGCCTCCAGCGCTTGGCCAGAGAGGCGCTTTAAAATGCCACGTTACACTCATATTGTTATAATCATCTATAAAGTCCTTGTTAATCATTGTCATTCCTATTTCATTTAATTTTATTTTTAAATTCAGAAGACTTACAGCGAGTACAAGGTATACAGAGTGGAAAGTAACAGAAGGCCAATTAAAAGTTTTCGTAAATAGAGATAAGAAATAACAGTGATGAAGACTACCAACATCAGTACAGAATAGTAATAATAAAGCGGTATTATAACACTCGCATCTACGACTGGAAAAAACATTGCTCATTTTTTTAAGTGCAGCAATACTTATTTATTTTCTTAGTACGAGTACTCTGGAAGCTCCAACAATGTTAGTACCATTGTCTGAATATACATGATTAGGTACATCTTTCCTCACATACACACATGCTTAAAAACTGCTAAAAATTATGATGTGAATCACATGGAGTTTTATAGGATGTTTTGAGCCATATGTCAAATTCGAATGATACAAATATTTGTCAGTAAAAGAGTTAAGTTTAAAATGTTGCTTTTTGTACTTATTTTCTTATCTATTGTCAATTTTGAAATATCCTCACAAAGACACAGTTATGTATTATTTTGATAATAGATACTCGAGGCCTTTCTATTTCTGCAGTAGTTAAAAAAATCCACTTGATAGCTTGATCTTTATTTTGTACGTTTATTATGATTGACGGGAGTGATGGCTGCTCGAGTCAACACGTGCGCAGGTGCTGCTTGGGGGGACTGGTCCGACTACTTTCCCTTTGGCCTTTTAGTTTGTTGTATTTTCATCGTATTCTTTTTTCTCTCAAAAAAAGCGAAAAGCGGCCCATGGGCTCTGCCGACCCCTACGTGAAAAAGGCGTGAATACATATATATATATACATATTTTTCCCTCTCTCTCTCTGATTTGATCTTTAGAACGGCAGGACACACTGACGCTGAAGCTGAACTGATAGCAACAAGACAAACACTGTTAACAAAAGGGAAAAAAATACAAGCCCGCTGAGTTTCTTGCCAAATCTTCTCAGTTGAAGCCGCCGTTAAGCCTATTTTAAATAAATAATTTTGCCCGCCATGATAACCCATCATGTATCATTGTACTATATTTATCTTATAGCTCAGTAATTAATTGTGGTCTACTTAACTGAACGACGTTCGATTCTTGCTGTTTTTTACACTGGATTTTTGGTGACTCAATTTTTAGGTTTTGGATGTCAAGGTCATTTCCCTTCAACCAGTGAGGGCCTTCCCACAAAATAGAGATTCTGAAAGTTTTGAAAGATCGTTCCTCTTGTAGCACAGTCTGCAGCGTTATCCTCGATTTTTGTATGATTACAAGACGATGCAGGTATAATGTCATTAATAGCCTTTACGCGGTTAGCTACAAACATATTCGAAGCTTAATATCACCATCAGATCCGTCCAAGTGTTACCATTCAGTCTGTCCATATTTGTATGTTATCATGTAGTAATGAGCTCTTAATTTCGTCAATGATACGACTGCATATAACTCTTGTCTGGGTAATGTCACAATCTTATTACCTGGTGCCAATTGGGTTTTTTTCAATCAATCAAATCAATCAAATGTATTTTATTGTGGCACATAGGTAAACAAAAGTTGTTAAAGAAATAGTACGATCAGCTATGACCCGCCATTTTGGCATACAATAATGATTAAACTTAAAATTATAGCATCTACAAATAATAATCCAATACAGTCAATATTCATAAAATAATAGGGATTAAAAAAAAAATATAATAATTATGTCAATAATAAATCAATAATGTCAAAACTCAATTCAATTTGTCATCTAAATATTGATTTATATTATAATATGCTTTATCTATTAGTAATAATTTCAGCTTATATCTAAATGTTTGCACATCTGAGCAGTTTAAAAGATCAGTAGGAAGATGATTGTAAACTCTTGGTGCCATACAAAATACACTTTTATTAAATTGAGCGGTTTGATTTCTTGGATAACAAATTTTCTGATTATGTCGCTTACTTTTAAAATGCTCATACATTGTTTCATACGTCCGAACAAATACACACACTTCATAGATGTAAATACATGGCAATGTTAAAAGTTTTAAATCTTTAAAGTACGGCAGACAACTGTCTGTTGGTTTAAGCTTACAAATTGCCCTCAAGCACTTCTTTTGAGCTTTAAATACCTTTTCTTTATCGACAGAGTTTCCCCAGAAAATTACACCATACCGCAGAACTGACTCAACATATCCGTAATAAGCAGTGATCACAGCAGACCGGTCCACAACTTTTGCAAGCATATAGAGCGCATATGAAAATCGGTTTAACTTGGTACATATATTTTCAATTTGAAGTTTCCAATTTATATTACAATCTAGTCGTAGGCCAAGAAATTTTGTATCTTCTACTTCATGAATTTTTTGTCCTTTATATTGTATGTCTAAATTATGTAAATATTGTTTCCTATTTCTAAATGTCATAATATTAGTTTTATCCAGATTGATTGTCAGATTGTTATAATTATACCATTTAATTAATATGTCAAGTGTACTATTTATTTCTAATTCTAATTCCGACTTATTGTTATTGGTAAAGACAACAGTACTGTCATCAGCAAATAAAACAATATTTTGTTTTATGACTTTAGGCAGATCATTAATATAGACAATAAATAGTAAGGGTCCTAACACACTCCCTTGAGGTACTCCTTGTGTGACGTTACAATATTGAGATGAATATACTATTTCTTTTTTAGTTTTGGGACATAAACGAGTAACTTGTGTACATTGACTACGGTTAGTCAAATAAGATTCTAATAGCTTTAGGATATTGCCCCTCACTCCATAACCTTCTAGTTTTTTTAGCAAGGTGTTATGATTGACAAAATCGAAAGCTTTCGTTAGGTCCATGTATAAAGCTGCTACTAAATGTTTTTTGTCAAGATTACTCATTGTGGCATCAAGGAACTTATAAATAGCCAGATTTATCGTTTTGTTTTTCCTAAACCCCACCTGTTCTTCAGCTAAGACTTTGTTTATTTCAAAAAAACTACAGAGACTTTCATAGATTATCTTTTCAAATACCTTAGAAAAGATAGGTACCAGTGCTATTGGTCTGTAGCAACTCATACTTTGCTTGTCATTCTTTTTGAACAACGGTTTTATCAGGGTTATCTTTAATTTGTCAGGGAAGACACCAGATGCAATACTTAAATTAATAATGTAACTTAGTACAGGGGAAATTAAACTTGATACAGATTTTATTATTCTGGTGCTTACATCATCATAACCAGTACTATTTGTATTTTTCAAAGAAAGTATTAGTTTATCAATGTCAGAAGGAATTGTCGGTTTCATAAATACTGAATGAGAATAATTTGCATTGCATGTCTGAAATTTATAATCCGCACTAGTAGGCCTTGTTTGAGATTGAATACCATTAGCGAAATAGTTGTTAAATGCGTCCGCTATATGACATGGATTATCAATAATATCCCCATTTGAACTGATTATACGTTTAATATGCTCTCTAGGCAAATTGTTTTTATTGCCGTTAATAATTGACCACGTAGCCTTAGACTTATTGGACGCATTTTTAATATGAAAATCATTTTGTGACTTCTGCGTTAGACTTATTATTTTATTTAAACGTTTGGAGTATGTCTTTAAAGATCGTTTATTCTGTTCATTACGCTGTTTCCTATATTGCCAAAGTAGTTCTCGCTTCCGCTTTGAGCATCTTTTTATGCCACTTGTTATCCATCGGGGCTTATTGCGCAAACAGCGTCTAATCCTTTTCAAAGGAAAACACATATCATAAAATAGCGTAAATATGTCATGAAAAATATTAAATGCAGAATTGGCTTTATCCGTACTATAGACTTCACTGAAACTGAGAGACTGAATACACTCCTTGAACTTTTTAATATTTTCCTTACAATAGTTTCTCCTTTCAATATACCAGTGTGTAAGAGAACAGGTTTTTTCTACAG
The DNA here is from genome assembly GCA_911728495.1 of Furcula furcula. NCBI lineage: Eukaryota > Metazoa > Arthropoda > Insecta > Lepidoptera > Notodontidae > Furcula > Furcula furcula. Next base: position 11,625,381 of record OU452265.1, on the reverse strand, counting down.
GACAAGAAAGCAACTGTGCAGTGTGGTCTGATAATGCAAATTCATATATTTTATATTTGCAGCCTCTAACATTGTGGACGAAATTATCTATGCAAGTACCACTTTTCAGACGAGTAGGTTCGTTTATGGCCAGTCGAAGATTGTAGCTGGAAACCAATTGAATAAAGCAATCAACATCTTTACTTTTAGTCAACGTGTTTATATTAAAATCTCCGCAGATAATCACGTTCTTATTACTATAGCAAAATTCATGAAGCATTGAGTCCAAAATACTAAAAAATTGTTCAAAACACTGCTTGCTGCTACGCGGTGGCCTATAAATACAAATGATAACCAATTTATGCAGTATGAGCTCTACTGCGCAACATTCTAATATCCCAGGAACGCTATACCCATCAAACGCCGCAATCTCCCTAAACTCATGTTTGTTAAGAACCAAAATACATGAACCGCCGTGACGATTATTCCTACTGAAGGAAGTTGCAAGAGAGTAATTTGCAATATGTAGTAAATTTACATCATCTTTTAGCATATTATGCTCCGTGAGACATAGTACATCGACAGGGGTACCCTGTTCTGCAAGCCATTCGAGATGCACAACCATAAGATTTGATTTACTAATAGCACCATTAATATTTTGATGAAGAATATTTATTTTATTATAGACGAAAAAAGTTGTCAGGGGTATCAGAATTCTGTTGAGTTAACTTTAGGGAATCAGATTCGCAATTAGTTTGAGTTGCTTTATCAACACAAACTGCCATTGGATTTCGAATGGCCTGTTTTCGTAGATATACAATATTACTTTTATATTCATTATACAATATATCTCTTAACAATAATTGGCAGACATGTCTAGCAAATAATCTCTTATGAGGCAGCTTCTTAGAAAATTCCATGTCAACATACTTAACATTAATAAATTTGGAACAAATAAACTCTAATTCATAATTCAATTTAGATTCCCTTAAACATTTATTGAAAGGTATTTCACTGAATAATACATTTGTGTGCCTAGTGTTACATAAAATGTGGCCAATACACAGTTTAAATATACTGGGAGATCTATCATTAATTCCACCTAAGATAACGAGATGGTCTTTTTTTGTAAGTGAATTTATTTCTCTTCGTTCAGAAAGTATCACATCTTGTAGGGTGGCTCCTGGTTTCCAAGAGCAGGTAACTTCGTAGCGCTCCCCAACCAAACGCTGCAATGTATGCTGAATGTTGCGTCCCTGATCATCCGCGATCACAATTATTCTGTTTTTAATTTTTATGTCAGGTGTATATTTTATGTCATTGCTTATGTCATGAATTAAATTAGATGAATCCGACTTCTGCTCCAAATTAGTGTCAACACAAGATGATTGTGCTGCTTTATCAGGTAATTTCTCCGTTGAGTTATTATTTAATGTCTCACTACTTTTTTGTGCTAATGGTTCATGTATACTCTCCAATGATTTATGATTAGACACTGGATTGTGAACTACTTGCTGTACGACGTTGTGGACTTTTCTAGGAGTAGAGTGGCTATCTCTAAGCTTACTACTACGAGAACGATTCAGTAGTGGTGTCAAAGATGTATTTTCAGATAAGTTGAGCTTCTTAAAAGTCTCGATAACTTTATTGCATTTCACAAGCTCTGTTTTTAAGTTTTGCTTTCTTGTTTTAAGTTTTTAGATAAACTGCATACACTGTAAATACATATATCAATGTATTAGATTAGTAGAGACATATTGTGACGCATCATAATATAATTATATAAAATTTCCTAACACTGGAATATAAATATGATTATTATACTCGTAGATAAAAAACTGAAAACGTCCTTCGAGATATAAACCTCAAAATTTTAGCGTCCGCATTGACAGATGCGCATAAGATATTTTTTTTTATTATTAAAATACCATGTATTTAATTAGTGTGTTTATATCTGAATGTTATAAGTAGGTATACACCCAGGGTGGCACTTTCTTGCAGGGCCATCATGTCTGATCTCAATTCAGACGATCTTAAATGCATTCATCATTTATATATTTTGATTTAATTCTCTTAAAATAAAACACAGTTAATATAAACTAGCTGTAGCCCGCGGCTTCGCCCACGTTATCTTTGTTACTCAAACGTGTTTTGACTTATGGATCGAGGTTTTTAAAAATATTGTTTACACGAATGTTGTCTTTTATTTACGCGAATGCTGCACATTGAAATCATAGTTTGATTTCATTGTGTAGCATTCGCGTTAGTTAAAACGTTCGTAATAAATTATTGTTACTTACCAATCTATCGTCCATATATTTGTGGATTTGAATTAATCCTTTAGGCATTGATAGGCAATGATAATCTTTTTGATGTCGTGCATTCCCAGTTTTCAAGGACAACATTTACCGTTTTTTGTATTTTGAAGCCAGCTTCATAATAAATAATAAGCTTTTTGTCTTTTACTTACGCGAATATTACACATTGAAATAAACCAGTAGTTTGATTTAAATGTGTAATATTCTCGTAAAAAAGTATTATACGGATTTAATTGCGGGTTATTTTAACTTTTACTATCCCGACGTTTTGAATGCTTTGCAGCACTCATGGTCACGGGTGAATTGAGATGTTGAACGTCCATATGTCATAATTATGCGGGTGTACCCTCAGGTCTTCTCAGTTATTATTGTTGGTTCGATCTTCGGACGATCGATTTCAATATTTTCACACTTTTATTAACCCTGATCTAATCGAGTATGAAGCCTGTATTTTTGGGTAAGCTATCATAAAAATAAAAATCTTTCTGCATGAAAACTTTGAAACCATTAATTGATCTTAGGGGTTTTATTTTTCGATGAATGCTGGAAACAGGTTTCTTATGTGCAATACATAAAATAAGTCTTGTGACCGTAGTGTAAAACAACAGGATTTGGACCCCAATTAATCACTTTTGGGAATCAATTTTTTTTTAAATTAATTTAGAATATTGCACATCATCATCATCATCATCATCAGCCGGAAGACGTCCACTGCTGAACATAGGCCTCCCCCTTAGAACGCCACAATGAACGACAATTGGCTATTTGCATCCACCGGTTACCTGCGACGCGCACAATGTCGTCTGTCCACCTAGTGGGAGGCCTGCCTACGCTGCGTCTTCCGGTTCGTGGTCGCCACTCGAGAACCTTTCTTCCCCAACGGTTATCGGTTCTTCGAGCGATGTGGCCTGCCCATTGCCACTTCAACTTGCAGATTCTGAGAGCTATGTCGGTGACCTTGGTTCTTCGGCGAATCTCCACATTTCGGATTCTGTCGCGCAAAGAAACTCAATTATTATTATTAGTATTGCACATGGATTTCTTTAATTTCATAAATGCATCCGCAGTGTCATCAGTGCAACATGTTTTTTTTTCCGAATTCATACTCAAAAACCGTGCTAAAACCCCGTCAAGGGTTGATTTTCAAACAAATGTGTCAGACGTGTTTCTCAACTTCTTTTGATGACTAAGTTTTGTGTCCGTGTAGTGAATTTTTTTTTAAATGAAAATTTGTTTCTTGTTATGTTGAGTTTATTTGATGAGTTTTGTGACTGTTGCAACATTATAGCTAAAATTAAAATCCTTCTTCGTACAAACTTTACAACCTAATAAAATGACCTTAGGGATTGTTTTTTGAAGAATACCTGGAATAAGTTTCTTAGATTATTGTGTGCAATGCATAAAATAAGTCCTGTGACTGTAGGACAAAAACTATTTTTTTGACAAAATAAGGCCCTTTTAAGGGTTGATTTTCAAAATAATTAAATTGCTTTAACTTAATCAATTTATTCACAAAGTTTCATCAGTGCAGTATGATTTTCTTTACGCGCTTGATACTCAAAAACCATACTAAAACCCTTTTTAGGGTTGATTTAAAAAAATAATGTGATACACGTGTTTTACATCAGTACATTAATAAAGTTTCGTGTCCATGCGATGTTTTTTTTTTTCCATGGTATCTTTGATACCCCATTTGGCCCACTTAGGGGTTGAGTTTTGGTGAAAATAAGTTTGTTAAATTGTTTTTTGGAGTCTATGTACCGAGTTTCGTTACTCTAACTGCATTATAACATTCAATGGAAATCGTTCTACGTGCTAACTTTCCAACCCCATTATATGACCTTAGGGGTTGTTTTTCGCTAAATGCCGGAAATGCTTTTCTTAGATTATTGTGTGCAATACATAAATTAAGTACTGCAGGTCGAAAGACATTTTTGGACCCCAATTGGACGCCTTTAGGAGTTGATTTTCAAAAAAACATTATTTGCACTTGGATTGCTATAATTTAATTAATGTATTCGCAAAGTTTCAGGAATGCAGTATGAATTTTATTTCCGCGTTGCATACTCAAAAACGATGCTAAAATCCCTATAAAGTTCGATTTCCAAAAGGTGTGATACACGTGTTTCTTTATTTCTTGTGTTTAGTACACTAGCAAAGTTTCATGTCCGTGTGATAAAAAAAAATATTTTTTCATACAAACTTTGGGAGGTATGGAATTTCGAAAAATCCGTTCTTATTGTTCACCTAGACTATTTGAATAATGTTGGTTCCAAATTTCATATCAAAAACCATATAACGTACAATTTATATGGTTTTTGCTGTATCGTGATTCCTAGAAAACACCCTGCTCTTTTAATAATATAGAAGGAAAAAGAGTTTAAAGACTTCACAGATAAAGCTGATATAGGACGCAGAATATTATTATCAAATCATAGCACAATTATGTGAAAGAAGTACATTTGACTCAACCCTGAAATGAGGAGTGCTAAGATTACGACGAAAATGAAGGATTACATTAAGATTACATTTTACTTGTAATATTTTACAATGTTTATTCTTCAAAATTTGGAGACACTTTATAAAATTACATAAAATTTCTTTACACTGGAATACAAATTTGATTATTATAGATAAAAAACTGAAAACGTCCTTCGAGATAAAAAACACAAAATTTTGGCGTCCGCAATGACAGATGATAAGGTGTATAATTTTTTTATTATTAAAAATACCATACATTTAAGTAGTGTGTGTAGATCTGAATATTATAAGTAGATATACACCCAGAGTGGCACTTTCTGGCAGGGCTATCATGTCGGATCTCAATTCAGACGATCTTACATGAATTCATCATTTATATATTTTGGTTTAATTCTTTTAAAATAAATCACAGTTAATATAAAAGAAAAGAAGAGTTTATAGACTTTACAGGTAAAGCTGATATAGGACGCATAATATTATTATCAAATCATAGCACAAATAAGAGGAAGAAGTAGATTTCACTTAGTTCAGAAATGAGGAGTGCTAAGATTACGACGAAAATGAAAAATTTTAACATTTTACTTGTAATATTTTACAGTGTTTATTCTTAAAAAATTGGAGATTTATTGTGACACTTTATAAAATTATATAAAATTTCCTTACACTGGAATATAAATTTGATTATTATAGATAAAAAACTGAAAACGAGTTAAAAACCACAAAATTTTGGCGTACGCATTGACGGATGCGCAATAAGGTTTATAAATTTTTTAATTATTAATAATACCATACATTTAAGTAGTGTGTGTCTATTTGAATGTTATAAGTATACTATTTTTCATTAGAAGTTCTAATGTTTACTAACATTGGAATTGTCTATGAATTGACGAACTAACTAGTGATGTGGTATCGTAGACACTTAACGAATCATAATCGATCGTTACAGTTAACCGTTACTCGTAACGACGATTTGCGTAAAGCATCACCAACAAGTGGAAGTGGAAAAAGAGTCTAATAAATATTTAATAAAATAAACCATAATAATAATCTCCCATTCAGACAAAAAGTCTCATTATTAAAATACATATCTATATAAGAAAGTCGTGTTAGTTACACTATTGATAACTAAAGAACGGCTGAACCGATTTGGCCGAAAATTGGTGGGGAGGTTGCTTAGAACCAGGAGACAGACATAGGATATTTTTTATAAGGTTAAGTAACATAAGGCAAGGTCATTACATAGACTGACCATTTAATTACATTCTAAGCGTCTCCGTGCTTCAGAGGGCAAGTAAAAGATAGGCCCCGTTTTGTAACCGACTTCAAAAAGGAGGTTATGTATAAGACGAGTACCTATGTATCTAATACTATTAAAAATGTGTAATACGTATTACATAATAAGCCTATGCGGGCATTTAAAAACGTGAAAGAGCGCGGGCGGAGCTGTACGGGACTGCTAGTATCAAAATATATATCTAAAACACATAGGTTCCATAACTAAAAATCTAACAATAATGTGTTCATATAATTGACACATTGAAATGTTTTCCTACCGTCCAAAAATTATATTTTTGGTCATGTACATATTATGTACCTATTGTATAGTGGTTGAAAGGATTAGACGGCAATAAGAAAACAATGGGCAAACTCGGTTACAGGTAATTAACATTTGGTGTATTCGGAATCTCGGTGGTCATAAAACACGTGGGGCGGTATTATGATAACATTTAGAATGTAGGTAGAAAAAAAACAATGTATGGGTCGACGATAGTATAACATCCAGTAGAGATGCTTTTTTAAGAGGACTCTCTTGTGGGCTGAAAATCCGCAGAAAGGTAAACGGTTAATTATAACCCATATTGGAAACGAAGACGGATTTGTTGAAGGTAGGAAGGAGAATGCATATTACAAGCACAGAAAGCTGAAGGAGATTACCACGGTGAGATGGATGCTCACAGTTTTGAGAAGTGGTTTGAAAACAATTTGCTAAAAATTCCTTCTGGTTCAGTCATAGTATTGGACAACGCGCCCTATCATTAGCGTCAAATAGAGAAGGTTCCTAACATGAATTGGCGAAAGGAAACCATACAAAACTGGTTGCGCGATAAAGAAATTCAATTTAATAAGACGAATTTAATGAGACGGAAATTAAAGCGGAACTAGTCGCTAAAATAGATAAACAGAAATTTAAAAAAATGTACATTGACGAGTTAGCGGCATCACGATAATGTGATCATAACCTACCTAGATCATTTTACGGTCTTCGATGGTTCAATCTTTATATATTATGAAAATATCACTAAAAAGGTTAAAATAAAATCTTTTAAAAAAAAAAATTGAACCGACTTCAATATCACTGAAAAGTATAAAATAATTTAAATATTATTGAAGTTGGTGCCAAATATACACAGCCGGTAAGCTAACACCAACTTCAATAATATTTAAATTATTTTATACTTTTCAGTGATATTGAAGTAGGTTCAATTTTTTTTAAAAAGATTTTATAAAAGAAAAAGAAAAAATGAAGAGTCAAGATGGAATATTGGATAGGGCAACAGACTCTGTGGTAGAACCGATTGTTATTAATGTGGGTAACTCCAATGATGACACGTCAGAATATTATTACAGTGATGAAGAAAATAAAGAAAATTAGTAAAATTTTGTTTTTATTACATTACCTAGCTGACCCACGCAGCTTCACTGTCCTAATTTTTCATTAATACTGGTAGCACTGCGCTTATAGTGTTAGTATTATAAAATTATACAAAACAAAAATAAAACAAAAATCTCGCGCCGTACACACATCCCTAAAAACTACATAACAAATATTATTGTTGCCATTTTTTTATAATTACAATTCAATTTCTACTGAACTCATAATATTTTCACTCCCCTGTTGCTGCTCGGTATTGATCATTGTATAACGGTTATTGTTATAATAACGGTATCGATCGTAGGCGTTTTTCATAACTTCACTAACGTTCCATAGACAAATAGAGTTACGAAAGAAAAACAATCACAGCTCGTGTTGACGCCGTTACCTAGTTTGTGCATTTTTGGTAAATTTTGTTAGTTTTTCCTATATAATTCATAGTTAAATGCAGTGCGAGATGGACGTGATATAGTGCTAGATAAATTAAAATAAACTTCAGCTAAATTCTGCGGAAGGTTGTCGAGAAAACATGTGAAAATGGTTTTGTTTACATGATCTGTAACTTCTAATGACCAGAACTGTAGAATGTTATGAGTAGTAGTTTCCCGCCTGCTTGCACATTTCAGTCCGGAGTGTGTGTTATAAATAAAGTTTGATGTTGCGCTTTCCCAGTAGGTTGTCATATTGTAGCATAACTCTCTTTTCCATTGGTTTTGAGTAATACAAAAAACAGCGATTTTGTCAAAATAAATGCTCGTCCCATTTTTTTTTGCTGATATGAATTCATTATGAAGGCCAACAATGGCAAAAGCACTGTAAATAGACATTGAGGTTTTCTTCTATGGGCTCTTGTAGTCATTGTCAAGTTGTCAGCAGTACTGTAATTTGATGCCGGTGGTTTCTGGTGGTGGTGGTTGGTGGTGGTGGTTGGTGGTGGGTAGTCTTCTATTAGTAAAGAATACAATTTAATGATAGATCGTTTTGTAAAGCAGTTTAGAGTTTTTAGTATAACGACTCGTACATGACCGTCTCATCCAGAATGCAGGTCATGGACCTTTAGCGTAGCCCATTTTGATGGCGAAAAGTAGTCTAAATTCACTAGTACCATGTCATTAACTTCAAAATTTTAGTTGGATGATTCACTTATATCTGACGTGCAATTGCTGTAAGTAATCTGTAGATCATTTTCTCCAAAAGGATTTCTGCATTCTTACAATAATTTGCAACTAGTTTGCTAAATATATATTTTGATCGGTGCCTGTTAAAGGTGCTGATGTCAAAGGTGGTACCAATCACAAAATGTCCGGGTATCAGCTTACCATCGTCTATGTTTTCTGTCAACCTGTATAGTGGCTTTGAATTCAAACATCCTTCTGTAGTGTATGTAAGCTTCTTTATATTATTTAGTATGCATGCTCCTTTACTTCAACGTATCGTTTTATTGTCTACTTAGCGCTATGTAATACTTTGACTAGTTGTGTGCACCGACGTATGTCTTTTAGTTATTCATTATATCTTTAGAACTCAAACATGAAGTATTAATTCATCAATATACCCAGAACCCTATACCAGCACATACTGAAGGATCCATCCTTTATAATATATGGCGCACCTGCCATGCGTTGCGAGTACAGGGAAAATAATAATATATTTTTAAATTATTCCGTCAGTAATAATATTATACAATGTGCCGATCTACAGTAGAAAAAGACGAGGTATTTATAACCCAGAACACTGCAGGCAATAATGAGGCCAATCTACAATATATGACGGGTACTAATATTATGGTGTTTGGGATGCTGGTGATTTTCATCATCGCTGCGTGCTACTTCCTAGCACGTCTGTACAAAAAGTGCCATCGGCGTTGGATCCAGGAGGAGATGGGTCTCCAGGCTATAGCACGTATCCGAGCTTCACTGCGAAACGAGGACATGGAAACGCGGAAACTACGGCGTAAACTGTGAGTTATATTTTATTTTGAAAAAGTGAATTTTCTTCCCAAAAAAACTATTAAAAGACAGAAAGTGCGTTTAATTGTGTCGTCATAACGAAATAATGTATTAAGGACATTTAATATTAATTAAGTTTATACTTTAGAATAGCAATATTAATTACGTTATAACTTTGCATTATAAATTGTCTACAATGGTGCATAATCACTCATGCAATTTAACAACCGGCCGCGATTATGGAAACGTATGACATTCTTTCGCCGCTTCTAAGTAATTTTACACTATCCTTGTAACTTAGAATTAAAAATGCTGGAATGGTTTAGTAATAATTTTTATTTTTAGAATATGATTGATACTTTAATTAAATATTACACTGTTTTAAAGGAGATTAGGCAATATTTAGTTAAAAAGGGTAAATCTAGGTATAAAGGAAAAACGATTGAAAATAAATCAATCGAGGCGAAAAATGCATTCGATAAATGCAATGAATTATTTTTAATTTTGAAAACAAATAAGGACACACAGCTGTTAGATTCAGCGACAAGTATTTTTGAAAATATAAGACAACTGTATGAGGAAATTAATAAATTGTGTTCTTATCCAGTAGCTGAGTCCTTGGAATCTAATAAAATGGAGTTCGAATTAAAAACGGCTTGTGGTTTATTACCTGTTATGGATGATACGGAAAGCGTAACGAAACGATTGATTGATGGTATTGAGATGTATTCGGATATGATTAACGCATCTGATAATGATTTATTAATTAAATTTATTTTAAAAAGTCGACTTTCAGAGAACGCGAAGCTGCGAATGGCTTCAACCTACGCATCTATTCGCGAACTTATTAAGGACATGCGCACTCATCTTTTGACTAAAAAATCTTTTACAGCAATTCAGTCACGTCTTCAAAATACTTCACAAGGTTGGAGATCCATTGATGAATATGGCTCTGAGTTGGAAAAACTTTTCACGGACCTAACAATTTCTCAATCAGATGGTGAGTCCACTAAATATGACATTTTAAAGCCGATAAATGAAAAGTTAGCTGTTAGGAAATTTGCAGACGGGTTAAAAAATTCAAAACTTAGCGTTATACTTGCAGCTCGTAATTACAGTTCTTTAAAGGATGCTATCCAGGCTGCGAAGGATGAGGAAAGTTCATTCTCATCAAGAATATCAAATGGAGAAAATTGTATGTCATTGCATTTCCCTAGAAAAGCGTCGTCGTACACTTCTGTTGCACAACAAAGACATAATTACGGTTCTTCTCAGTTTCAGAGGAATCAAGGCCATCGGGGAAGAATTGCACAAGGACGAGGTCAACCATCAAATCGGTACGTACGTGGCAATTATTACACCAATCGTACTAAACAAAATTCACGTGATTATTACAATTATAATTCGAATAATAAATCTTTTAGAGGCAGAAATTTTCGAAATAATTTTCGAGGCAATACGCGTAGAATTTATTCTGCTGAAGTAGCTGATTCAAATATTACAGAAGATAAGCAAGGTCAAACTGATCAGTTTTTTCGTGTTTAAAAATGAAATTCTAGCATTTAATGGACAAAATAAATTTGTTTCATTTAATTTAGATGGTAATTCATATTATTGGTTATTAGATACAGGAGCGTCTGTGTCAGTAGTACGTAAGGAATGTCTACCTCAAGATATTCCCATTTATGGAAGTGACATTTTAGTCAACGGTATAGGAGGTCAGATTCGTTCACTAGGACATGTGTATCTTACATTGTCATGTGGTAATAATGATTTAGTTAAACATAAGTTTCATGTATTCAAAAACTTGCCAATTAAGGCTGATGGAATTATAGGGTTAGATTTTTTAAGCACTTGTTTATCAAAAATAAATTTTGAAAATAATGTATTAACGTTAAATATTAATGGAAAAGATATTAAAACTAGGATATTTGATATTACAGAAAACAACACTGAATTTTTTACTATTCCTGCGCGCTGTGAATCTTTTCACTATGTAAATTTAAAGTCAAATATTAAAGAAGATTGTGTTGTATGCCCTAAAGAACTGGGTAAAGATTTGTTTTTAGCTAGTGCTATTGTAGATGCAAATAAAAGTAAAATACCAATTAAAATTTTAAATGTAAGTGAGAACAGTATACGTATTCCTATTTTTACTCCGGTACTAGAACCGTTATCCCAATATGAGTGTTATACTTTTGATAAACATAAAGCTGATGCAAGTAGAGCAGAGACTTTATGTTCACTTTTAAAATTAGATCATCTTAAAACTGACGAGAAAAAGTCTATTGAAGATATTTGTAAAAAATATTCAGATATCTTTCATTTGCCTTATGACAAACTTACAAAGACAAATATTTACGAACAAAAAATAACTTTAAAACCTAATACTAATCCTATTTACACGAAACCTTATAGATTACCACAAAAATTAAAGCAAGAATTAAATAAACAAATTAAAAATATGTTGAAAGATGATATTATTGAGGAAGCACAAAGTGAATGGTCTAGTCCGATACTGCTAGTACCAAAGAAAAGTAATGAAAATAATGACAAAAAATGGCGTTTGGTTGTGGACTATCGGAAACTTAATGAAAAAGTTCAGGATGATAAGTTTCCATTACCAAACACCACTGAAATCTTAGATTCGCTTTCAGGGGCTGTATTGTTCAGCCATCTTGATTTACATTCTGGCTATTATCAAGTTTCGTTAGAACCTACAAGCAGAAAATGCACAGCATTTTGTACAAACGCTGGTCAATTTCAGATGAAACGTCTACCAATGGGTTTAAAAATTTCTCCAAGTGCTTTTAGTAGAGTTATGACAGTAGCTATGTCTGGTCTAGCTTTTGAAAAATGCTTTATTTATTTGGACGATTTAATCGTATTTGGTCGTAATTTAGAGTCTCATAATCGTAATCTCATGGACATTTTTGAAAGGCTAAGAAAAGTAAATTTGAAATTAAATCCTACTAAATGTCAATTTCTAAAACAAGAACTTTTATATCTTGGTCACGTGGTGTCTGCGCAAGGTGTCTTGCCGGATCCGGAGAAAATTAAAGTTTTGCTAAATTATCCAGTACCAAAAAATTCTGATGAAATAAAGCGTTTTATTGCATTCTGCAATTATTATAGAAAATTTATACCTAATTTCACTGAAATTACAATTCCACTAAATAAATTGTGTAGGAAAAATGAACCCTTCATTTGGTCATTAGATTGTCAAAATTCGTTTGAAAGATTAAAGAATTCTATGATTAATCCACCTATATTACAGTATCCTGATTTCTCAGATGATAATAAATTTATATTAAAAACTGATGCTTCAGGCGTAGCAATTGGGTCAGTATTATGTAACAAAAACATGAAACCAATTGCATATGCAAGTCGACCATTGAATAAGGCAGAAAGAAATTATCCTACAATTCAGAAGGAGTTATTAGCGATTGTTTGGTCTGTAAAATATTTTAGACCTTACTTGTACGGTAGACATTTCATCATTGAAACAGACCATAAACCTTTAATATATTTATTTGGGATGAAAGATCCTTCAAGTCGTTTGTTAAAATTTAGACTAACATTAGAGGAATATGATTATGAAATAGTATACGTTAAAGGCAAAGACAATGTCGCCGCGGATGCATTGTCAAGGATTGTTATAACATCGGATGAATTAAAGAGTATGAATAATGAAGTAGTAACTGTGTTAACAAGAGCTCAAAGTAAAAAGTTAACAGATATAAAAAGTGTAGATGATACAGGATCATTTAATAAGTCCGCTGACACTAGGTCTGATCAACCAAGGGTCGCAGAAATATTAAAAAAGCCTGTTGATTCTGTCGAAATGATATTAATAGAAGGTAATGACTTAAATAAGTTAGTTAAAAATAAAAGGATATCCTTAGAAGAGGAATGTTTTGCATATGAAGAAATAAAAAAGATTATATATGTAAATCTCAATTTTCGTGCACAGTTTACGCGAGCCGAATTTGTGTCGAAATTGAGCAATTTTTGTAAAAAAATAAACATAAAAGAGATATGTATAATAAAAGATATAAAAAATGCTAGCTTTCTTATAAAATAAATAAAATAAAAAATAAAAATAAAAAAGCCTTTTATTTCTTGCAATAAATTACAAAAGTGTGTTTACAAAAAGTGACTAATTGTTGGTTTACATCAAGTTGCAAGAACCCCGTCTTCACAGGTGAAGGCCTCCTCCAAAGACACCCATTTATCGCGATCCTGAGCGACATGCAGCCAATTTGGGCCAGCAATATTTTTAATGTCGTCCTCCCATCTTGTCACGGGTCGTCCTTTTCTTCTTTTCCCTAATGGGCCATTCCTTGATGTTACGCTTTTAGTCCATCTCTGGTCCCTTAGTCGTGCCACATGTCCTGCCCATCCCCATTTTAATTTTTGTGCGTATAAAAGAGCGTCTATTGATTTTGTGATCTTTCTAATTTTTGTGTGCCTTATTTTTTGGATTTTTTTAATATTCAACATGCTTCGCTCCATACCTCTTTGACAAGTAATTATTTTATTTTTTGCCTTGGTTGTGAACTTCCATGTTTGGCAGCCGTATGTCATGCACGGTAGAAGACAAGAAGTCATAACTTTTGTTTTTATGTTCGTTGGCATGTTGCTCTTAAATATTTCTTGGAGACTCCAATATTTGTTCCACGTTTGTTGCGTTCTTCGTTCTATTTCTATCTCGTTATTTTTGCTGTCAAAACTTATTCGTTTGCCGAGGTAGATATATTGTTCCGTGTACTTTAGTGGTTCGTTTCCTACTGATATTGGTTTTTTTGCGCTGTTTGTCATTACCATAGTTTTTGATAAGTTCATTTCCAGACCCACTTGTATGCTAGCCTTGTGTAGAGATTCAATCATACTTTGTAGTTGTGAGCCCGTTTCCGATAGAATGACCAGGTCATCGGCAAATCGAAGGTGACTAAGATAGTTGCCTTTTATATCTTAGCTTTCTTATAGACCTTTGTAAAGAAATCGATTCAATGAAAAGTTGGTCCGGACCACAAATACATGTATTAAGAGGTATTACTAGAATTACTAAGGACGAAGATATACAATTTATATTACATGATTTTCATTTACTGCCAACCAGTGGGCACGCTGGTGTACGCAGAATGACAAATAATATTAAACGACAATTTTACTGGCCAGGTATCGACAAAGACGTTTCAGATTTTGTGGCAAAATGCGAAAAATGCCAAAAAATGAAACATGGTAAATACATAAAAGTTCCTATGTGCATTACGACAACTGCGTCGTATGCATTCGAAAAAATATTTTTAGATATCGTAGGTCCCTTACCTCAAGATTATGAGGGAAACATGTATATATTAAGTCTCCAATGCGAGTTAAGTAAGTTTGTGGAAGCTTATCCACTTAGGACTAAAGACACTATAGCAGTAAGTAAAGCGATAGTCGATAATTTTGTATTAACCCTGATCTAACCGAGTATGAAGCCTGTATTTTTGGGTAAGCTATCATAAAAATAAAAATCTTTCTGCATGAAAACTTTGAAACCATTAATTGATCTTAGGGGTTTTATTTTTCGATGAATGCTGGAAACAGGTTTCTTATGTGCAATACATAAAATAAGTCTTGTGACCGTAGTGTAAAACAACAGGATTTGGAACCCAATTAATCACTTTTGGGAATCAATTTTTTTTTAAATTAATTTAGAATATTGCACATGGATTTCTTTAATTTCATAAATGCATCCGCAGTGTCATCAGTGCAACATGTTTTTTTTTCCGAATTCATACTCAAAAACCGTGCTAAAACCCCGTCAAGGGTTGATTTTCAAACAAATGTGTCAGACGTGTTTCTCAACTTCTTTTGATGACTAAGTTTTGTGTCCGTGTAGTGAATTTTTTTTTAAATGAAAATTTGTTTCTTGTTATGTTGAGTTTATTTGATGAGTTTTGTGACTGTTGCAACATTATAGCTAAAATTAAAATCCTTCTTCGTACAAACTTTACAACCTAATAAAATGACCTTAGGGATTGTTTTTTGAAGAATACCTGGAATAAGTTTCTTAGATTATTGTGTGCAATGCATAAAATAAGTCCTGTGACTGTAGGACAAAAACTATTTTTTTGACAAAATAAGACCCTTTTAAGGGTTGATTTTCAAAATAATTAAATTGCTTTAACTTAATCAATTTATTCACAAAGTTTCATCAGTGCAGTATGATTTTCTTTACGCGCTTGATACTCAAAAACCATACTAAAACCCTTTTTAGGGTTGATTTAAAAAAATAATGTGATACACGTGTTTTACATCAGTACATTAATAAAGTTTCGTGTCCATGCGATGTTTTTTTTTCCATGGTATCTTTGATACCCCATTTGGCCCACTTAGGGGTTGAGTTTTGGTGAAAATAAGTTTGATAAATTGTTTTTTGGAGTCTATGTACCGAGTTTCCTTACTCTAACTGCATTATAACATTCAATGGAAATCGTTCTACGTGCTAACTTTCCAACCCCATTATATGACCTTAGGGGTTGTTTTTCGCTAAATGCCGGAAATGCTTTTCTTAGATTATTGTGTGCAATACATAAATTAAGTACTGCAGGTCGAAAGACATTTTTGGACCCCAATTGGACGCCTTTAGGAGTTGATTTTCAAAAAAACATTATTTGCACTTGGATTGCTATAATTTAATTAATGTATTCGCAAAGTTTCAGGAATGCAGTATGAATTTTATTTCCGCGTTGCATACTCAAAAACGATGCTAAAATCCCTATAAAGTTCGATTTTCAAAAAGTGTGATACACGTGTTTCTTTATTTCTTGTGTTTAGTACACTAGCAAAGTTTCATGTCCGTGTGATAAAAAAAAATATTTTTTCATACAAACTTTGGGAGGTATGGAATTTCGAAAAATCCGTTCTTATTGTTCACCTAGACTATTTGAATAATGTTGGTTCCAAATTTCATATCAAAAACCATATAACGTACAATTTATATGGTTTTTGCTGTATCGTGATTCCTAGAAAACACCCTGCTCTTTTAATAATATAGAAGGAAAAAGAGTTTAAAGACTTCACAGATAAAGCTGATAT
This sequence comes from Furcula furcula, assembly GCA_911728495.1. Lineage (NCBI taxonomy): Eukaryota > Metazoa > Arthropoda > Insecta > Lepidoptera > Notodontidae > Furcula > Furcula furcula. Next base: position 11,608,912 of record OU452265.1, on the reverse strand, counting down.
AGGACGCAGAATATTATTATCAAATCATAGCACAATTATGTGAAAGAAGTACATTTGACTCAACCCTGAAATGAGGAGTGCTAAGATTACGACGAAAATGAAGGATTTTAACATTTTACTTGTAATATTTTACAATGTTTATTCTTCAAAATTTGGAGACACTTTATAAAATTACATAAAATTTCTTTACACTGGAATACAAATTTGATTATTATAGATAAAAAACTGAAAACGTCCTTCGAGATAAAAAACACAAAATTTTGGCGTCCGCAATGACAGATGATAAGGTGTATAATTTTTTTATTATTAAAAATACCATACATTTAAGTAGTGTGTGTAGATCTGAATATTATAAGTAGATATACACCCAGAGTGGCACTTTCTGGCAGGGCTATCATGTCGGATCTCAATTCAGACGATCTTACATGAATTCATCATTTATATATTTTGGTTTAATTCTTTTAAAATAAATCACAGTTAATATAAAAGAAAAGAAGAGTTTATAGACTTTACAGGTAAAGCTGATATAGGACGCATAATATTATTATCAAATCATAGCACAAATAAGAGGAAGAAGTAGATTTCACTTAGTTCAGAAATGAGGAGTGCTAAGATTACGACGAAAATGAAAAATTTTAACATTTTACTTGTAATATTTTACAGTGTTTATTCTTAAAAAATTGGAGATTTATTGTGACACTTTATAAAATTATATAAAATTTCCTTACACTGGAATATAAATTTGATTATTATAGATAAAAAACTGAAAACGAGTTAAAAACCACAAAATTTTGGCGTACGCATTGACGGATGCGCAATAAGGTTTATAAATTTTTTAATTATTAATAATACCATACATTTAAGTAGTGTGTGTCTATTTGAATGTTATAAGTATACTATTTTTCATTAGAAGTTCTAATGTTTACTAACATTGGAATTGTCTATGAATTGACGAACTAACTAGTGATGTGGTATCGTAGACACTTAACGAATCATAATCGATCGTTACAGTTAACCGTTACTCGTAACGACGATTTGCGTAAAGCATCACCAACAAGTGGAAGTGGAAAAAGAGTCTAATAAATATTTAATAAAATAAACCATAATAATAATCTCCCATTCAGACAAAAAGTCTCATTATTAAAATACATATCTATATAAGAAAGTCGTGTTAGTTACACTATTGATAACTAAAGAACGGCTGAACCGATTTGGCCGAAAATTGGTGGGGAGGTTGCTTAGAACCAGGAGACAGACATAGGATATTTTTTATAAGGTTAAGTAACATAAGGCAAGGTCATTACATAGACTGACCATTTAATTACATTCTAAGCGTCTCCGTGCTTCAGAGGGCAAGTAAAAGATAGGCCCCGTTTTGTAACCGACTTCAAAAAGGAGGTTATGTATAAGACGAGTACCTATGTATCTAATACTATTAAAAATGTGTAATACGTATTACATAATAAGCCTATGCGGGCATTTAAAAACGTGAAAGAGCGCGGGCGGAGCTGTACGGGACTGCTAGTATCAAAATATATATCTAAAACACATAGGTTCCATAACTAAAAATCTAACAATAATGTGTTCATATAATTGACACATTGAAATGTTTTCCTACCGTCCAAAAATTATATTTTTGGTCATGTACATATTATGTACCTATTGTATAGTGGTTGAAAGGATTAGACGGCAATAAGAAAACAATGGGCAAACTCGGTTACAGGTAATTAACATTTGGTGTATTCGGAATCTCGGTGGTCATAAAACACGTGGGGCGGTATTATGATAACATTTAGAATGTAGGTAGAAAAAAAACAATGTATGGGTCGACGATAGTATAACATCCAGTAGAGATGCTTTTTTAAGAGGACTCTCTTGTGGGCTGAAAATCCGCAGAAAGGTAAACGGTTAATTATAACCCATATTGGAAACGAAGACGGATTTGTTGAAGGTAGGAAGGAGAATGCATATTACAAGCACAGAAAGCTGAAGGAGATTACCACGGTGAGATGGATGCTCACAGTTTTGAGAAGTGGTTTGAAAACAATTTGCTAAAAATTCCTTCTGGTTCAGTCATAGTATTGGACAACGCGCCCTATCATTAGCGTCAAATAGAGAAGGTTCCTAACATGAATTGGCGAAAGGAAACCATACAAAACTGGTTGCGCGATAAAGAAATTCAATTTAATAAGACGAATTTAATGAGACGGAAATTAAAGCGGAACTAGTCGCTAAAATAGATAAACAGAAATTTAAAAAAATGTACATTGACGAGTTAGCGGCATCACGATAATGTGATCATAACCTACCTAGATCATTTTACGGTCTTCGATGGTTCAATCTTTATATATTATGAAAATATCACTAAAAAGGTTAAAATAAAATCTTTTAAAAAAAAAATTGAACCGACTTCAATATCACTGAAAAGTATAAAATAATTTAAATATTATTGAAGTTGGTGCCAAATATACACAGCCGGTAAGCTAACACCAACTTCAATAATATTTAAATTATTTTATACTTTTCAGTGATATTGAAGTCGGTTCAATTTTTTTTAAAAAGATTTTATAAAAGAAAAAGAAAAAATGAAGAGTCAAGATGGAATATTGGATAGGGCAACAGACTCTGTGGTAGAACCGATTGTTATTAATGTGGGTAACTCCAATGATGACACGTCAGAATATTATTACAGTGATGAAGAAAATAAAGAAAATTAGTAAAATTTTGTTTTTATTACATTACCTAGCTGACCCACGCAGCTTCACTGTCCTAATTTTTCATTAATACTGGTAGCACTGCGCTTATAGTGTTAGTATTATAAAATTATACAAAACAAAAATAAAACAAAAATCTCGCGCCGTACACACATCCCTAAAAACTACATAACAAATATTATTGTTGCCATTTTTTTTATAATTACAATTCAATTTCTACTGAACTCATAATATTTTCACTCCCCTGTTGCTGCTCGGTATTGATCATTGTATAACGGTTATTGTTATAATAACGGTATCGATCGTAGGCGTTTTTCATAACTTCACTAACGTTCCATAGACAAATAGAGTTACGAAAGAAAAACAATCACAGCTCGTGTTGACGCCGTTACCTAGTTTGTGCATTTTTGGTAAATTTTGTTAGTTTTTCCTATATAATTCATAGTTAAATGCAGTGCGAGATGGACGTGATATAGTGCTAGATAAATTAAAATAAACTTCAGCTAAATTCTGCGGAAGGTTGTCGAGAAAACATGTGAAAATGGTTTTGTTTACATGATCTGTAACTTCTAATGACCAGAACTGTAGAATGTTATGAGTAGTAGTTTCCCGCCTGCTTGCACATTTCAGTCCGGAGTGTGTGTTATAAATAAAGTTTGATGTTGCGCTTTCCCAGTAGGTTGTCATATTGTAGCATAACACTCTTTTCCATTGGTTTTGAGTAATACAAAAAACAGCGATTTTGTCAAAATAAATGCTCGTCCCATTTTTTTTTGCTGATATGAATTCATTATGAAGGCCAACAATGGCAAAAGCACTGTAAATAGACATTGAGGTTTTCTTCTATGGGCTCTTGTAGTCATTGTCAAGTTGTCAGCAGTACTGTAATTTGATGCCGGTGGTTTCTGGTGGTGGTGGTTGGTGGTGGTGGTTGGTGGTGGGTAGTCTTCTATTAGTAAAGAATACAATTTAATGATAGATCGTTTTGTAAAGCAGTTTAGAGTTTTTAGTATAACGACTCGTACATGACCGTCTCATCCAGAATGCAGGTCATGGACCTTTAGCGTAGCCCATTTTGATGGCGAAAAGTAGTCTAAATTCACTAGTACCATGTCATTAACTTCAAAATTTTAGTTGGATGATTCACTTATATCTGACGTGCAATTGCTGTAAGTAATCTGTAGATCATTTTCTCCAAAAGGATTTCTGCATTCTTACAATAATTTGCAACTAGTTTGCTAAATATATATTTTGATCGGTGCCTGTTAAAGGTGCTGATGTCAAAGGTGGTACCAATCACAAAATGTCCGGGTATCAGCTTACCATCGTCTATGTTTTCTGTCAACCTGTATAGTGGCTTTGAATTCAAACATCCTTCTGTAGTGTATGTAAGCTTCTTTATATTATTTAGTATGCATGCTCCTTTACTTCAACGTATCGTTTTATTGTCTACTTAGCGCTATGTAATACTTTGACTAGTTGTGTGCACCGACGTATGTCTTTTAGTTATTCATTATATCTTTAGAACTCAAACATGAAGTATTAATTCATCAATATACCCAGAACCCTATACCAGCACATACTGAAGGATCCATCCTTTATAATATATGGCGCACCTGCCATGCGTTGCGAGTACAGGGAAAATAATAATATATTTTTAAATTATTCCGTCAATAATAATATTATACAATGTGCCGATCTACAGTAGAAAAAGACGAGGTATTTATAACCCAGAACACTGCAGGCAATAATGAGGCCAATCTACAATATATGACGGGTACTAATATTATGGTGTTTGGGATGCTGGTGATTTTCATCATCGCTGCGTGCTACTTCCTAGCACGTCTGTACAAAAAGTGCCATCGGCGTTGGATCCAGGAGGAGATGGGTCTCCAGGCTATAGCACGTATCCGAGCTTCACTGCGAGGACATGGAAACGCGGAAACTACGGCGTAAACTGTGAGTTATATTTTATTTTGAAAAAGTGAATTTTCTTCCCAAAAAAACTATTAAAAGACAGAAAGTGCGTTTAATTGTGTCGTCATAATTACGAAATAATGTATTAAGGACATTTAATATTAATTAAGTTTATACTTTAGAATAGCAATATTAATTACGTTATAACTTTGCATTATAAATTGTCTACAATGGTGCATAATCACTCATGCAATTTAACAACCGGCCGCGATTATGGAAACGTATGACATTCTTTCGCCGCTTCTAAGTAATTTTACACTATCCTTGTAACTTAGAATTAAAAATGCTGGAATGGTTTAGTAATAATTTTTATTTTTAGAATATGATTGATACTTTAATTAAATATTACACTGTTTTAAAGGAGATTAGGCAATATTTAGTTAAAAAGGGTAAATCTAGGTATAAAGGAAAAACGATTGAAAATAAATCAATCGAGGCGAAAAATGCATTCGATAAATGCAATGAATTATTTTTAATTTTGAAAACAAATAAGGACACACAGCTGTTAGATTCAGCGACAAGTATTTTTGAAAATATAAGACAACTGTATGAGGAAATTAATAAATTGTGTTCTTATCCAGTAGCTGAGTCCTTGGAATCTAATAAAATGGAGTTCGAATTAAAAACGGCTTGTGGTTTATTACCTGTTATGGATGATACGGAAAGCGTAACGAAACGATTGATTGATGGTATTGAGATGTATTCGGATATGATTAACGCATCTGATAATGATTTATTAATTAAATTTATTTTAAAAAGTCGACTTTCAGAGAACGCGAAGCTGCGAATGGCTTCAACCTACGCATCTATTCGCGAACTTATTAAGGACATGCGCACTCATCTTTTGACTAAAAAATCTTTTACAGCAATTCAGTCACGTCTTCAAAATACTTCACAAGGTTGGAGATCCATTGATGAATATGGCTCTGAGTTGGAAAAACTTTTCACGGACCTAACAATTTCTCAATCAGATGGTGAGTCCACTAAATATGACATTTTAAAGCCGATAAATGAAAAGTTAGCTGTTAGGAAATTTGCAGACGGGTTAAAAAATTCAAAACTTAGCGTTATACTTGCAGCTCGTAATTACAGTTCTTTAAAGGATGCTATCCAGGCTGCGAAGGATGAGGAAAGTTCATTCTCATCAAGAATATCAAATGGAGAAAATTGTATGTCATTGCATTTCCCTAGAAAAGCGTCGTCGTACACTTCTGTTGCACAACAAAGACATAATTACGGTTCTTCTCAGTTTCAGAGGAATCAAGGCCATCGGGGAAGAATTGCACAAGGACGAGGTCAACCATCAAATCGGTACGTACGTGGCAATTATTACACCAATCGTACTAAACAAAATTCACGTGATTATTACAATTATAATTCGAATAATAAATCTTTTAGAGGCAGAAATTTTCGAAATAATTTTCGAGGCAATACGCGTAGAATTTATTCTGCTGAAGTAGCTGATTCAAATATTACAGAAGATAAGCAAGGTCAAACTGATCAGTTTTTTCGTGTTTAAAAATGAAATTCTAGCATTTAATGGACAAAATAAATTTGTTTCATTTAATTTAGATGGTAATTCATATTATTGGTTATTAGATACAGGAGCGTCTGTGTCAGTAGTACGTAAGGAATGTCTACCTCAAGATATTCCCATTTATGGAAGTGACATTTTAGTCAACGGTATAGGAGGTCAGATTCGTTCACTAGGACATGTGTATCTTACATTGTCATGTGGTAATAATGATTTAGTTAAACATAAGTTTCATGTATTCAAAAACTTGCCAATTAAGGCTGATGGAATTATAGGGTTAGATTTTTTAAGCACTTGTTTATCAAAAATAAATTTTGAAAATAATGTATTAACGTTAAATATTAATGGAAAAGATATTAAAACTAGGATATTTGATATTACAGAAAACAACACTGAATTTTTAACAATTCCTGCGCGCTGTGAATCTTTTCACTATGTAAATTTAAAGTCAAATATTAAAGAAGATTGTGTTGTATGCCCTAAAGAACTGGGTAAAGATTTGTTTTTAGCTAGTGCTATTGTAGATGCAAATAAAAGTAAAATACCAATTAAAATTTTAAATGTAAGTGAGAACAGTATACGTATTCCTATTTTTACTCCGGTACTAGAACCGTTATCCCAATATGAGTGTTATACTTTTGATAAACATAAAGCTGATGCAAGTAGAGCAGAGACTTTATGTTCACTTTTAAAATTAGATCATCTTAAAACTGACGAGAAAAAGTCTATTGAAGATATTTGTAAAAAATATTCAGATATCTTTCATTTGCTTTATGACAAACTTACAAAGACAAATATTTACGAACAAAAAATAACTTTAAAACCTAATACTAATCCTATTTACACGAAACCTTATAGATTACCACAAAAATTAAAGCAAGAATTAAATAAACAAATTAAAAATATGTTGAAAGATGATATTATTGAGGAAGCACAAAGTGAATGGTCTAGTCCGATACTGCTAGTACCAAAGAAAAGTAATGAAAATAATGACAAAAAATGGCGTTTGGTTGTGGACTATCGGAAACTTAATGAAAAAGTTCAGGATGATAAGTTTCCATTACCAAACACCACTGAAATCTTAGATTCGCTTTCAGGGGCTGTATTGTTCAGCCATCTTGATTTACATTCTGGCTATTATCAAGTTTCGTTAGAACCTACAAGCAGAAAATGCACAGCATTTTGTACAAACGCTGGTCAATTTCAGATGAAACGTCTACCAATGGGTTTAAAAATTTCTCCAAGTGCTTTTAGTAGAGTTATGACAGTAGCTATGTCTGGTCTAGCTTTTGAAAAATGCTTTATTTATTTGGACGATTTAATCGTATTTGGTCGTAATTTAGAGTCTCATAATCGTAATCTCATGGACATTTTTGAAAGGCTAAGAAAAGTAAATTTGAAATTAAATCCTACTAAATGTCAATTTCTAAAACAAGAACTTTTATATCTTGGTCACGTGGTGTCTGCGCAAGGTGTCTTGCCGGATCCGGAGAAAATTAAAGTTTTGCTAAATTATCCAGTACCAAAAAATTCTGATGAAATAAAGCGTTTTATTGCATTCTGCAATTATTATAGAAAATTTATACCTAATTTCACTGAAATTACAATTCCACTAAATAAATTGTGTAGGAAAAATGAACCCTTCATTTGGTCATTAGATTGTCAAAATTCGTTTGAAAGATTAAAGAATTCTATGATTAATCCACCTATATTACAGTATCCTGATTTCTCAGATGATAATAAATTTATATTAAAAACTGATGCTTCAGGCGTAGCAATTGGGTCAGTATTATGTAACAAAAACATGAAACCAATTGCATATGCAAGTCGACCATTGAATAAGGCAGAAAGAAATTATCCTACAATTCAGAAGGAGTTATTAGCGATTGTTTGGTCTGTAAAATATTTTAGACCTTACTTGTACGGTAGACATTTCATCATTGAAACAGACCATAAACCTTTAATATATTTATTTGGGATGAAAGATCCTTCAAGTCGTTTGTTAAAATTTAGACTAACATTAGAGGAATATGATTATGAAATAGTATACGTTAAAGGCAAAGACAATGTCGCCGCGGATGCATTGTCAAGGATTGTTATAACATCGGATGAATTAAAGAGTATGAATAATGAAGTAGTAACTGTGTTAACAAGAGCTCAAAGTAAAAAGTTAACAGATATAAAAAGTGTAGATGATACAGGATCATTTAATAAGTCCGCTGACACTAGGTCTGATCAACCAAGGGTCGCAGAAATATTAAAAAAGCCTGTTGATTCTGTCGAAATGATATTAATAGAAGGTAATGACTTAAATAAGTTAGTTAAAAATAAAAGGATATCCTTAGAAGAGGAATGTTTTGCATATGAAGAAATAAAAAAGATTATATATGTAAATCTCAATTTTCGTGCACAGTTTACGCGAGCCGAATTTGTGTCGAAATTGAGCAATTTTTGTAAAAAAATAAACATAAAAGAGATATGTATAATAAAAGATATAAAAAATGCTAGCTTTCTTATAAAATAAATAAAATAAAAAATAAAAATAAAAAAGCCTTTTATTTCTTGCAATAAATTACAAAAGTGTGTTTACAAAAAGTGACTAATTGTTGGTTTACATCAAGTTGCAAGAACCCCGTCTTCACAGGTGAAGGCCTCCTCCAAAGACACCCATTTATCGCGATCCTGAGCGACATGCAGCCAATTTGGGCCAGCAATATTTTTAATGTCGTCCTCCCATCTTGTCACGGGTCGTCCTTTTCTTCTTTTCCCTAATGGGCCATTCCTTGATGTTACGCTTTTAGTCCATCTCTGGTCCCTTAGTCGTGCCACATGTCCTGCCCATCCCCATTTTAATTTTTGTGCGTATAAAAGAGCGTCTATTGATTTTGTGATCTTTCTAATTTTTGTGTGCCTTATTTTTTGGATTTTTTTAATATTCAACATGCTTCGCTCCATACCTCTTTGACAAGTAATTATTTTATTTTTTGCCTTGGTTGTGAACTTCCATGTTTGGCAGCCGTATGTCATGCACGGTAGAAGACAAGAAGTCATAACTTTTGTTTTTATGTTCGTTGGCATGTTGCTCTTAAATATTTCTTGGAGACTCCAATATTTGTTCCACGTTTGTTGCGTTCTTCGTTCTATTTCTATCTCGTTATTTTTGCTGTCAAAACTTATTCGTTTGCCGAGGTAGATATATTGTTCCGTGTACTTTAGTGGTTCGTTTCCTACTGATATTGGTTTTTTTGCGCTGTTTGTCATTACCATAGTTTTTGATAAGTTCATTTCCAGACCCACTTGTATGCTAGCCTTGTGTAGAGATTCAATCATACTTTGTAGTTGTGAGCCCGTTTCCGATAGAATGACCAGGTCATCGGCAAATCGAAGGTGACTAAGATAGTTGCCTTTTATATCTTAGCTTTCTTATAGACCTTTGTAAAGAAATCGATTCAATGAAAAGTTGGTCCGGACCACAAATACATGTATTAAGAGGTATTACTAGAATTACTAAGGACGAAGATATACAATTTATATTACATGATTTTCATTTACTGCCAACCAGTGGGCACGCTGGTGTACGCAGAATGACAAATAATATTAAACGACAATTTTACTGGCCAGGTATCGACAAAGACGTTTCAGATTTTGTGGCAAAATGCGAAAAATGCCAAAAAATGAAACATGGTAAATACATAAAAGTTCCTATGTGCATTACGACAACTGCGTCGTATGCATTCGAAAAAATATTTTTAGATATCGTAGGTCCCTTACCTCAAGATTATGAGGGAAACATGTATATATTAAGTCTCCAATGCGAGTTAAGTAAGTTTGTGGAAGCTTATCCACTTAGGACTAAAGACACTATAGCAGTAAGTAAAGCGATAGTCGATAATTTTGTATTAACCCTGATCTAACCGAGTATGAAGCCTGTATTTTTGGGTAAGCTATCATAAAAATAAAAATCTTTCTGCATGAAAACTTTGAAACCATTAATTGATCTTAGGGGTTTTATTTTTCGATGAATGCTGGAAACAGGTTTCTTATGTGCAATACATAAAATAAGTCTTGTGACCGTAGTGTAAAACAACAGGATTTGGACCCCAATTAATCACTTTTGGGAATCAATTTTTTTTTAAATTAATTTAGAATATTGCACATGGATTTCTTTAATTTCATAAATGCATCCGCAGTGTCATCAGTGCAACATGTTTTTTTTTCCGAATTCATACTCAAAAACCGTGCTAAAACCCCGTCAAGGGTTGATTTTCAAACAAATGTGTCAGACGTGTTTCTCAACTTCTTTTGATGACTAAGTTTTGTGTCCGTGTAGTGAATTTTTTTTTAAATGAAAATTTGTTTCTTGTTATGTTGAGTTTATTTGATGAGTTTTGTGACTGTTGCAACATTATAGCTAAAATTAAAATCCTTCTTCGTACAAACTTTACAACCTAATAAAATGACCTTAGGGATTGTTTTTTGAAGAATACCTGGAATAAGTTTCTTAGATTATTGTGTGCAATGCATAAAATAAGTCCTGTGACTGTAGGACAAAAACTATTTTTTTGACAAAATAAGACCCTTTTAAGGGTTGATTTTCAAAATAATTAAATTGCTTTAACTTAATCAATTTATTCACAAAGTTTCATCAGTGCAGTATGATTTTCTTTACGCGCTTGATACTCAAAAACCATACTAAAACCCTTTTTAGGGTTGATTTAAAAAAATAATGTGATACACGTGTTTTACATCAGTACATTAATAAAGTTTCGTGTCCATGCGATGTTTTTTTTTCCATGGTATCTTTGATACCCCATTTGGCCCACTTAGGGGTTGAGTTTTGGTGAAAATAAGTTTGATAAATTGTTTTTTGGAGTCTATGTACCGAGTTTCCTTACTCTAACTGCATTATAACATTCAATGGAAATCGTTCTACGTGCTAACTTTCCAACCCCATTATATGACCTTAGGGGTTGTTTTTCGCTAAATGCCGGAAATGCTTTTCTTAGATTATTGTGTGCAATACATAAATTAAGTACTGCAGGTCGAAAGACATTTTTGGACCCCAATTGGACGCCTTTAGGAGTTGATTTTCAAAAAAACATTATTTGCACTTGGATTGCTATAATTTAATTAATGTATTCGCAAAGTTTCAGGAATGCAGTATGAATTTTATTTCCGCGTTGCATACTCAAAAACGATGCTAAAATCCCTATAAAGTTCGATTTTCAAAAAGTGTGATACACGTGTTTCTTTATTTCTTGTGTTTAGTACACTAGCAAAGTTTCATGTCCGTGTGATAAAAAAAAATATTTTTTCATACAAACTTTGGGAGGTATGGAATTTCGAAAAATCCGTTCTTATTGTTCACCTAGACTATTTGAATAATGTTGGTTCCAAATTTCATATCAAAAACCATATAACGTACAATTTATATGGTTTTTGCTGTATCGTGATTCCTAGAAAACACCCTGCTCTTTTAATAATATAGAAGGAAAAAGAGTTTAAAGACTTCACAGATAAAGCTGATATAGGACGCAGAATATTATTATCAAATCATAGCACAATTATGTGAAAGAAGTACATTTCACTCAACCCTGAAATGAGGAGTGCTAAGATTACGACGAAAATGAAAGATTTTAACATTTTACTTGTAATACACACATCAAAAGTGTCTAGGGATCAACATATATTTTTGCAATAACTTTTCTCCTGATTGATATTAATTAAAATTTTCTTTAAGGATTCATCAAATAAAGTGTTTTCGTTTGTCACAGTAACGATAAACCAAGTCACCTTTGCATTAATAAAGAAATTTGCCATTTTCCTAATAAAGGGATTTTTGACATTTGAACCACTAACACAAAAGTTCGAAAAAAAGACTGAAATAACAGTTTTCTTTAAAATTTTATTGGGTAACTTAAACAATTAATAATCCGTGTTTCTACCGCGAACACTAACAACACAAGAACATCGGTTTGGCATACTCAAAATGAGTTCATCCAAATCACGCTGTGGAATGGCCGCCCATGTTCGTTGCAACAACAAAAAAAGGTCTTCTTGCGACTGGATACCCTCCATATTCGGCAGAGCTCTTCTCTGTAGCATATCCCATGCATGCTCAATCGGGTTCAAGTCTGGCGACTGAGCAGGCCAGGGCAGGACATTGATGTTAGCTGCGGCGAGAGTCTGTCTTACAACTCTTGCGGTGTGCGGTCGTGCATTATCATGCATTAACTGAAATAAGGGACCGATTTGCACTTGTAGAGGAACGATGACGTCTGATACAATCGTCTCAGCATAAATTTGAGCGTTGAGGTTGCCTCTGATCCAAATCAACTCAGTTCTTCCGCCGATCCAAATACCCGCCCATACCATGATGGTTCCACCACTATAAGGATGGACTTCCTGGCAGGATTTTAATCGCTGTTGGCGTCCAGGGGTTCTCCAGTGTCGTATACGTCTTGTATCCGGTCTCATACCAAAACGAGACTCATCAGAAAAGCACACGAAACGCCATTGTTCTTCTGCCCAATTTCTGTGTTCAAGAGCCCATTGATATCGAACCTCAGAGGCAACCTCAACGCTCAAATTTATGCTGAGACGATTGTATCAGACGTCATCGTTCCTCTACAAGTGCAAATCGGTCCCTTATTTCAGTTAATGCATGATAATGGCACGACCGCACACCGCAAGAGTTGTAAGACAGACTCTCGCCGCAGCTAACATCAATGTCCTGCCCTGGCCTGCTCAGTCGCCAGACTTGAACCCGATTGAGCATGCATGGGATATGCTACAGAGAAGAGCTCTGCCGAATATGGAGGGTATCCAGTCGCAAGAAGACCTTTTTTTGTTGTTGCAACGAACATGGGCGGCCATTCCACAGCGTGATTTGGATGAACTCATTTTGAGTATGCCAAACCGATGTTCTTGTGTTGTTAGTGTTCGCGGTAGAAACACGGATTATTAATTGTTTAAGTTACCCAATAAAATTTTAAAGAAAACTGTTATTTCAGTCTTTTTTTCGAACTTTTGTGTTAGTGGTTCAAATGTCAAAAATCCCTTTATTAGGAAAATGGCAAATTTCTTTATTAATGCAAAGGTGACTTGGTTTATCGTTACTGTGACAAACGAAAACACTTTATTTGATGAATCCTTAAAGAAAATTTTAATTAATATCAATCAGGAGAAAAGTTATTGCAATAATATATGTTGATCCCTAGACACTTTTGATGTGTGTATTTTACAATGTTTATTCTTCAAAATTTGGAGATTTATTGTGACACTTTATAAAATTACATAAAATTTATTTACACTGGAATACAAATTTGATTATTATAGATAAAAAACTGAAAAAGTCCTTCGAGATAAAAAACACAAAATTTTGGCGTCCGCAATGACAGATGATAAGGTGTATAATTTTTTTATTATTAAAAATACCATACATTTAAGTAGTGTGTGTAGATCTGAATATTATAAGTAGATATACACCCAGAGTGGCACTTTCTGGCAGGGCTATCATGTCGGATCTCAATTCAGACGATCTTACATGAATTCATCATTTATATATTTTGGTTTAATTCGTTTAAAATAAAACACAGTTAATATAAAAGAAAAGAAGAGTTTATAGACTTTACAGGTAAAGCTGATATAGGACGCATAATATTATTATCAAATCATAGCACAAATAAGAGGAAGAAGTAGATTTCACTTAGTTCAGAAATGAGGAGTGCTAAGATTACGACGAAAATGAAAAATTTTAACATTTTACTTGTAATATTTTACAGTGTTTATTCACTTTATAAAATTACTAGCAGTAGCCCGCGGCTTCGCCCGCGTTGATTTTGTTTGTAGCACGTGTTCTGAATTAGGTATCATGGTTTTTCAAAATATTGTTTAATAAGTATCTAATCTAATAAGTATCAAGTAGACATATTTACTGACATATCCTGTATTTTTGAGCAAGGCATCGTAGCTTCTATTATAGTGCTGATTCTTAAATATTCACCGCTAGTATTTAAAAAAATCCGGTCAAGTTGAGTTGGACTGGCACACCTTCATTGGACCTATTAATGTTATTTTACTATTTGTCTAACACCAAACCAAAATCACACACATAACACCAAAACCAACCAATAGCAAAAACCAAACCGCAAAACTAAGTTTGGCAGTCGAATTTCTTTTGGGATTTCTAAAGAATACACACATCATCGAAAAATCATTTTATTTTTCCTGTAAAATATAGATTGATAAGTATGTATCACCTATAATATTTTTTGACATTTTCGATTTTAAGTCAAAAACTACGTAACATAACATATACATAATCTGTTTTGGAATTTGCAAATAAAGCCTTTTCTTAGGATACCCCATTCGATACAGTAGTCTCACTTTAAATTAAATTTTGAGGATCCTTTTCGCTGCCCGTTATAAGAAAATAAAAGATTTTCTTTTCATTTGTATTTTTGTGATGAGTTCGGGTATGTAATTAAGTCTTATGACTGTAGGTCGAAACACCATTTTTTGGACTCCAATCCAATCCCTTTGGCAGTTGATTTTCAAAAAATGAATATTTAGACAGGTGTAGTTGGATGGTGTATTGGCAAAGTTTCATCAATGCAGCATGTCCCATTCACATCACCACTACTTTTTTTTGTCGTATGGTTAGTGGCCAAACTGGTGTCAGAGTTTTCAAGCTGCCCTTAGGCGTCTGACTCAGCTTAACGACTGCTGCCTAGATGATAATATCCGGGACCGACTTTTAACGTGCCACTCCGAAGCAAGGAAACGCTCGGTTCAAATGCCACTAAGTGGTGACCCATCTAAGGACTGACCTCGCCTGACGTTCCTTACCCAACTGATTGTGTATCGAACAGTGGTTACAACTGGCTATGAGCATCTCACCACCACTTATTCATCCACGTTTATGTTCCATTCTCTCTTTTTTCCATCCCAAGGTTGCCTGGAAGAAGTTGCGAATAGCGGATGAGGCCGCCCTTTGTATTTAAGTATATATTATGCTTTATTTTATGTGTAAGTTTGTGTGTACAATAAAAAGTACATATATCTATTTCTTTTTTTTTTCGCGTTATACTCAAATATGTTATACTCAAAACCAACCACAAAAACGCCAGTAAAGGTTGATTTTCAAAAAGTTGTGATACCCGTGTTTCATAATTTCTTTTGCTCTGTACACTGAAAAGTTTCGCGCCCATGTGATGTAATAATTTTTTTTTCCATACAAACTTTTGCCCATTTGACACACTTAGGTGTGGAACTCCGAAAATCCGTTCCTATTGTTCACTCAGCCTATTTGAATAATGTTGATTCCAAATATCAAGATTCTAAGTTAAATGGTTTTGGCTGTTTCGTGATTCTTATAAAACATCCTGTTCTTTTATTAATACAGATTAATATGTAAATATAAAAAAAAGAATCCGATATCATCAGCCAAAAAAAAATCAAAGAAAACAATACAATTGTCCTATCGCATGTATTCTGTGCCAGTAAGTCAAGTACAATATAATAAATGTTGTCATCCTTTTACCCACCTTAGGGGTGGAATTTCCTAATACCCTGAAATATATTTTTTTTTACTGAAACACCAAATACCAATTTATAACTTCGAAAATCTCTAATTTTCATACAAACTTTCATCCCCTATTTTACCCCCTTAGGGGTAGAATTTTCAAAAATCCTTTAATATGTATTCTATATTTTTAACTAACAGGCCAATTACTAAATTACATGAATTTAAGTTCAAAAATGACTGATTTTCATACAAACTTTCATGCTCTATTTAACCCCCTTAGGGGGTGGAATTTCCAAAAATCCTGAAATATATTTTTTTATTTTTTAAGTAACATGCCAATTACTAAATTACATGAATTTAAGTTAAAAAATGACTTATTTTCATACAAACTTTCAACCCCAATTTTACCCCCTTAGAGGTAGAATTTCCAAAAATCCTGAAATATATATTTTTTATTTTTAACTTAAAGGCCAAATACTAATTTTCATTAATTTAACTTCAAAAATGACGGATTTTCATACAAATTTTCATCCCCTATTTTACCCTCTTAGGGGTGGTATTTCCAAAAATTCTTCCTTAGTGGATGTCTACGTTATAAAAGGTACCTACTGTAAAAATTTCAAGTCTCTAACCCAAGCCGTTTAGGCTTTGCGTTGATATGTCAGTCAGTCAGTCAGTCAGTCAGTTTCTTCTTTTATATATACAGATATAAAATTTCCTTACACTGGAATATAAATTTGATTATTATTATTTATTTATTTAGATAAGAGAAACAAACAGCATAAATAGTTCATAATATGGAACATACAATTAAAACGTCTAGCCAACAAAGTTTCTAGTAATGATTGAATTAATGGAGTGAACATATTATTATTATAGATAAAAAACTGAAAACGTGTTAAAAACCACAAAATTTTGGCGTCCGCGTTGACGGATGCGCAATAAGGTTTATAATTTTTTTAATTATTAATAATACCATACATTTAAGTAGTGTGCGTCTATCTGAATGTTATAAGTAGAATGTTATGAGTAGTAGTTTCCCGCCTGCTTGCACATTTCAGTCCGGAGTGTGTGTTATAAATAAAGTTTGATGTTGCGCTTTCCCAGTAGGTTGTCATATTGTAGCATAACACTCTTTTCCATTGGTCTTGAGTAATACAAAAAACAGCGATTTTGTCAAAATAAATGCTCGTCCCATTTTTTTTTGCTGATATGAATTCATTATGAAGGCCAACAATGGCAAAAGAACTGTAAATAGACATTGAGGTTTTCTTCTATGGGCTCTTATAGTCATTGTCAAGTTGTCAGCAGTACTGTAATTTGATGCCGGTGGTTTCTGGTGGTGGTGGTTGGTGGTGGGTGGTCTTCTATTAGTAAAGAATACAATTTAATGATAGATCGTTTTGTAAAGCAGTTTAGAGTTTTTAGTATAACGACTCGTACATGACCGTCTCATCCAGAATGCAGGTCATGGACCTTTAGCGTAGCCCATTTTGATGGCGAAAAGTAGTCTAAATTCACTAGTACCATGTCATTAACTTCAAAATTTTTGTTGGATGATTCACTTATATCTGACGTGCAATTGCTGTAAGTAATCTGTAGATCATTTTCTCCAAAAGGATTTCTGCATTCTTACAATAATTTGCAACTAGTTTGCTACATATATATTTTGATCGGTGCCTGTTAAAGGTGCTGATGTCAAAGGTGGTACCAATCACAAAATGTCCGGGTATCAGCTTACCATCGTCTATGTTTTCTGTCAACCTGTATAGTGGCTTTGAATTCAAACATCCTTCAATACAGGTTAATAAGTTACAGAATTCGTCAAATGTCAGTTTTTTGTCTCCAATAATACGTTTTATTTGGTATTTATTACTCCTAACCTACTGACCTCCTTCTTCCTATAAGCCTCCAGCACTTGGCCAGAGAGGCGCTTTAAATTGCCACGTTACACTCATATTGTTATAATCATCTATAAAGTCCTTGTTAATCATTGTCATTCCTATTTCATATTATTTTCTTAATACGAGTACTCTGGAAGCTCCAACAATGTTAGTACCATTGTCTGAATATACATGTTTAGGTACACCTTTCCTCACATACACACATGTTTAAAAACTGCTTAAAATTATGATGTGAATCACATGGAGTTTTAAAGGATGTTTCGAGCCACATGTCAAATTCGAATGATACAAATATTTGTCAGTAAAAGATTTAAGTTTAAAATGTTGCTTTTTGTACTTATTTTCTTATCTATTGTCAATTTTGAAATATCCTCACCAAGACACAGTTATGTATTATTTTGATAACAGATAGGCCTTTCTATTTCTGCAGTAGTTAAAAAAATCCATTTGATAGCTTGATCTTTATTTTGTACGTTTTTTATGATTGACAGGAGTGATGGCTGCTCGAGTCAACTCGTGCGCTGGTGCTGCTTGGGGGACTGGTCCGACTACTATCCCATTGGCCTTTTAGTGTTTGTTGTATTTTCATCGTATTTTTTTCTCTCAAAAAAAGCGAAAAGCGGCCCATGGGCTCTGCCTACCCCTACGGGAAAAAGGCGTGAATATATATATGTACACTGGATTTTTGGTGACTCAATTTTTAGGTTTTGGATGACATGGTCGTTTCCCTTCAACCAGTGAGGGCCTTCCCACAAAATAGAGATTCTGAAAGTTTTAAAAGATCATTCCTCTTGTAGCACAGTCTGCAGCGTTATCTTCGATTTTTGTATGATTACAAGACGATGCAGGTATAATGTCATTAATAGCCTTTACGCGGTTAGCTACAAACATATTCGAAGCTTAATATCTCCATCAGATCCGTCCAAGTGTTACCATTCAGTCTGTCCATATTTGTAAATTATCATGTAGTAATGAGCTCTACATTTTGTCAATGATACGACTGCATATAACTCTTGTCTGGGTAATGTCACAATCTTATTACCTGGTGCCAATTGGGTTTTTGCTTTCTTGTTTTAAGTTTTTAGATAAAGTGCACACGCTTATACTACTTTTTCCGAAGAATTGAATACACTGTAAATACATATGTCAATGTATTAGATTAGTAGAGACTTATTGTGACGCATCATATAATTATATAAAATTTCCTAACACTGGAATATAAATATGATTATTATACTCGTAGATAAAAAACTGAAAACGTCCTTCGAGATATAAACCACAAAATTTTAGCGTCCGCATTGACAGATGCGCATAAGATAAATATTTATTTTAATTTTTAAAATACCATGTATTTAATTAGTGTGTTTATATCTGAATGTTATAAGTAGGTATACACCCAGGGTGGCACTTTCTTGCAGGGCCATCATGTCTGATCTCAATTCAGACGATCTTAAATGCATTCATCATTTATATATTTTGGTTTAATTCTCTTAAAATAAAACACAGTTAATATAAACTAGCTGTAGCCCGCGGCTTCGCCCACGTTTACTTTGTTACTCAAACGTGTTTTGACTTATGGATCGAGGTTTTTAAAAATATTGTTTACACGAATGTTGTCTTTTATTTACGCGAATGCTGCACATTGAAATCATCGTTTGATTTCATTGTGTAGCATTCGCGTTAGTTAAAACGTTCGTAATAAATTATTGTTACTTACCAATCTATCGTCCATATATTTGTGGATTTGAATTAATCCTTTAGGCATTGATAGGCAATGATAATCTTTTTGATGTCGTGCATTCCCAGTTTTCAAGGACAACATTTACCGTTTTTTGTATTTTGAAGCCAGTTTCATAATAAATAATAAGCTTATTGTCTTTTACTTACGCGAATATTACACATTGAAATCAACCAGTAGTTTGATTTAAATGTGTAATATTCTCGTAAAAAAGTATTATACGGATTTAATTGCGGGTTATTTTAACTTTTACTATCCCGACGTTTTGAATGCTTTGCAGCACTCATGGTCACGGGAGAATTGAGATGTTGAACGTCCATATGTCATAATTATGCGGGTGTACCCTCAGGTCTTCTCAGTTATTATTGTTGTTTTTTTTTTTTTTATTTATTATTTATTACTATAACATATACATATTGTTTACGCACGAATATACCACACAAACCATCGTGGGTTTAACAGTGGTATAATTAGTCACAATCTCGGTACAGTTTAACATTTTTATTTTATTTAAGTATCTTACGAACCTAGGAAATGTTCCTTTAACACGCTTCTTAAATTCTTTGCATTTAGTGCACTGCATACTTTGACGGGTAAGCTATTCAGGATAGACGGCAACATATATTCCCACGTCCGTACCCCATAGTCTATTGTATGAATATGACCGCTTACAGTAAATAGGTACATGGAACACAACCGTATTAAATGAAACACAAAGTACTTACTCGCTGTACCACGACCGCTCGGCTCGGTGTCTGTTAGACGACTGAGACGCGCGGCGGGCAGGCAGCAGTATTTATTTGCAATACACCACATCTCTTCCTTTCAACATGTTTTAATTTACATTTACTTTAATTGTATCTATATTTTAAATTACTCTTATTTCTTGAAATCATAATTATTTGATATAATATTAAATATTTTATTTATATTAGACTTAAAAGATGTGAAGCTACCACCGGATCACAACGCGGCCTTAACTGAGAAGATCCGGCAAGAAACTCAGCAGGCTTGAAATATTTTATTTACATTAAGCCCAACGGTGGCAATTTTATAATAATAATATTTTTAACCATTACCAGAGCACACATCACGTGCCTCCGACCGGGAAGCTCCGACCAGACTCAGTAGGCCTGTCTTCCTTCCCTTTTTTCAACATTTGTGTATTGTCATCAATGGTAATTATTTATTTAATTTCACACAACCTTATCATTAGATTAGGTATGTTATTAAATTTAAATTGTAAATATGATTAAAGATTTTAACAAATCAATATTCTAATTGTTAGATCATAGAATAACATTGCTGTAATTAAATAAAAACTATATACTTAATATAAATGACCTTATTTTAAATATCTACTACCTAACATCACAAATTTCTTTTGAAATTATGGATGTTAACCACACATGTATTTGTGCTCGTTTATTCTGACCACAGTTGCTACTTGCTTATAGGTAAGTTTATTGATATATTTGTTCATATATTTTGTTAATACATAAGTAGAATATTCAGATTACAACTTGTTACAAAAGGTTGGTATTATGATGAATTAATTTTACAATTTTATAACTTATTAATCACCCTATAAACCTTCATACGCGATTATTCGTCAATCTATTACTAAATTGAGATTATGTGGTCACTAGTAATTATTTGGAACAATATTTAGTCAATTTTAAAACCAGACATATTTTGTTTCTAGTAACAATCATTGGGGTACTTATTTCTTTTCGACATGTATGGAAACTATAAACCACATATTGATTGCATTAGCGTTTATAACAAATCCTTATTACTTAATTAATTAAGGAGTCACACGCTCCATTCAAACCAATTTGATTGAAAAAGGTATTAAGTGACGACCCTTTAACAATAGCATGTGTTGGTTTGTATACATAATATTGTGATATGTTTTGTATCACCCTCATCGATGTCTACCAATGATTGTATTGTATTGTATTGTATGCATTTATTATCGTAGGATAATATGATACATATTAAGGACTAGTATTTACTAACCTTGGAACCTTTAATATATAGACTACATAGGGTCATCTACTCCACCGTTGCAATGTTTAGAGGGATCCTTGTATGGTGAAGGAAACAAATCTGTAAACTCAATAAAAATATTAGTTACTTACAAGTAGGTACATAATTCATATTAGGTATTGAAATCAGGCATGTATTTCATGGCTGCGACCACTTGTATACAAAATTATATTTTGTAATAAGTTTGTAGTTTATAAACGTAAGTTTACACATCGTCCCCATTGGCATGGAAATCCAAACCATATACCATCGAGACAGTGTTTGTTATTAATCGTATTATTTTGTTTTTTGACATCCAACTACCTACTCCATATATTGAGTGAGGCATAACAACTTTTCGCCTCCTATGCTGGTGCATATGAGGCGAAAACCTATCCTCCATGGACTAACTTGGTAGTAAGTCCATAGAGGCGTATTTTAGATTATCGTCATCGGACGAGGCACTATAACGTGGCAGCCGTGCCACAGAAGTATTTTTTTTTAATTTTTTATTATGATCATTATGCATTACAATTTGGATAATATCTTTCTTATTTACATCAAGCCTGTTATTTGTGTATATATAAAGAGCATATCTTTATTTATTTAAACTTGATGTAGGTACAAAAGTGGTACACTCTTGATGCTTTTAGGCATTCTCTACCAGACTACCTTTGAGTTCGTGAAAACACAACAAAGAGACCCAATAACTTTTATTTAAGTTTGTTTTGTTGTGTTAGCTTGTGATATTTTTTATGACCATTGTTTTTATTTTATTTTTTACTTTTCAGTAATTTATAAACCAGTGCTAGTTACCAAGTTTGTTTTATTCTGCTTGTGAGCTTTTATTCATGCAGAATAGGAACATTATAATTAAATTTATTTTAATATGGTTTTGAGTTCGTATATTTATGCAGAATTTGTAAACAAATTTAATTTTATTATATTCTGATTTAGCACTGTTTATGCAGAAAGGAAACTAATTAATTTAAATTATTACATTTATTATTATTTTAATTATTCAATTGATTATTTTTATTGAATTGATTAATTATTATTTTATATATTCCATCATTAGTAATTATTATATACATTCCATCGCCCTCTGTATCCAGTTACTATTGTTTGCATTTAATTAACCTTGGTTACTAAGTTTACTTTGGTTTATCACTAACAATGCCTCTCTTTAGAGATTGATTTATCCACTTATGGATTTGTTTATATATTAATTTTATTTTATCATTTATTTTTATTTATTTTCCTCCTCAAAGAGGTCGGTCTCCTTAAGGGTTTTCCCGCTTGGGGCTATTGATCCTCTTATGGATTTTCCTCCTTGAGGGTTTTACCGCCTTGGGGAGATTGGAGGATATTTAATCCTTTCCTTTTAACCATGCTAGGATTTTCCCCTCTACCACCATTATTATTTTCATTATTATTTTGTTTTAAAAGTGTGTTTGCACAGAATGACATGCCCGTCAAACCATGAGGAAATTATATTGAGTATATTAGTAATAATACTAATTATGTCGTGATTTTACAACATAGGGACTTGAACTTTTATAGCTAATTGACAATTAATGTAAGCACCTCAATATGGGTACCCAGACCCAATTTATTTGTTGTGCTGAAACGGGTTATTGAAAACCAGTTACGAATTTTGCTGACAAAGGAACCTAGGTTTTTAGATGCAGATCGGACCTCGGGACAATTGTTCAAGAGACAGACATTCATATTTCGGTTATGCTTTTATAAAGAAACGCGTAGCTGACGGTATCATTTAATGTAAGCATATTGATAGAAAACATCATTTTATATACTCTTGATAGAACATGTAGGTACCCACTAGCAATATGGTGGCTGATAAAAAGTATACACAAATACTTTTGGCATATTGATTGAGTACCCACAAAATTACACTAATTATTTATTAATGACGCTGGTCATATAAAGCAATATTGAGTCCTGTTTTTTATGTTTTAAGGTGTAAATAATAAGTAAGTATCTCAAATTACTTACTGGTATAGATTCAACAATATATTTGGATAGTAGATCCATGGGAAACAGAACTATATTTTATCAAGACTGCCTTGTTTAATTACGATAGACCACGGTACGGTATCTCAGATTCAATAGTTCATTTCGTAATGGCTTTATTTGTCATCTATATCTATAAATATCAATGCCACTTTTCGTTGTAATTTCATAACTCAAGAACGGGCTCACCTATCCAAACCAAATGTTTAGGCTTTGTTCGGACTATTTAGTAGATGGTTTATGTGAAGTTTGCACAAAATCGGTAGGGCGGGTCTTCATTTATCACATTTTTTGTAACAAGTTAATTCAATAAATGGCGGATCATTTTGTAAATGGGGATTTTGCTGTCAAAATGACCCTTTTTTCAGAATTGAAACTTTTTTTTTTTTTTTTTAGTGTTGACAGTAAAAGCATGTTGTTATGTCCTTCATGCGGTCATTTTATTTTGGACGTGTTCGAATAAAGCAAATTGTCAGCGATAATTATTACTTTGTGTTTATATTTTTTGTTCAAATGTAATGTAAGTAAGTATATAACTGTTGAGGTGATTAACATGTATGCATGTGTGTTTCTTCATTTGAAAAAACATATTGTGTACCACTAATAATGTAGCAATTTGTTTTTAATTTGATTTATACTTTTTTAATTGAAGGAAAAATGCCATTTTTTGTTTGAATAATTGAATTTGATGTTACAATTAAATTTTCTTAATATTTCACTTTATACGTAGCGAAGCACGTACTGGGCCACTAGTATTATAATATATTATTGACACTCTTTACACACTTTTGATACAACCTCAGTTATAAAGGTACGGTAACACTCAATATTTCAAAGTTTTGTTATGTGTGTGTGTGTGTGTGGGTGTCATTTTAACAATTTCATTGTTGGAACATTTGGTGGTTTGATCGAATAATATTATTCGATAGGTATCGTTTTTTTTTTTTTTTGTTATTTTTTATAACAGGTACTTAATGAACAATATCATTAGAACATTTGGCGGTTTGATCGAATATTATTCGATAGGTATCGTTTTTTTGTTATTTTTTATAACGGGTACTTAATGAACAATATCATCTTTAGGTGGTATCTTTTGGTGGTTTGATCGAATATTACGACTCGATAGGTATAGTTTTTTGTTATTTTAATAACAGGTAATGAACGATATATCATCGTTGGAAAGTTTGGTGTTTTCATCGGATATTAGGATTTGATTTTAGAGTATATACCATTGTCTCTACTCTAAAGAGGCATTAGGTAACATTTATTTGCTATCTGATTTGGCCAACAACGTTTGCGTGCGTGATTAACGATTATTATTATGGGTATTTGTAAACGAATGCATGTACTTATTCAATAACAATAATAATGTCCTGTGACACACACGGTCTCCCGATCCCAAGCCAGGCAGAACCTGCACCATGGAACCTAGACACTATAAATACTTCCTTTCCGTATAAATATGGTTGAAACAATGATTGAATAATCAATTTAATTTCGTTCTATGTGACATTTTGTACGCTCGCACTTATACCTTATTTATTTTTAAAATTATTTTATTTTTGTATTTATTTTTGGCACTATAATACCAGGCACATTGTTTTGAGAAAAATTTATTTACTGCGCTTGTACTCGTCGCCATGTGATGTCTCACCATTTCGGCTTGAGTCTATTGTATGAATATGACCGCTTACAGTAAATAGGTACATGGAACACAACCGTATTAAATGAAACACAAAGTACTTACTCGCTGTACCACGACCGCTCGGCTCGGTGTCTGTTAGACGACTGAGACGCGCGGCGGGCAGGCAGCAGTATTTATTTGCAATACACCACAGACATTATTATATTTAGGTAGCTTATAGGTAGGTAAGTAAGACAGGCATCGTAGCGACGTCGGCCTTACATGTTTATGTAGGCTTTTTACATTGTGATAGTTATCGCTTAGTACGCAGATACGGACCTTGTTGAACACATTTACAATTTGACAATATTTGAATAAACCTGCTTCATCACCTTTAAATTGTAGTTTTACTATTTTGGGTACAATTGTTTTTAGAATACTAAGTTGTAACTTGTAAATGCTATCAACATAAGTCTTGTACGTATTTCCGTAACAACTCAGGCCGTAGCTAATTACAGAGTCAGCGAGTGCCAGATACATAGTCCTTAGTGTTTTATATGATAATTTGTATTTAAGTATATATAATTTTGATAATATGGATCTAAGTTTACCACATACGTAATCAATGTGTGCCTTCCAATGAAATTTATGATCTATTATCAGGCCTAGATACATATGCTGACTTACTAAGTCCAGTGTTTGACAACAACATGCGTTACCCGTCTGATGGAGGCAGTTGTGTTCATGGGCCACGATAGAAGGTATACCGGGTGATTCCAGGTAGGGTGAGTGGATATGCATGAGTTTGGTTTTATTAATATTTATGGCAAGACCCGCATCGTGTGCCCACTTACACAAAAGGTCGAAATTACACTGCATCGCCTTTTCTGCTTCACATAAGTTTTTGTGTGCAGTGACTAAACATGTGTCGTCAGCAAATTGATATACGGAACCCTCCCCGAATATGTTACACATGTCGTTTACGTACAGCAGGTATTCTGTCGGCCCAATGATCGAGCCTTGGGCCGTTCCTTTGTCGGTTGGGACCAAGTTACTAAGCGAACCTGCGACACTTACTGCCGTAAAACGATTTTTATGATAATTTTTGAACCATTCCAGAAGTGGACCCCGTGTACCATTCTGCTGTAATTTATTAAATAGCGTGTCATAATTTAAACAGTCAAATGCCTTGCAAAAATCAATAAATACAACAAGAACGTGTTCACGGTTGTCCAGGTGCTTTTCTGAAATCCGTACTGTCTGTCATTGATAACATTATGGTTTGTCAAAAAACTGGTGATTTCTTGGCCAAGATACCTCTCAATTATCTTATCAATGCATGATAATATAGTGATTGGCCTGTAGTTGTTTACATCAGTGTACGAACCATTTTTATGTATAGGTCTTATTATTCCAATCTTGAGTTGATCAGGGTACAGTGACGTGGCAATACATGTGTTAACTAAATGTGTTATAACAGGCGTAATATCTTTATTAATGTATTGTAAATCTTTGACTCGAATACCATCAAATCCTGGACATTTTTGTACATTTAAGTGTTTTATTATAGAATACACAACATCGTTTCTAGCCTTTTGTAATCTCATAGAAAAGCTACATTTTTCCACATAGGACTTTTCATCTAGGAGTGGTGTGTTACATTTCATACATATACTGTTTACATTTTCCTTGAATTCAGATGCAAATTTATTTGTTAAAATATCTGGCTTAATTTTAAAGTATTTTGTAATTATGTCGTCTATGGATTTATTTATTTTACCGCATAAGTTATTAATAATTTCCCAAACTTTTTTTGAATTATGAATTTTTTTTATTACTTCTTTAAAATAGTAATTATTCTTTACATTATTTATATGTTTATTTGTCTTATTTCTATATTTATTATAAAGTAATCTATTTTTTAAGTTACTTTGATCTTTAAGCCAGATATCCAGCAGTAGATCTCGTTTTTCACACATTTTTTCTATTCTATCACTTTTCCATTTACAATTTTGTCGTTTACCTATTTTTATTTTTACACTATACTTACAGTTCTCATACACAGAGGAGAGTTTATCTAAAACAAATTTTAATACTTCACACGGTTTATCATATGTCAAAGCAGTATTCCAGTTGATTTTACTCAGTTCACTTTGCAACTTCGCGTTGTCTAATTTGGATATGATTTTATACTGACTGTCTCTATTTACCGCGCAACCGGTTATGAAGTGGTCGGCTAGGGCATTATTTATAACAGCTGATTGCACGGTGCGGCAGTCGACACTGCGTATGAATATACACACATCAAAAGTGTCTAGGGATCAACATATATTTTTGCAATAACTTTTCTCCTGATTGATATTAATTAAAATTTTCTTTAAGGATTCATCAAATAAAGTGTTTTCGTTTGTCACAGTAACGATAAACCAAGTCACCTTTGCATTAATAAAGAAATTTGCCATTTTCCTAATAAAGGGATTTTTGACATTTGAACCACTAACACAAAAGTTCGAAAAAAAGACTGAAATAACAGTTTTCTTTAAAATTTTATTGGGTAACTTAAACAATTAATAATCCGTGTTTCTACCGCGAACACTAACAACACTAGAACATCGGTTTGGCATACTCAAAATGAGTTCATCCAAATCACGCTGTGGAATGGCCGCCCATGTTCGTTGCAACAACAAAAAAAGGTCTTCTTGCGACTGGATACCCTCCATATTCGGCAGAGCTCTTCTCTGTAGCATATCCCATGCATGCTCAATCGGGTTCAAGTCTGGCGACTGAGCAGGCCAGGGCAGGACATTGATGTTAGCTGCGGCGAGAGTCTGTCTTACAACTCTTGCGGTGTGCGGTCGTGCATTATCATGCATTAACTGAAATAAGGGACCGATTTGCACTTGTAGAAGAACGATGACGTCTGATACAATCGTCTCAGCATAAATTTGAGCGTTGAGGTTGCCTCTGATCCAAATCAACTCAGTTCTTCCGCCGATCCAAATACCCGCCCATACCATGATGGTTCCACCACTATAAGGATGGACTTCCTGGCAGGATTTTAATCGCTGTTGGCGTCCAGGGGTTCTCCAGTGTCGTATACGTCTTGTATCCGGTCTCATACCAAAACGAGACTCATCAGAAAAGCACACGAAACGCCATTGTTCTTCTGCCCAATTTCTGTGTTCAAGAGCCCATTGATATCGAATCCTACGATTGTGCATTGCTATAGGTGGTACCCGTAGCGGTCTTCGGGAATGAAGGTTCACTTCATGCAAGCGGTTTCTGACTGTTTGGTCGCTAATTAAGTTCCCTGAAGAGTGATGAAGCCTCACGGCTAACATCATGGCAGTTATTGTTGGAGCTCTTCGAGTTAAGATTTGAATATATCGGTCTTGTCTCCGTGTGGTGCAGCGATACCGTCCTCCATGGCGCTCAGCCACGGTACCAGTGCTTCGGTAACGTGTCCAAAGTCGACTGATAACACTCTGACTTGTATTCAGAGCTAAAGCCACAGTACGTTGCCGGGAACCAGCTTCTATCATTCCCACGGCTCTGAGCATTTCTTCCCTGCTTAAATGACGTCGCCGCTCCATAATAACGTTGGTTTTAATCAGTAGTAGGGAAACAGTAGCACTAATAATGTCTTCAATGCGTTGTATGTTTTTATAGGGAAAATATTGACAGCTGATTTTCATCTTTTACTCGAATTTGATTCACAGTTCCTGATTCAAATTATGAAATGCACCAAAAAGGATCCATATAAATTTATAAAATCATAAATTTATTACAAAGCCACATCTCAATCTCAAGAAATCCGCTTAAAAATGCTTGATCCCTAGACACTTTTGATGTGTGTATGATCTATACAGGTTTTCGTAATGCACTCACCTCTCTTATCTATACGAGTATATTGATTTATACCACATTCTAGACCCAGTTCACAAAGTGAGTTAAGGTACTGTTCTGTTAGAAAATTATTTTGCTTTAAATCGATATTCATATCGCCTAGTAAAACAAAGTTATTATTATGTGGATACTGCTTAATTTTACATGTCAGCTCCTCTATGAATCGGGTCTTATTAGAGTCTGGTGGTCTATACAAAGCGCACATACCGATAGTAACACCGTAGTCCGTTTTCAGCTCGCCTATTATGCACTCGAAGTAATGTGTACAAGTAGGTATTCCAGTGAAACATATACTCTTATGTACATACACGATGACTCCGCCGCCTTTTCTGTTATTACGTAATTGGGTATGCATATCGTAGTCCGGAAGTTCAAACAAAGTTTTGGTATTGTCTGTAAAATCTAATATCGGGAACTACTTTGGGCATAGTTGGAGAAGGCAAAGAACTCATTTGCCCTGGTTATTTTTAAATTCGATGACAAGTTTCTGTATGTCTTTAATGGATCTTACATTGTAGGTTTTACCTTTTTCGAGTCTTTTAACCAATATTTGCCCATTCTTAAACCAGACAAATTTACATAGATTAGTACCTTTCATTTCGGTCTTTGTAACCCACAGTAGGTATGCTGTTGTTGGAGATATACATTCCCTAATGTATATTTGGTTATCCTCGCCGCATCCTAAGTCTTTTGCGGTGATGCTCTGGGTCTTAGAGGCTTGTAACCATTGGTCCCGGCATCCCTCATTAAGGGTTACGACAATGACAGGGGGGAACTTGCCTGTTATGTTTTCGGTACGGGTGTTTTTCTTACGGTAAGCTGTGACGACGTCTTCAGGCTTTTGTTGTATTTTTGTACACAATTATGCTATAACACAATCGACATCCTGTTTATCGGTAATGCCGCAAATTTCAATATTGTTGGCTAATTGATTTTGTTCCAGTGTGTTTAATTTCTGTTCCAATAAATCATGTTTTAATTCCAGGTTTTTATATTTGTTTTTTAGATCGGTATTATGATTTTCCAAAAACCTAACCTAACTAGCTTTCGAAAGACGTGTGAAGTCCGCCAACCCGCACTTGGCCAGCGTGGTGGACTATGGCCTAAGCCCCTTCAACTTGAAGGGAGGCCCGTGCCCAGCAGTGGGACATAAACAAGGGCTGGTATTACTATTATGATTTTCAACAGCTTTTAAATTGGTCTCGTACATGTTAATTTTTTTTCTCGTACTCGTCTATTTTATCGGAGTAAAACTGGAGGGTGGTTTGCAACTCTTCCCGTATTATGTCGCGTACCTCTCGCCGTATATCGCTGAGGATACGTTGAGTTACGTTGCTATCCATCATAGTCTCCGTATCTGTAATTTCTTCGTCATCAACGTCCGGTAGGATGCAGGATAAACGTTTAGGTTTGGCATTACCCGCACATGAACGACATTTCCAATCCACGGCATCCGTCGAATACAAGGCATTTAACTGCTCAGTGGTTATTGAAGAACATGATGCATGCATCCACTTACTACACTTAGAGCACTGTATACCCGGGGATTTTTTTGTAACCATTTTTGCGCACTTAACACATTTCGCCTGTTGTAGAAATAATATCCGAATCGCACGCGCAAGTAGGTACACGGAGCTATTTAGCGGTACGTCCAACCGGTTTTGCACCGAGACGATGACTGATTCAATCTTCGGACGATCGATTTCAATATTTTCACACTTTTATTAACCCTGATCTAATCGAGTATGAAGCCTGTATTTTTGGGTAAGCTATCATAAAAATAAAAATCTTTCTGCATGAAAACTTTGAAACCATTAATTGATCTTAGGGGTTTTATTTTTCGATGAATGCAGGAAACAGGTTTCTTATGTGCAATACATAAAATAAGTCTTGTGACCGTAGTGTAAAACAACAGGATTTGGACCCCAATTAATCACTTTTGGGAATAATTTTTTTTAAATTTAATTTAGAATATTGCACATGGATTTCTTTAATTTCATAAATGCATCCGCAGTGTCATCAGTGCAACATGATTTTTCTCCGAATTCATACTCAAAAACCGTGCTAAAACCCCGTCAAGGGTTGATTTTCAAACAAATGTGTCAGACGTGTTTCTCAACTTCTTTTGATGACTATGTTTTGTGTCCGTGTGGTGATTTTTTTTTTTAAATGAAAATTTGTTTCTTGTTATGTTGAGTTTATTTGATGAGTTTTGTGACTGTTGCAACATTATAGCTAAAATTAAAATCCTTCTTCGTGCTTTACAACCTAATAAAATGACCTTAGGGATTGTTTTTTGAAGAATACCTGGAATAAGTTTCTTAGATTATTGTGTGCAATGCATAAAATAAGACCCAATAAGACCCTTTTAAGGGTTGATTTTCAAAATAATTAAATTGCTTTAATTTAATCAATTTATTCACAAAGTTTCATCAGTGCAGCATGATTTTCTTTACGCGCTTGATACTCAAAAACCATACTAAAACCCTTTTTAGGGTTGATTTAAAAAAAATAATGTGATACACGTGTTTTTTCATCAGTACATTGATAAAGTTTCGTGTCCATGCGATGAATTTTTTTTTTCCATGGTATCTTTGATACCCCATTTGGCCCACTTAGGGGTTGAGTTTTGGTGAAAATAAGTTTGTTAAATTGTTTTTTGGAGTCTATGTACCGAGTTTCGTTACTCTAACTGCATTATAACATTCAATGGAAATCGTTCTACGTGCTAACTTTCCAACCCCATTATATGACCTTAGGGGTTGTTTTTCGCTAAATGCCGGAAATGCTTTTCTTTGATTATTGTGTGCAATACATAAATTAAGTACTGCAGGTCGAAAGACATTTTTGGACCCCAATTGGACGCCTTTAGGAGTTGATTTTCAAAAAAACATTATTTGCACTTGGATTGCTATAATTTAATTAATGTATTCGCAAAGTTTCAGGAATGCAGTATGAATTTTATTTCCGCGTTGCACAGTCAAAAACGATGCTAAAATCCCTATAAAGTTCGATTTTCAAAAAGTGTGATACACGTGTTTCTTTATTTCTTGTGTTTAGTACACTAGCAAAGTTTCATGTCCGTGTGACAAAAAAAATTTTTTATCATACAAACTTTGGGAGTTATGGAATTTCGAAAAATCCGTTCTTATTGTTCGCCTAGACTATTTGAATAATGTTGGTTCCAAATTTCATATCAAAAACCATATAACGTACAATTTATATGGTT
Source organism: Furcula furcula (assembly GCA_911728495.1). Taxonomy (NCBI): domain Eukaryota; kingdom Metazoa; phylum Arthropoda; class Insecta; order Lepidoptera; family Notodontidae; genus Furcula; species Furcula furcula. Next base: position 11,576,692 of record OU452265.1, on the reverse strand, counting down.
TTTGCTGTATCGTGATTCCTAGAAAACACCCTGCTCTTTTAATAATATAGAAGGAAAAAAAGAGTTTAAAGACTTCACAGATAAATCTGATATAGGACGCAGAATATTATTATCAAATCATAGCACAATTATGAGAAAGAAGTACATTTCACTCAACCCTGAAATGAGGAGTGCTAAGATTACGACGAAAATGAAAGATTTTAACATTTTACTTGTAATATTTTACAATGTTTATTCTTCAAAATTTGGACACACTTTATAAAATTACATAAAATTTCTTTACACTGGAATACAAATTTGATTATTATAGATAAAAAAACTGAAAACGTCCTTCGAGATAAAAAACACAAAATTTTGGCGTCCGCAATGACAGATGATAAGGTGTATAATTTTTTTATTATTAAAAATACCATACATTTAAGTAGTGTGTGTAGATCTGAATATTATAAGTAGATATACACCCAGAGTGGCACTTTCTGGCAGGGCTATCATGTCGGATCTCAATTCAGACGATCTTACATGAATTCATCATTTATATATTTTGGTTTAATTCTTTTAAAATAAAACACAGTTAATATAAAAGAAAAGAAGAGTTTATAGACTTTACAGGTAAAGCTGATATAGGACGCATACTATTATTATCAAATCATAGCACAAATAAGAGGAAGAAGTAGATTTCACTTAGTTCAGAAATGAGGAGTGCTATGATTACGACGAAAATGAAAAATTATACAGTGTTTATTCTTAAAAATTTGGAGATTTATTGTGACACTTTATAAAATTATATAAAATTTCCTTACACTGGAATATAAATTTGATTATTATAGATAAAAAACTGAAAACGAGTTAAAAACCACAAAATTTTGGCGTCCGCATTGACGGATGCGCAATAAGGTTTATAATTTTTTTAAATATTAATAATACCATACATTTAAGTATGTGTCTATCTGAATGTTATAAGTAGAATGTTATGAGTAGTAGTTTCCCGCCTGCTTGCACATTTCAGTCCGGAGTGTGTGTTATAAATAAAGTTTGATGTTGCGCTTTCCCAGTAGGTTGTCATATTGTAGCATAACACTCTTTTCCATTGGTCATGAGTAATACAAAAAACAGCGATTTTGTCAAAATAAATGCTCGTCCCATTTTTTTTTGCTGATATGAATTCATTATGAAGGCCAACAATGGCAAAAGACATTGAGGTTTTCTTCTATGGGCTCTTGTAGTCATTGTCAAGTTGTCAGCAGTACTGTAATTTGATGCCGGTGGTTTCTGGTGGTGGTGGTTGGTGGTGGGTGGTCTTCTATTAGTAAAGAATACAATTTAATGATAGATCGTTTTGTAAAGCAGTTTAGAGTTTTTAGTATAACGACTCGTACATGACCGTCTCATCCAGAATGCAGGTCATGGACCTTTAGCGTAGCCCATTTTGATGGCGAAAAGTAGTCTAAATTCACTAGTACCATGTCATTAACTTCAAAATTTTTGTTGGATGATTCACTTATATCTGACGTGCAATTGCTGTAAGTAATCTGTAGATCATTTTCTCCAAAAGGATTTCTGCATTCTTACAATAATTTGCAACTAGTTTGCTAAATATATATTTTGATCGGTGGCTGTTAAAGGTGCTGATGTCAAAGGTGGTACCAATCACAAAATGTCCGGGTATCAGCTTACCATCGTCTATGTTTTCTGTCAACCTGTATAGTGGCTTTGAATTCAAACATCCTTCAATACAGGTTAATAAGTTACAGAATTCGTCAAATGTCAGTTTTTTGTCTCCAATAATACGTTTTATTTGGTATTTATTACTCCTAACCTACTGACCTCCTTCTTCCTATAAGCCTCCAGCACTTGGCCAGAGAGGCGCTTTAAATTACCACGTTACACTCATATTGTTATAATCATCTATAAAGTCCTTGTTAATCATTGTCATTCCTATTTCATATTATTTTCTTAATACGAGTACTTTGGAAGCTCCAACAATGTTAGTACCATTGTCTGAATATACATGTTTAGGTACACCTTTCCTCACATACACACATGTTTAAAAACTGCTTAAAATTATGATGTGAATCACATGGAGTTTTAAAGGATGTTTCGAGCCACATGTCAAATTCGAATGATACAAATATTTGTCAGTAAAAGATTTAAGTTTAAAATGTTGCTTTTTGTACTTATTTTCTTATCTATTGTCAATTTTGAAATATCCTCACCAAGACACAGTTATGTATTATTTTGATAACAGATAGGCCTTTCTATTTCTGCAGTAGTTAAAGGCCTTTCTATTTCTGCAGTAGTTAAAAAAATCCATTTGATAGCTTGATCTTTATTTTGTACGTTTTTTATGATTGACAGGAGTGATGGCTGCTCGAGTCAACTCGTGCGCTGGTGCTGCTACTACTACTATCCCATTGGCCTTTTAGTGTTTGTTGTATTTTCATCGTATTTTTTTCTCTCAAAAAAAAGCGAAAAGCGGCCCATAGGCTCTGTCTACCCCTACGGGAAAAAGGCGTGAATATATATATATATATATATACATATTTTTCTCTCTCTCTCTCTCTGATTTCATCTTTTGAACGGCAGGACACACTGTCGCTGAAGCTGAACTGATAGTAACAAGACAAACACTGTTAAAAAAAGGGGAAAAAATACAAGCCCGCTGAGTTTCTTGCCAAATCTTCTCAGTTGAGGCCGCGTCGTGATCCGGTGGTAGCTTTAAAACCCTATGATACCCTCAAGTCATGTATCATTGTACTATATTTATCTTATAGCTCAGTAATTAATTGTGGTCTATTTAACTGAACGACGTTCGATTCTTGCTGTTTTTTACACTGGATTTTTGGTGACTCAATTTTTAGGTTTTGGATGTCAAGGTCGTTTCCCTTCAACCAATGAGGGCCTTCCCACAAAATAGAGATTCTGAAAGTTTTAAAAGATCATTCCTCTTATAGCACAGTCTACAGCGTTATCTTCGATTTTTTTATGATTACAAGACGATGCAGGTATAATGTCATTACTAGCCTTTACGCGGTTAGCTACAAACATATTCGAAACTTAATATCTCCATCAGATCCGTCCAAGTGTTACCATTCAGTCTGTCCATATTTGTAAATTATCATGTAGTAATGAGCTCTACATTTTGTCAATGATACGACTGCATATAACTCTTGTCTGGGTAATGTCACAATCTTATTACCTGGTGCCAATTGGGTTTTTGCTTTCTTGTTTTATGTTTTTAGATAAAGTGCACACGCTTATACTACTTTTTCCGAAGAATTGAATACACTGTAAATACATATGTCAATGTATTAGATTAGTAGAGACTTATTGTGACGCATCATATAATTATATAAAATTTCCAAACACTGGAATATAAATATGATTATTATACTCGTAGATAAAAAACTGAAAACGTCCTTCGAGATATAAACCACAAAATGTTAGCGTCCGCATTGACAGATGCGCATAAGATAAATATTTTTTTTTATTATTAAAATACCATGTATTTAATTAGTGTGTTTATATCTGAATGTTATAAGTAGGTATACACCCAGGGTGGCACTTTCTTGCAGGGCCATCATGTCTGATCTCAATTCAGACGATCTTAAATGCATTCATCATTTATATATTTTGGTTTAATTCTCTTAAAATAAAACACAGTTAATATAAACTAGCTGTAGCCCGCGGCTTCGCCCACGTTTACTTTGTTACTCAAACGTGTTTTGACTTATGGATCGAGGTTTTTAAAAATATTGTTTACACGAATGTTGTCTTTTATTTACGCGAATGCTGCACATTGAAATCATCGTTTGATTTCATTGTGTAGCATTCGCGTTAGTTAAAACGTTCGTAATAAATTATTGTTACTTACCAATCTATCGTCCATATATTTGTGGATTTGAATTAATCCTTTAGGCATTGATAGGCAATGATAATCTTTTTGATGTCGTGCAGTCCCAGTTTTCAAGGACATCATTTACCGTTTTTTGTATTTTGAAGCCAGTTTCATAATAAATAATAAGCTTATTGTCTTTTACTTACGCGAATATTACACATTGAAATCAACCAGTAGTTTGATTTAAATGTGTAATATTCTCGTTAAAAGTATTATACGGATTTAATTGCGGGTTATTTTAACTTTTACTATCCCGACGTTTTGAATGCTTTGCAGCACTCATGGTCACGGGAGAATTGAGATGTTGAACGTCCATATGTCATAATTATGCGGGTGTACCCTCAGGTCTTCTCAGTTATTATTGTTGGTTCGATCTTCGGACGATCGATTTCAATATTTTCACACTTTTATTAACCCTGATCTAATCGAGTATGAAGCCTGTATTTTTGGGTAAGCTATCATAAAAATAAAAATCTTTCTGCATGAAAACTTTGAAACCATTAATTGACCTTAGGGGTTTTATTTTTCGATGAATGCAGGAAACAGGTTTCTTATGTGCAATACATAAAATAAGTCTTGTGACCGTAGTGTAAAACAACAGGATTTGGACCCCAATTAATTACTTTTGGGAATCAAATTTTTTTTTAATTTAATTTAGAATATTGCACATGGATTTCTTTAATTTCATAAATGCATCCGCGGTGTCATCAGTGCAACATGTTTTTTTCCGAATTCATACTCACAAACCGTGCTAAAACCCCGTCAAGGGTTGATTTTCAAACAAATGTGTCAGAAGTGTTTCTCAACTTCTTTTGATGACTAAGTTTTGTGTCCGTGTCGTGAATTTTTTTTTAAACGAAAATTTGTTTCCTATTATGTTGAGTTTATTTGATGAGTTATGTGACTGTTGCAACATTATAGCTAAAATTAAAATCCTTCTTCGTGCAAACTTTACAACCTAATAAAATGACCTTAGGGGTTGTTTTTTGAAGAATACCTGGAATAAGCTTCTTAGATTATTGTGTGCAGTGCATAAAATAAGTCCTGTGACTGTAGGACAAAAACTATTTTTTTGACCCAATAAGACCCTTTTAAGGGTTGTTTTTCAAAATAATTAAATTGCTTTAACTTAATCAATTTATTCACAAAGTTTCATCAGTGCAGCATGATTTTCTTTATGCGCTTGATACTCAAAAACCATACTAAAACCCTTTTTAGGGTTGATTTAAAAAATTAATGTGATACACGTGTTTTTTCATCAGTACATTGATAAAGTTTCGTGTCCATTCGATGTTTATTTTTTTCCATCATATGGTCTTTGATACCCCATTTGGCCCACTTAGGGGTTGAGTTTTGGTGAAAATAAGTTTGTTAAATTGTTTTTTGGAGTCTATGTACCGAGTTTCGTTACTCTAACTGCATTATAACATTCAATGGAAATCGTTCTACGTGCTAACTTTCCAACCCCATTATATGATCTTAGGGGTTGTTTTTCGCTAAATGCCGGAAATGCTTTTCTTAGATTATTGTGTGCAATACATAAATTAAGTACTGCAGGTCGAAAGACATTTTTGGACCCCAATTGGACGCCTTTAGGAGTTGATTTTCAAAAAAACATTATTTACACTTGGATTGCTATAATTTAATTAATGTATTCGCAAAGTTTCAGGAATGCAGTATGAATTTTATTTCCGCGTTGCATACTCAAAAACGATGCTAAAAGGGATTTTAAGTTCGATTTTCAAAAAGTGTGATACACGTGTTTCTTTATTTCTTGTGTTTAGTACACTAGCAAAGTTTCATGTCCGTGTGATAAAAAAAAAGTATTTTTTCATACAAACTTTGGGAGGTATGGAATTTCGAAAAATCCGTTCTTATTGTTCACCTAGACTATTTGAATAATGTTGGTTCCAAATTTCATATCAAAAACCATATAACGTACAATTTATATGGTTTTTGCTGTATCGTGATTCCTAGAAAACACCCTGCTCTTTTAATAAAATAGAAGGAAAAAAAGAGTTTAAAGACTTCACAGATAAAGCTGATATAGGACGCAGAATATTATTATCAAATCATAGCACAATTATGAGAAAGAAGTACATTTCACTCAACCCTGAAATGAGGAGTGCTAAGATTACGACGAAAATGAAAGATTTTAACATTTTACTTGTAATATTTTACAATGTTTATTCTTCAAAATTTGGAGATTTATTGTGACACTTTATAAAATTACATAAAATTTCTTTACACTGGAATACAAATTTGATTATTATAGATAAAAAACTGAAAACGTCCTTCGAGATAAAAAACACAAAATTTTGGCGTCCGCAATGACAGATGATAAGGTGTATAATTTTTTTATTATTAAAAATACCATACATTTGAGTAGTGTGTGTAGATCTGAATATTATAAATAGATATACACCCAGAGTGGCACTTTCTGGCAGGGCTATCATGTCGGATCTCAATTCAGACGATCTTACATGAATTCATCATTTATATATTTTGGTTTTATTATTTTAAAATAAAACACAGTTAATATAAAAGAAAAGAAGAGTTTATAGACTTTACAGGTAAAGCTGATATAGGACGCATAATATTATTATCAAATCATAGCACAAATAAGAGGAAGAAGTAGATTTCACTTAGTTCAGAAATGAGGAGTGCTAAGATTACGACGAAAATGAAAAATTTTAAAATTTTACTTGTAATATTTTACAGTGTTTATTCTTAAAAATTTGGAGATTTATTGTGACACTTTATAAAATTATATAAAATTTCCTTACACTGGAATATAAATTTGATTATTATAGATAAAAAACTGAAAACGAGTTAAAAACCACAAAATTTTGGCATCCGCATTGACGGATGCGCAATAAGGTTTATAATTTTTTTAATTATTAATAATACCATACATTTAAGTAGTGTGTGTCTATCTGAATGTTATAAGTAGAATGTTATGAGTAGTAGTTTCCCGCCTGCTTGCACATTTCAGTCCGGAGTGTGTGTTATAAATAAAGTTTGATGTTGCGCTTTCCCAGTAGGTTGTCATATTGTAGCATAACACTCTTTTCCATTAGTCTTGAGTAATACAAAAAACAGCGATTTTGTCAAAAGAAATGCTCGTCCCATTTTTTTTTGCTGATATGAATTCATTATGAAGGCCAACAATGGCAAAAGCACTGTAAATAGACATTGAGGTTTTCTTCTATGGGCTCTTGTAGTCATTGTCAAGTTGTCAGCAGTACTGTAATTTGATGCCGGTGGTTTCTGGTGGTGGTGGTTGGTGGTGGGTGGTCTTCTATTAGTAAAGAATACAATTTAATGATAGATCGTTTTGTAAAGCAGTTTAGAGTTTTTAGTAAAACGACTCGTACATGACCGTCTCATCCAGAATGCAGGTCATGGACCTTTAGCGTAGCCCATTTTGATGGCGAAAAGTGGTCTAAATTCACTAGTACCATGTCATTAACTTCAAAATTTTTGTTGGATGATTCACTTATATCTGACGTGCAATTGCTGTAAGTAATCTGTAGATCATTTTCTCCAAAAGGATTTCTGCATTCTTACAATAATTTGCAACTAGTTTGCTAAATATATATTTTGATCGGTGCCTGTTAAAGGTGCTGATGTCAAAGGTGGTACCAATCACAAAATGTCCGGGTATCGGCTTACCATCGTCTATGTTTTCTGTCAACCTGTATAGTGGCTTTGAATTCAAACATCCTTCAATACGGGTTAATAAGTTACAGAATTCTTCAAATGTCAGTTTTTTGTCTCCAATAATACGTTTTATTTGGTATTTATTACTCCTAACCTACTGACCTCCTTCTTCCTATAAGCCTCCAGCACTTGACCAGAGAGGCGCTTTAAAATGCCACGTTACACTCATATTGTTATAATCATCTATAAAGTCCTTTTTAATCATTGTCATTCCTATTTCATATTAATTTCTTAATACGAGTACTCTGGAAGCTCCAACAATGTTAGTACCATTGTCTGAATATACATGTTTAGGTACACCTTTCCTCACATACACACATGTTTAAAAACTGCTTAAAATTATGATGTGAATCACATGGAGTTTTAAAGGATGTTTCGAGCCACATGTCAAATTCGAATGATACAAATATTTGTCAGTAAAAGATTTAAGTTTAAAATGTTGCTTTTTATACTTATTTTCTTATCTATTGTCAATTTTGAAAAATCCTCACCAAGACACAGTTATGTATTATTTTGATAACAGATAGGCCTTTCTATTTCTGCAGTAGTTAAAAAAATCCATTTGATAGCTTGATCTTTATTTTGTGCGTTTTTTATGATTGACAGGAGTGATCGCTGCTCGAGGCAACTCGTGCGCAGGTGCTGCTTGGGGGACTGGTCCGACTACTATCCCTTTGGCCTTTTAGTGTTTTTGTTGTATTTTCATCGTATTTTTTCTCTCAAAAAAAGCGAAAAGCGGCCCATGGGCTCTGCCTCCCCTACGGGCGTAAAGGCGTGAATATAAATATATATATATATATACATATTTTTCTCTCTCTCTCTCCGATTTGATCTTTTGAACGGCAGGACACACTGTCGCTGAAGCTGAACTGATAGTAACAAGACAAACACTGTTAAAAAAAGGGAAAAAAATACAAGCCCGCTGAGTTTCTTGCCAAATCTTCTCAGTTGAGGTCGCGTTGTGATTTTTCCCGCCATGATACCCTCAAGTCATGTATCATTGTACTATATTTATCTTATTGCTCAGTAATTAATTGTGGTCTATTTAACTGAACGACGTTCGATTCTTGCTGTTTTTTACACTGGATTTTTGGTGACTCAATTTTTAGGTTTTAGATGTCAAGGTCGTTTCCCTTCAACCAGTGAGGGCCTTCCCACAAAATAGATATTCTGAAAGTTTTGAAAGATCATTCCTCTTGTAGCACAGTCTGTAGCGTTATCCTCGATTTTTGTATGTAATAATAATAATAATAATATCTTGGGACAATCCACACACATGTATTTTGTATTGAAATGAAACTAATTTTACGGATTATATCGCGGTTTATTTTTGATTTTAATTTCCCGACGTTTCGAATACTTTACAGCATTCATGGTCACGGGCGGACTGAGGTGGTAGCTGTCCATATGTCATAGTTGTCTTAGGGTACCCTCAGGTCTTCTAATTATTATTGATAGTCCGATCTACGCAGAAAGAGCTTACAGTATCTTGAGGTCTGGCAGTGGAATGCTTGTCTTTGGATTTGACTATGTTTATCACGGGATCCCAAGCTGGTGGTAGCACCCAGCCATCTTCTCTATTGAAATTTGGATGTTTTTTAATTTCAATAGCCTCACGAATCATCCTTGGTAGGTAGCGCTGTTCTTTTGCGAGGATTTGTGGTTTGTCAAATCTAATATAATGACGGGTGCGATCCTGAACATGTTCACAGACTGCAGACTTCGTATAGCGTCGATGTTTAACGTCAGCTATATGTTCTTTTACACGGGTTTTTACCGATCTTTTTGTTTGCCCGATGTATGAGAGCCCACAGTCACAATCCAGTTTGTATACTCCTGCATCTTGTAGAGGTATATGGCACTTGACTGATGGTAAAAACTGACTAATCTTCTTTGGTGGCTTGAAAAATGTTTTAATTGAAGCTCGCTTTAAGATATAGCCAATCTTGTCTGTTACCCCTCTAACATATGGCAATACAGCAGGCATACGTTCGACTGTGGATGGCTTGACACGTTCACAGTGACGGCGGTGCGGAACTCGGAGCTTGTTATCATGCAGGACCTGCTTAACATGTTGAAGCTCGGCACCAAGATGTTCCTCGTCACAGATCCCGTGTGCTCTCTGAAACAACGATTTACCGACAGTAGCTAACTGTGTTGGGGGATGATGAGATTCGCCGTTTAGATATCTATCTGTATGGGTCTTTTTCCTATACACAGTATGACTCAAGGTGTTATTGGGATTACGGATTACTAAGACATCTAAGAATGCTAGAGAGTTATTTGATTCCAACTCCATTGTAAATTGGATTTTAGTGTTTATGGAGTTAAGGTGATCTAGGAATGCAGTTACTTTATCTGATGGTAATATTGTGAAAGTATCGTCTACGTACCGCTTGTAGAATCGTGGCTTAACAGGTGCAGTATTAAGGGCCGTCTCCTCAAAGTCCTCCATAAATATATCGGCAACAATGGGAGATACTGGTGAGCCCATCGTCACACCATCTACTTGCTTGTAGAACTCCTCTTTCCACAATAGGTAGCCAGATGTAAGGCAGTGTCTTAATAGTTCTGCATATCCTACTGGTATGTTTTTCTCTGCTAGCTTTCTTGTTACAATTGAGATGCAGTCTTCTACTGGTAGGCATGTAAATAACGACTGGACATCAAAACTGACCATTGTTTCATTGTTAGTAAGACATAGATCTTTAATCTCACTAACAAAATGGTAAGAATCCCTAGTGTGAGCTTCTGTTTGCCCTCTTAGTGGTGAAAGAACTTTTGCTACGTGTTGAGCCAGTCTATATGTTGGTGAATCGATCTGGCTCACAATTGGACGTAGCGGGACATTTGGTTTGTGTATTTTAGGCAACCCATAAAGTTTTGGTGGTTTCGGACAAGAAGGTAACAACGATTTGACGTCTAGATTCAATGCCTCGGAAAATTTCTTTATTACATCACTAGTTGCTTTATGTGTGTTGTTGGTTGGGTCTGATTTTACCTTTTTATACGTACTTTGATCCGATAATAGCTCTTGCATTTTGGCATTGTAATCTGACGTATCCATTACCACGGTTGCGTTTCCTTTGTCGGCGCGTAGAATAGTGATCTCGGGTCTGGTACGCAAGTTCATAAGAGCTATAAATTGTTGTTTTGGAAGATTTAATTTGGGTACGGAACTTCGTCGTAACACGGAAGAGATATCTTGACGTAAACCCTCTGCATCTTCCTTTTTTATATTATTTTTAACCAGACAGTCCTCTACGTTCGCAACTATTTCTTCGTACGGTATCCTTCTAGGCGTAATAGCAAAGTTTAATCCTAATTCCAAAACTTTTACGGTCGATTCATCCAAAGGTTGTTTTGACAGATTGACAACTGCGCGTGATTCATTATTGTCTATGGCGCGAGTAAACTGCGTTTCGTTCGTACGTTGGTGATTCTTATTGACATTTGATTTGGTGGTTAATTTGTTATATTTTTGAATATGTTTATTTTTGCATTCATTGTATTTAGTTGTTTCTCGATTATTTAAAGTATTTATGCAACTGTTATAATCAAATGTCGTCAAAACTGTCTTTATTTCATTGGATGCAATCTCAATATCCCGGTTAATGCGGTATAGATCAAAACGCGTTTGTTGTATAACTGCCCTCAACAACTTTTTACTTGCCTGGTATAAGATCTTTGCGCTTCCTCGTATGTCCTTTTTTGCTGATATCCTGACACACGTAGGAATGAGATGATGGTCTCTGCATCTCTTCAAGAAATTTAAAGATGTTGTATATCTTGCACGTTTAGTCTTGAGATCTTCTAACCGGCGTATTTTGTTTGCGATTTCCAGTCCGTACTGGTTCACATAATGATTTCTGATACTTACGCGAATATTACACATTGAAATGAAACTAATTTTACGGATTATATCGCGGTTTATTTTTGATTTTAATTTCCCGACGTTTCGAATACTTTACAGCATTCATGGTCACGGGCGGACTGAGGTGGTAGCTGTCCATATGTCATAGTTGTCTTAGGGTACCCTCAGGTCTTCTAATTATTATTGATAGTCCGATCTACGCAGAAAGAGCTTACAGTATCTTGAGGTCTGGCAGTGGAATGCTTGTCTTTGGATTTGACTATGTTTATCACGGGATCCCAAGCTGGTGGTAGCACCCAGCCATCTTCTCTATTGAAATTTGGATGTTTTTTAATTTCAATAGCCTCACGAATCATCCTTGGTAGGTAGCGCTGTTCTTTTGCGAGGATTTGTGGTTTGTCAAATCTAATATAATGACGGGTGCGATCCTGAACATGTTCACAGACTGCAGACTTCGTATAGCGTCGATGTTTAACGTCAGCTATATGTTCTTTTACACGGGTTTTTACCGATCTTTTTGTTTGCCCGATGTATGAGAGCCCACAGTCACAATCCAGTTTGTATACTCCTGCATCTTGTAGAGGTATATGGCACTTGACTGATGGTAAAAAAAAGGTTGATTTCAATGTGTAATATTCGCGTAAGTATCAGAAATCATTATGTATTTTGTATTTTGGTTTAATTCTCTTAAAATTAAACACAGTTAATATAAACTAGCTGTAGCCCGCGGCTTCGCCCACGTTTACTTTGTTACTCAAACGTGGTTTGAATTATGGATCGAGGTTTTTAAAAATATTGTTTACACTAATGTTGTCTTTTATTTACGCGAATGCTACACATTGAAATCATAGTAAATTTATTCGCATTCGCGTTAGTTAAAACGTTCGTAATAAATTATTGTTACTTACCAATCTATCATCCATGTATTTGTTGATTTCAATTAATCCTTTAGGCATTGATAGGCAATGATAATCTTTTTGATGTCGTGCATTCCCAGTTTTCAAGGACAACATTTACCGTTTTTTGTATTGTGAAGCCAGCTTTATAATAAATAATAAGCTTATTGTCTTTTACTTACGCGAATATTACACATTGAAATCAACCAGTAGTTTGATTCAAATGTGTAATATTCTCGTAAAAAATGTATTATACGGATTTAATTGCGGGTTATTTTAACTTTTACTATCCCGACGTTTTGAATGCTTTGCAGCACTCATGGTCACGAGAGAATTTAGATGTTGAACGTCCATATGTCATAATTATGCGGATGTACCCTCAGGTCTTCTCAGTTATTATTGTTGGTTCGATCTTCGGACGATCGATTTCAATATTTTCACACTTTTATTAACCCTGATCTAATCGAGTATGAAGCCTGTATTTTTGGGTAAGCTATCATAAAAATAAAAATCTTTCTGCATGAAAACTTTGAAACCATTAATTGATCTTAGGGGTTTTATTTTTCGATGAATGAGTGTGGTGAATTTTTTTTTTGCAAATTTCTATACCCTATTCGACCCAGTTAGGGGTTGATTTCCGAAAAATGCAGAAAATTTGTTTCATGTTATGTTGAGTTTATTTGATGAGTTTTGTGACTGTTGCAACATTATAGCTAAAATTAAAATCCTTCTTCGTGCAAACTTTACAACCTAATAAAATGACCTTAGGGATTGTTTTATGAAGAATACCTGGAATAAGTTTCTTAGATTATTGTGTGCAATGCATAAAATAAGTCCTGTGACTGTAGGACAAAAACAATTTTTTTGACCCAATAAGACCCTTTTAAGGGTTGATTTTCAAAATAATTAAATTGCTTTAACTTAATCAATTTATTCACAAAGTTTCATCAGTGCAGCATGATTTTCTTTACGCGCTTGATACTCAAAAACCATACTAAAACCCTTTTTAGGGTTGATTTAAAAAAATAATGTGATACACGTGTTTTTTCATCAGTACATAGATAAAGTTTCGTGTCCATGCGATGAATTTTTTTTTTCATGGTTTCTTCGTTACCCCATTTGGCCCACTTAGGGGTTGAGTTTTGGTGAAAATAAGTTTGTTAAATTGTTTTTTGGAGTCTATGTACCGAGTTTCGTTACTCTAACTGCATTATAACATTCAATGGAAATCGTTCTACGTGCTAACTTTCCAACCCCATTATATGACCTTAGGGGTTGTTTTTCGCTAAATGCCGGAAATGCTTTTCTTAGATTATTGTGTGCAATACATAAATTAAGTACTGCAGGTTGAAAGACATTTTTGGACCCCAATTGGACGCCTTTAGGAGTTGATTTTCAAAAAAACATTATTTGCACTTGGATTGCTATAATTTAATTAATGTATTCGCAAAGTTTCAGGAATGCAGTATGAATTTTATTTCCGCGTTGCATACTCAAAAACGATGCTAAAATCCCTATAAAGTTCGATTTACAAAAAGTGTGATACACGTGTTTCTTTATTTCTTGTGTTTAGTACACTAGCAAAGTTTCATGTCCGTGTGACAAAAAAAAAATTATTCATACAAACTTTGGGAGGTATGGAATTTCGAAAAATCCGTTCTTATTATTCACCTAGACTATTTGAATAATGTTGGTTATCAATTTCATATCAAAAACCATATAACGTACAATTTATATGGTTTTTGCTGTATCGTGATTCCTAGAAAACACCCTGCTCTTTTAATAATATAGAAGGAAAAAAAGAGTTTAAAGACTTCACAGATAAAGCTGATATAGGACGCAGAATATTATTATCAAATCATAGCACAATTGTGAGAAAGAAGTACATTTCACTCAACCCTGAAATGAGGAGTGCTAAGATTACGACGAAAATGAAAGATTTTAACATTTTACTTGTAATATTTTACAATGTTTATTCTTCAAAATTTGGAGATTTATTGTGACACTTTATAAAATTACATAAAATTTCTTTACACTGGAATACAAATTTGATTATTATAGATAAAAAACTGAAAACGCCCTTCGAGATAAAAAACACAAAATTTTGGCGTCCGCAATGACAGATGATAAGGTTTATAATTTTTTTATTATTAAAAATACCATACATTTAAGTAGTGTGTGTAGATCTGAATATTATAAGTAGATATACACCCAGAGTGGCACTTTCTGGCAGGGCTATCATGTCGGATCTCAATTCAGAGGATCTTACATGAATTCGTAATTTATATATTTTGGTTTAATTCTTTTAAAATAAAACACAGTTAATATAAAAGAAAATAAGAGTTTATAGACTTTACAGGTAAAGCTGATATAGGACGCATAATATTATTATCAAATCATAGCACAAATAAGAGGAAGAAGTAGATTTCACTTAGTTCAGAAATGAGGAGTGCTAAGATTACGACGAAAATGAAAAATTTTAACATTTTACTTGTAATATTTTACAGCGTTTATTCTTAAAAATTTGGAGATTTATTGTGACACTTTATAAAATTATATAAAATTTCCTTACACTGGAATATAAATTTGATTATTATAGTTAAAAAACTGAAAACGAGTTAAAAACCACAAAATTTTGGCGTCCGCATTGACGGATGCGCAATAAGGTTTATATTTTTTTTTATTATTAAATATACCATACATTTAAGTAGTGTGTGTCTATCTGAATGTTATAAGTAGAATGTTATGAGTAGTAGTTTCCCGCCTGCTTGCACATTTCAGTCCGGAGTGTGTGTTATAAATAAAGTTTGATGTTGCGCTTTCCCAGTAGGTTGTCATATTGTAGCATAACACTCTTTTCCATTGGTCTTGAGTAATACAAAAAACAGCGATTTTGTCAAAATAAATGCTCGTCCCATTTTTTTTTGCTGATATGAATTCATTATGAAGGCCAACAATGGCAAAAGCACTGTAAATAGACATTGAGGTTTTCTTCTATGGGCTCTTGTAGTCATTGTCAAGTTGTCAGCGGTACTGTAATTTGATGCCGGTGGTTTCTGGTGGTGGTGGTTGGTGGTAATTGTAAATAATTTGCAACTAGTTTGCTAAATATATATTTTGATCGGTGCCTGTTAAAGGTGCTGATGTCAAAGGTGGTACCAATCACAAAATGTCCGGGTATCAGCTTACCATCGTCTATGTTTTCTGTCAACCTGTATAGTGGCTTTGAATTCAAACATCCTTCAATACAGGTTAATAAGTTACAGAATTCGTCAAATGTCAGTTTTTTGTCTCCAATAATACGTTTTATTTGGTATTTATTACTCCTAACCTACTGACCTCCTTCTTCCTATAAGCCTCCAGCACTTGGCCAGAGAGGCGCTTTAAAATGCCACGTTACACTCATATTGTTATAATTATCTATAAAGTCCTTGTTAATCATTGTCATTCCTATTTCATATTATTTTCTTAATACGAGTACTCTGGAAGCTCCAACAATGTTAGTACCATTGTCTGAATATACATGTTTAGGTACACCTTTCCTCACATACACACATGTTTAAAAACTGCTTAAAATGATGATGTGAATCACATGGAGTTATAAAGGATGTTTCGAGCTGTTATATATACGCACTGTATATAGAAGTGCTGGCCTCATCGGCCCTAATGCCTAGTCAGCATTTCTGAGCTTCAGTACTATAGCTCAGTCTTTGACAGTCAAGTCAGTTCTATTCCATCTTTCGCGCGTGACACCTGCCCCAATTAACAGAGCCCATATATTAAATTAAATCTAGTTAAATAAATTCTAATTAAATTAAATAAAGTGTTTAATAAAATAAATCTTTTTTTAAAAAGGCTTTCAGCCCAAGTCTTCTAACAAATTGGTGGCAGCGGTGGGATACCGACGGTGAAGGTATCCTTGGTACGTCTCCGTTCGGGCTCGTTTTAAAATAAATAAATAATTTGTGCCAGTGAATGTGTCCGTGGGTGAAAAACGCGCTAAAATCGTCGCAGTATCCTGACAAATTTATCCTGTGAAAAGTCGTCGCTCATTATCCAGAAGCCAAAGTCGTCGTCTCGTTCCTGTGTATCCTGTATGCCTGAGGGCATCAATCCGTCGTAGCCTGCATTCCGTCGAACCTGAAAAGAAAATCGTATTAATAAAAGAATAGAATAATACTTACCGTGCTCGAAGATCACGGTCCTGCTGCTGCATCCTGTGTTGCTCCTGCGTATCCTGAAAATAAAGTCAAACATCGAGAGTGTCGTGTCCCGGGAAGGTGAAACATGTTCCAGTATATTTTCTGCGTGTTCCTGTAAGTTTTTAAACATTATTCCAGTGAAAGTGCAACTAAACATTAACCTTAATAAATCAAGTGTTTGTTTCCAGTGGAGAAGTTTTACAGCATTATTCATAAAATTGTGTTAATATATTATTTCTATTGTAACTCTCTCATAGGTATTGCTGTCGTAAAATAATTCTTAGAAATTAATTCCGTGCCTTATCGCATTCGTGCTAGTTGAGACCTCGAAGCTGCTCCGAACTTAGTGGCCGTCTATTACACCGAAGCGTATCGAATATTTTTATTATAAGTGAACCTTTAATTCGTAAAAATGTCTAAAGATTCACAACTTAAGCAAGAAAAGTCGGAAATTCAAATCGGAACTTTATTCAAATTCATAAAACCATTCGACGGCACACGCGAAAGACTAAATGCATTTTTGACAATTTTTTTTTTTTTTTTTTTATTTTATTTAATCATGCAAAATATTTACAAACAAAAACCAATCACGCCATATAAACCCGTTAGGGTTTGTCGTTGACGTGAGTGAAACAATCTTCGTACTTAACTAAAAATAAAAGGAATAAAAACGTACAATGGTTGTTATAAAAGGAAAATATAAGTACATTATCTAAATTATGCATCGTTACAATCAATATTATGCTAGGTCGGTAGATGGTACAAAAACCTGTTACCGGGCGACACAAGTTGGCTCGATGAGTATTATACGAGCGGGTAGAAGTGTGTGTGTACCAGTGACAGTAACCAGCCTAACGATATACAGGTGGTTTCATAATGTGACATTAATTATTATTTGTAAATAGACAATCAATTAAATATTTTTTTAATTCAATTTTTATATTTTTATTATTAAGTTTGTTTTTTAGAGTTATGGGAATTTTATTGATTAATCTAGGTACTATATAATTGCAAATTGCGGTAACGCAATTGAATTAGCTTCCAGTGCTCAACAACCAGTCTTATTTAAATTCATTTTGTCCCAACTCGAAGGAAAAGCTGAGTCAGCGTGCTCCTTTAAGGAGTTCGAGTCCTGGGAGCAATTGAATAATTTCCTAAAAACCCAATTTGGTGAAAGGAAACATTATGCACATCTATTAACAGATTTACAGGAATGCCGACAACTTATGAACCAGTAAGTCAATTCGCGTTACGTATAGAAACCTGTCTTGCAAAATTAATTACAGAAGTAACGCTGTCTAATAAGAAGAAGTCGGAATTACTTGGTCGTACAACAGCTATGGAGGACTTAGCACTGCATACATTTTTACTTGGCCTTAAGCCCGACATCTCTAATTTAGTTCGGGGGAAGAATCCATCATGTCTTAATGACGCCATTAACCTGGCAGTATCTGAGGAGAAAATTTTAAACTTATTTCAAAAACGTAATTCTTATACCTCAGTATCACCACGTCAAGCTCCACCCAGACCTAATTATTCCTTCAGGCCTCCTGTTCCTAACATAAATTACAGGCCTCCAGTCCCTAATGTAAATTATAGGCCTCAAGTTCAAAGTCCCTTTTGTCGATACTGTAAAATGCATGGTCACACCATCGAAACATGTAGGAAACGCGAATATAATAATAATAATAAATTCAGGGTTCCGCAGACATCTCAATTCCAACAACGCCCAAATCAAGAACAATTTAAATATAGACCAAGTCGTATCAACTGCGTTGTTAATGATAACCATTACTATGATCCTGAACCTCAACCATCTACCAGCGCAGAAGATACTCAAAAATATAACGACGACCAAAATTTAAACGAATAATGGGCTCACGGTGGTGTCGCGTGAGACCCATACAACCTCCGGCACTATCCTCATATCGCAAAGACACCTTTACTAAATCCAAGGATCACACGGGTAACCAGCCCCAAGCAAGCGTCCATCATCATTCTAAATCCAAGGACCACACGGGTAACCAGCCCCAAGCAAGCGTCCATCATCATTCTAAATCCAAGGACCACATGGGTAACCAGCCCCAAGCAAGAGTCCCTAATTCTAAATCCAAGGACCACACGGGTAACCAGCCCCAAGCAAGTGTCCCTAATTCCAAATCCAAGGACCACAAGGGTAACCAGCCCCAAGCAAGCGTCCATCATCATTCTAAATCCAAGGACCACACGGGTAACCAGCCCCAAGCAAGCGTCCATCATCATTCTAAATCCAAGGACCACATGGGTAACCAGCCCCAAGCAAGAGTCCCTAATTCTAAATCCAAAGGCCCCATGGGTGACGAATCCCACAAGGGGACCCTCAATCAAATAAGGAATACACCGCAGGGTAACCAGCCCCACATGGGAATTCCGTGTTCCAACGCAACTGATATCGAAGTCTATGAAATAAACATAGATACATCCAAAAGATTATTACCACATGTTCTTTTAAGATCTCAAGTTTCTGATATTCCATTATCCCTATTAGTAGACACTGGGTCTGCAATATCCTTATTAAAACAATCTTGCATCCAAAAATGTCCAAAGCTCGTAAAAGAGTCCATTCGACTTAAAGGTATAGATCCTGGTGATGAACCAACCTTAACCGAAGGTCACCTCCAACTTGACCTAGAAATAAGTAAATCCACAACCGTAATGTATAAATTTCATGTGATAAAGGATATTACTCTCCCTTACGATGGGATTATTGGGTCAGACTTTTTAACCATCTTTGGTTGTAAAATTGATTACATCCATGATAACCTAAAAATAAGTAATATCGATGTTAAACTTTTCTTCTTTGACCCAACCTACCTAATTCCACCTCGTACCGAAACGGTTATCGAGTGTTCAATCCAGAATACTGATCTAAAAGAAGGGCTTGTCCTCGATCAACACATTAGTGATTCATTATTGATTGCCAATTGTTTAGTTAAAGTCAAAAATAACAAACGAGTAAATCTTACAGTCGTAAATACTTCTGAACAACCTGTAACTTTGAATTCTAACCTTCAACTTACATTATACCCAATTGACTATGAGTCCTGCCAGTCGTATGACGCTAATCAAACATGTTTAGAGCGGACCAACGAAGTCCTCAAACTCCTCCGA
Source organism: Furcula furcula (assembly GCA_911728495.1). Taxonomy (NCBI): domain Eukaryota; kingdom Metazoa; phylum Arthropoda; class Insecta; order Lepidoptera; family Notodontidae; genus Furcula; species Furcula furcula. The sequence goes on along the minus strand of OU452265.1, from coordinate 11,556,952 downwards.
GTAGAACACCTCAATCCTGAGGAATGTGAAGCCCTATACGACATGTTCAAAAATTCAAAATTCAAAATTCAAAATTTTTTATTTCAAATAGGCTTAACGCTAGCACTTTTGAACGGTCATTTTTTTTAAAAGCTACCACCGGATCACAACGCGGCCTCAACTGAGAAGATCCGGCAAGAAACTCAGCGGGCTTGTCATTTTTTCACATTTTTTTTTAAAACAAAGTTTGTCTTTTTACTATTAGATCAGCACCAGCGACAGTGTGTCCTGCCGTTCAAAATATCAAATAAAATAAAAAATACGACGAAAATACAACAAACTAAAATGCCAAAGGGATAGTAGTCGGACCAGTCCCCCCAAGCAGCACCCGCGCACGAGTTGACTCGAGCAGCAGCCATCACTCCCCTCAACCATATTGGAGGGAAGGGGGTGACCCGCCACACGAAGCCGCCACAAGCAAAGACTTTTCGATGGCGAGCATGACCGATCCAAAATCACAGTGGCACACGTTAAACATTTACCTTCTGCTGTTAAGCAGTGCCTCGTCAGGCAAGACACAAAGCACTTTAACATATTACCAACTTTTGTCACAAGTCGTCTAAGTTAGATACATACCAAGAATAATTTACAAGCTCAAGTGAATTGCCTTCAGAACGTAAATAAAGTAATAATCAATTTTGCTGCTAGACTACAAAAGAAAAAAAATAAAATAAAAAAGGATAAAAGGACAGCGGCCGGACCAGTCCCCCCAAGCAGCACCCGCGCACGAGTTGACTTGAGCAGCAGCCATCACTCCCCTCAACCATATTAGAGGGAAGGGGGTGACCCGCCACACAAAGCCGCCACAAGCAGAGACTTTTCGATGGCGAGCATGACCGAACCAAAATCCCAGTAGCCTTGCGTCTTGAAATAAAAAATAAAATATATTAAAAAAATACGAGTACATAAGACATCATCCAGCAAAACACTTTTCACTATGACATTTGCTGTATTCAGTCTTAAAATTAAAATTAGTATTCTAAAACTAAAACTATTTGAGCAGTTCATTCCCAGGCTGTTTTGTCTTCCAAGTAATCGGAAATTTTGTAGTAGCCTTTTTTAGCAAGTTTAGATTTAACAGTGCATTTGAATTTATTTATAGGCAGATCTCTGATACCATTGGGAAGCTTATTATAGAAACGTATACACTGTCCTACAAAAGAATTACTTACTCTGTGGAGACGAGTAACATGTAAACTAAGGTCATCTTTACCACGTGTATTAACCGAGTGAACATCACTTCTCTTTTTAAAGTTATTAATATTTTTCTTTACATACATTAAATTTTCAAAAATATACTGTGACACCACTGTCAAAATCTTTATCTCCTTAAACTTTTCTCTAAGCGAATCTCTGGGAGCCAGATTGTAGATAGCTCTTACGGCTCTTTTTTGGAGCACAAAAATAGCGTTGAGATCTGCGGCATTACCCCACAGGAGTATTCCATATGACATAATACTGTGGAAGTAACTAAAGTAAACTATCCTAGCAGTATCAACGTCAGTTAAAAGTCTAATTTTCTTAACTGCATACGCCGCTGAACTAAGCCTGCCGGACAGTTTTTTAATATGTGGGCCCCATTGCAGCTTCTTATCTATGGTGATTCCTAAAAATACAGTTGACTCAACAGGATCTATCCCAGATCCATTTAATTCCACGTTGGTTCTCTCCTGTCTTACATTAGGGGTGGAAAATTTAATCAATTTAGTTTTTGATTCATTTAGGCAAAGATTGTTAGTACTAAACCAATGAACCACTTTAGATAATGCATTGTTAACCTCGTCATAATTAATTAATTGTCGTTTGATTTTAAATAATAAAGAAGTATCATCAGCGAACAACACAATCCCGTGATTCTTTCCTACATAATAAGGCAAGTCATTAATATAGATAAGAAACAGGAATGGTCCCAAAATTGAGCCCTGTGGAACGCCCATTGTGACCTTAGCGCCAGGAGATATTTTTCCATTAACATCTACCTTTTGAATTCTATTGTCTAAATAACAAGTCAAAAGGTCAAGAGCCTTATTTCTTACTCCATAGTGGTGTAACTTCCTTATAAGCGTGATGTGATCAACGCAGTCAAACGCTTTAGATAAGTCACAGAATATACCTAAAGCATCCTGCGATTTTTCCCACGCATCATAGATATTTTTTAACAGTTCAATCCCTGCGTCTACAGTGGAGCGATTCTTCGTAAAACCGAACTGATTACTATGAAATAATTTATTATTATTAAAATGATTTAACATTTGACTAAGCATCAGTTTTTCAAAGATTTTACTTAGTGTCGGTAGTATAGAAATCGGCCTAAAATTAGTTGGATCTGTAGTACAACCTGATTTAAACAAAGGAATCTGAATGTGTTCGAAATATTCAGACATATTCCACTTACCTAATGACCTACTTTCCTCAACCGATACTATTGAACACAAAATTCGAACCTCTTCTGAACAACCTATTAATGTTAAGTCGTATCGATTTCCCGAAGTCCATAAACAAGAGGTGAATTCCCAGATTCAAAAAATGCTTGATCAACAAATTATACAGCCTTCCTTATCTCCTTGGTCTTCTCCGATATGGATTGTACCCAAGAAAATCGATGCTTCTGGCCAAAAGAAATGGCGTATTGTCATTGATTATCGAAAATTAAATGATATTACTATTGGCGAAACCTATCCTATTCCCAACATTGTTGAAATTCTTGATCAATTAGGCAATTCCAAGTATTTTTCGACTCTCGATTTGGCCTCAGGCTTTCATCAGATTAAAATGGCTCCGCAGGACGCCTGCAAAACAGCATTCAGTGTGCCCCAAGGCCATTTTGAATTTAACAGAATGCCCTTTGGGTTAAAAAATGCACCATCTACATTCCAACGCCTGATGAATAATGTTCTAACAGGCCTCCAAGGAGAAAGATGCTTCGTTTATTTGGACGATATTGTCACCTATTCTCATGACCTTCCTACCCATATCCAGAACCTGACTGCAGTTTTCGAAAGACTCCGTTCATTTAACCTTAAGCTACAACCTGATAAGTGCGAGTTTTTGCGAAAAGAAGTCGGTTACCTAGGTCACGTTATTACTGAAAACGGCTTAAAGCCTGATCCTAATAAAATTAAGTCCGTTCAAGAATTTCCAGTTCCAAAATGTCCTAAAGACATCAAATCCTTTTTAGGCCTCATATCTTATTATAGACGTTTTATTCCAGACTTTTCCAAATTATCTAAACCCCTTACGTCCCTTTTGAAAAAGGACGCCGCTTTCCTTTGGACAAATGAACAACAATTGGCCTTTGAAATGCTTAAAAATAAACTCGTAACTGCTCCAGTTCTTATCTACCCAGATTTTACTAAATCTTTTAATCTTACCTGTGACGCCTCTAACCATGCGATTTCTGCTATTCTGTCTCAAGGTCCAATTGGCAAAGACCACCCTGTGGCTTATGCGTCTAGAACATTAAACAAATGTGAAATCAACTATAGCACAACTGAAAAGGAGCTGTTAGCTATAGTTTGGGGTTGTAAAACTTTTAGACCCTACTTGTTTGGCCGCAAGTTTATTATCGTAACCGATCATCGTCCTTTAAAATGGCTGTTCAATCATACTGATCCAAGTAGCAAACTGCAACGCTGGCGTCTTCAACTCCAGGAATATGAGTATGAAATTGTGTACCGGAAAGGCAAATTAAATTCGGCAGCTGATGCTCTTTCCCGCTATCCCGTCAATCCTGTAAATACTGATAATCCTGAAAACTTACCTGAGCTAATAGATCTTGGTCCACTAGATCTTAGTCCCTTTAATGCAGAAGTCAATGACTTTAGTCCTCTGAGTCTTCCAAGTCCTGGAAAATTACCTGAAAACTTACCTGGTGAGTTACCTGAAATCTTACCTGACGACTTACCTAGAAACTTACCTGGTCCGCATGCTCCTGCAGAACCTATACCTGAAAATGTTAATCCAATTCCTGAAATGGAACGTGAACCACAACCTTCTACTAGTAGACAGGTACCAACCATACAGTATCCAAATCCTGAAATAATCTCTCCTTCTCCAAACTTACCTGATCCCGCTGATACTTATACTAAATTCCTGAAAGGTCCTTCAACTATGAAATATAATACAGTGATTGTTGAGCATAATGATAATCTATTAAAAAGTCAAAATAAAACCCTAATAATACCTACATCTCTTGACCTTGATGAATCTATCCCTTATGTTCAAGACATCCTATCTAATATATCAGACTCCGAATCGTTTATAAATTCAGATAGAACTCTACTCTCTTATAAATTACTTACACATGGTAATAAAAATTATTACTTCTTATTCACTAAAGTGCATCACTTTGACAATTGTTCGTATAGTGATATTTTCGAATCTATAAAAAGTCTGAGAAATAAGTTAATATCTGAAACTGAACCTGTTGACAAAATAAGTATCACTGATTTTAAAAATCCTTTTGATAAACATATATATATTAAAATTTATAACATGCTTGCTCACCTGTTTCATAATACCGGTATAGAAATCAACATCTATCGAAATAATGTATATTACCCTAGTCCTTCTGAAGTCCAAAAAATTCTTCGTGAAAACCATGATATACCAGTTGCTGGGCATCTCGGTTCTAATAGGATGTTTAATAAAATCCGTGAACAATATTACTGGAAGAATATGCGTAGTGAAATAGAAAATTATGTAAAAAATTGTACTTCTTGCCAGACAAATAAAGCCCTTAGGAAAATTAATCGGGCACCGATGCAGATCACGACTACATCCACATCCGCTTTTGAAAGAATATCCCTCGATATAGTCGGTCCTCTCCCTGAATCTGGCACTGCCAAAATTAAGTATATACTTACCATTCAAGATGACCTTACCAAGTATTCGGTAGCCTATCCTATTCGCAGCACCACTGCTGAGGAAACCAGTGACTGCTTAATCCATTTCATATCTCTATTCGGCATCCCGAAGACTATCCTTACTGACCAAGGTACTAATTTCACAGCTGAAATGTTTAAAGAGACATGCAAATTTCTAAAAATCAAACAGCTTTGGTCATCTCCTTACCATCCCCAAACGCAAGGCGCCCTAGAGCGCAGCCACTCTACTTTAAAAGAGTATCTTAAATCATATATATCGGAAAATCAAGATAATTGGCCGCGATACGTATATACTGCTATGCTAGCCTATAACACATCAGTCCATTCCACGACGCACTATACCCCTTATGAGTTAGTTTTTGGTCATAAACCTATACTTCCCAATTCCATTTATGAATCTGCCTCAGACGCTACTTACCCTGACTACATTAGAATGTTGCAACATCGTCTGAAAGTAACAAGGGACAAAGCTATTGAATATATAAATAGATCCAAACAATCTTCCAAAGCCTACTATGATGTCCATACTCGCCCTATAAGCTATCGCGCCGGTGATTATGTTTACCTAAAAAACCATCTCCGCATGCGTAAAGCCCTATCGCCAATCTGGAAGGGCCCCTACAAAGTTATCAAAGTAAATGGTAGGAATAGCCTAACATTATTAATAAATAGGAGACACGTGAATCATCACTTCGATGAGGTAAAATTAGCTCGTCGGCATGATTCGTAGTTTATTTTTATATTATACATTTTAAATTCTAGCTATTAATTATATTAAATTCTATAATATACTATTTACATTATGCAAAAAAATATATATAATATATTTTGTGTATAATTACATAAAAAATAAAACTAGTTATTTAGTTTAAGTAATAATTCTTAAGTATCAACTATGTTATTAATCTTTGCAGTTCCCTGTCATCTGCACAGGAAACCTTCATCGAAACATCGGTGAATACGGCATATACTTTGATCCCGTCGGTTCACTTAAAGTTATTGACGGACACCTTAGTGTTATAATTCCCGTGGATATTTCATACATACAGCCACATATTAAAAATCTGAACGGTGTAATAGGCAGCTCTAAGTTCTTATGTAAACAAAGTGCTCTGTACTCCGATGCCGAATGTCTAAGCTTACACCAGCCGTTATCAATTAGGTACCACGACATAATTCGCGACTTTGACTCCGTATCACATTTAATAGAGTCTAGAGCCAAAAGGTCGGCCTGGATCGGTGGTGTCGGCACTCTATTCAAGCACTTATTTGGTACTATGGATGAGGATGATGCTGTTCAATACAGTAACGCTATTAAACTCGTGGAAAACGATCAAACTAAATTATCTAAATTAGTTAAACAAAATATCCTTGTAACTACTTCTACCCTTTCGTCTTTTAGAGACACTTTAAATAAAATAAGTGTAAATGAACAACAGTTAAATAGCGCTATTGATATCCTAACTGACACTCAGCAAAACTTAACTGTATTATATGATAAGTTACTATTAAAGTCAAAACTTAATGGAATTCTTAATATATTAGAAAGTAGCCTATTAACGTTATCGTTTAAGTTAGAAGATATAATAAATGGTATCATGTTTAGTAAAGCCAATATTTTATATCCTTCCATAATAACTCCGAAACAGTTGTTTACGGAACTTGTTGAAAACTATAGATTTTTAGCTGACTATCATCAATTTCCTGTAAGACTATCTTTAGAAAATATTTATACATTAATGAATGTATCTGAAATTGCTACTTATTATAATGACAATAAAATAGTATTTGTCTTAAAGGTACCACTTGTGACCTCGCAAAATTATAATTTATATCATAATATTCCGTATCCAGTCGTTGTGGTTAACAATACTTACACCACAATAATTCCATCAACTAGATATATAGCTATCACTAGAGATAGGTCTAATTATTGTAAATTAGATAATTTAATTAATTGTAAAATAATATATAACTTGAACTATATTTGCGATAACATGGATATATATTCTAGTTCTACAACTCCGATCTGCGAATCGGAAATAATATCAAAAGCATTAAACTCTGTTCCCAATATTTGTAAAACTGAATTTCTCAAAGGTCATTTAAATATCTGGCAACCATTGTCTAATAACAGGTGGATATATGTCATAACAAACCCGTCTAAATTATCTATAGATTGTCACGAATCTACCAGTACGGAGATAATTATATCAGGCACAGGTATATTAAATCTACCCATGAGTTGTATAGCCTTTTATAAAGATTCAAGGTTAATACCCAAATATTCAAAGATAATTAAACTACAGCCAATCCAAATTAACTTTAATTTAATAAATGACTCATGTTGTAATTCAGATATACTACAAAAACATAAACCACGTATCCCTATTTTAAACTTAACTAATATTAACCTTGATTCTATTACATCTAATCGATTTAGAGAAATAAATAATAACATTGTCAGTGACTTAGATAAAATTATTGAAAAGCCGCATATTGTTTTGTATGGCGAATATTATTCTTATACTACCATTGTAATTTCGATAATCATTATTTTGTCATTTTCTATACTTTTATATAAATTTGTAAAATCGGGCACTTGTCACCGCTTTTTAAATAAACGTAAAAATACATTTGAAGTTGAAAAAGCTGAAGAGCTCTCAGAAGTTGCTGATAAACCCTCTAGACCTAAACTCCGCACATCTTTTACATAAACTTAACCCTTCAGGGATAAGTTTACTCTTAACCCCGGGGGCTGTTATATATACGCACTGTATATAGAAGTGCTGGCCTCATCGGCCCTAATGCCTAGTCAGCATTTCTGAGCTTCAGTACTATAGCTCAGTCTTTGACAGTCAAGTCAGTTCTATTCCATCTTTCGCGCGTGACACCTGCCCCAATTAACAGAGCCCATATATTAAATTAAATCTAGTTAAATAAATTCTAATTAAATTAAATAAAGTGTTTAATAAAATAAATCTTTTTTTAAAAAGGCTTTCAGCCCAAGTCTTCTAACAGAGCCACATGTCAAATTCGAATGATACAAATATTTGTCAGTAAAAGATTTAAGTTTAAAATGTTGCTTTTTGTACTTATTTTCTTATCTATTGACAATTTTGAAATATCCTCACCAAGACACAGTTATGTATTATTTTGATAACAGATAGGCCTTTCTATTTCTGCAGTAGTTAAAATCCACTTGATAGCTTGATCTTTATTTTGTACGTTTTTTATGATTGAAAGGAGTGATCGCTGCTCGAGTCAACTCGTGCGCAGGTGCTGCTTGGGGGACTGGTCCGACCACTATCCCTTTGGCCTTTTAGTGTTTTTGTTGTATTTTCATCGTATTTTTTCTCTCAAAAAAAGCGAAAAGCGGCCCATGGGCTCTGCCTACCCCTACGGGCGTAAAGGCTTGAATATAAATATATATATATATATATACATATTTTTCTCTCTCTCTCTCCGATTTGATCTTTTGAACGGCAGGACACACTGTCGCTGAAGCTGAACTGATAGTAACAAGACAAACACTGTTAAAAAAAGGGAAAAAAATACAAGCCCGCTGAGTTTCTTGCCAAATCTTCTCAGTTGAGGTCGCGTTGTGATTTTTCCCGCCATGATACCCTCAAGTCATGTATCATTGTACTACACACATCAAAAGTGTCTAGGGATCAACATATATTTTTGCAATAACTTTTCTCCTGATTGATATTAATTAAAATTTTCTTTAAGGATTCATCAAATAAAGTGTTTTCGTTTGTCACAGTAACGATAAACCAAGTCACCTTTGCATTAATAAAGAAATTTGCCATTTTCCTAATAAAGGGATTTTTGACATTTGAACCACTAACACAAAAGTTCGAAAAAAAGACTGAAATAACAGTTTTCTTTAAAATTTTATTGGGTAACTTAAACAATTAATAATCCGTGTTTCTACCGCGAACACTAACAACACAAGAACATCGGTTTGGCATACTCAAAATGAGTTCATCCAAATCACGCTGTGGAATGGCCGCCCATGTTCGTTGCAACAACAAAAAAAGGTCTTCTTGCGACTGGATACCCTCCATATTCGGCAGAGCTCTTCTCTGTAGCATATCCCATGCATGCTCAATCGGGTTCAAGTCTGGCGACTGAGCAGGCCAGGGCAGGACATTGATGTTAGCTGCGGCGAGAGTCTGTCTTACAACTCTTGCGGTGTGCGGTCGTGCATTATCATGCATTAACTGAAATAAGGGACCGATTTGCACTTGTAGAGGAACGATGACGTCTGATACAATCGTCTCAGCATAAATTTGAGCGTTGAGGTTGCCTCTGATCCAAATCAACTCAGTTCTTCCGCCGATCCAAATACCCGCCCATACCATGATGGTTCCACCACTATAAGGATGGACTTCCTGGCAGGATTTTAATCGCTGTTGGCGTCCAGGGGTTCTCCAGTGTCGTATACGTCTTGTATCCGGTCTCATACCAAAACGAGACTCATCAGAAAAGCACACGAAACGCCATTGTTCTTCTGCCCAATTTCTGTGTTCAAGAGCCCATTGATATCGAATCCTACGATTGTGCATTGCTATAGGTGGTACCCGTAACGCTCAAATTTATGCTGAGACGATTGTATCAGACGTCATCGTTCCTCTACAAGTGCAAATCGGTCCCTTATTTCAGTTAATGCATGATAATGCACGACCGCACACCGCAAGAGTTGTAAGACAGACTCTCGCCGCAGCTAACATCAATGTCCTGCCCTGGCCTGCTCAGTCGCCAGACTTGAACCCGATTGAGCATGCATGGGATATGCTACAGAGAAGAGCTCTGCCGAATATGGAGGGTATCCAGTCGCAAGAAGACCTTTTTTTGTTGTTGCAACGAACATGGGCGGCCATTCCACAGCGTGATTTGGATGAACTCATTTTGAGTATGCCAAACCGATGTTCTTGTGTTGTTAGTGTTCGCGGTAGAAACACGGATTATTAATTGTTTAAGTTACCCAATAAAATTTTAAAGAAAACTGTTATTTCAGTCTTTTTTTCGAACTTTTGTGTTAGTGGTTCAAATGTCAAAAATCCCTTTATTAGGAAAATGGCAAATTTCTTTATTAATGCAAAGGTGACTTGGTTTATCGTTACTGTGACAAACGAAAACACTTTATTTGATGAATCCTTAAAGAAAATTTTAATTAATATCAATCAGGAGAAAAGTTATTGCAAAAATATATGTTGATCCCTAGACACTTTTGATGTGTGTATATTTATCTTATTGCTCAGTAATTAATTGTGGTCTATTTAACTGAACGACGTTCGATTCTTGCTGTTTTTTACACTGGATTTTTGGTGACTCAATTTTTAGGTTTTAGATGTCAAGGTCGTTTCCCTTCAACCAGTGAGGGCCTTCCCACAAAATAGAGATTCTGAAAGTTTTAAAAGATCATTCCTCTTGTAGCACAGTCTGCAGCGTTATCCTCGATTTTTGTATGATTACAAGACGATGCAGGTATAATGTCATTAATAGCCTTTACGCGGTTAGCTACAAACATATTCAAAGCTTTATATCTCCATCAGATCCGTCCAAGAGTTACCATTCAGTCTGTCCATATTTATATGTTATCATGTAGTAATGAGCTCTACATTTTGTCAATGATACGACTGCATATAACTCTTGTCTGGGTAATGTCACAATCTTATTACCTGGTGCCAATTGGGTTTTTGCTTTCTTGTTTTAAGTTTTTAGATAAAGTGCACACGCTTATACTACTTTTTCCGAAGAATTGAATACATTGTAAATGCATATATCAATATATTAGATTAGTAGAGACTTATGGTGACGCATCATATAATTATATAAAATTTCCTAATACTGGAATATAAATATGATTATTATACTCGTAGATAAAAAACTGAAAACGTCCTTCGAGATATAAACCACAAAATTTTAGCGTCCGCATTAACAGATGCGCATAAGATAAATATTTTTTTTTATTATTAAAATACCATGTATTTAATTAGTGTGTTTATATCTGAATGTTATAAGTAGGTATACCCCCAGGGTGGCACTTCCTTGCAGGGCCATCATGTCTGATCTCAATTCAGACGATCTTAAATGCATTCATCATTTATATATTTTGGTTTAATTCTCTTAAAATAAAACACAGTTAATATAAACTAGCTGTAGCCCGTGGCTTCGCCCACGTTTACTTTGTTACTCAAACGTGTTTTGACTTATGGATCGAGGTTTTCAAAAATATTGTTTACAAGAATGTTGTCTTTTATTTACGCGAATGCTGCACATTGAAATCATAGTTTGATTTCATTGTGTAGCATTCGCGTTAGTTAAAACGTTCGTAATAAATTATTGTTACTTACCAATCTATCGTCCATATATTTGTGGATTTGAATTAATCCTTTAGGCATTGATAGGCAATGATAATCTTTTTGATGTCGTGCATTCCCAGTTTTCAAGGACAACATTTACCGTTTTTTGTATTTTGAAGCCAGCTTCATAATAAATAATAAGCTTATTGTCTTTTACTTACGCGAATATTACACATTGAAATCAACCAGTAGTTTGATTTAAATGTGTAATATTCTCGTAAAAAAGTATTATACGGATTTAATTTCGGGTTATTTTAACTTTTACTATCCCGACGTTTTGAATGCTTTGCAGCACTCATGGTCACGGGAGAATTGAGATGTTGAACGTCCATATGTCATAATTATGCGGGTGTACCCTCAGGTCTTCTCAGTTATTATTGTTGGTTCGATCTTCGGACGATCGATTTCAATATTTTCACACTTTTATTAACCCTGATCTAATCGAGTATGAAGCCTGTATTTTTGGGTAAGCTATCATAAAAATAAAAATCTTTCTGCATGAAATCTTTGAAACCATTAATTGATCTTAGGGGTTTTATTTTTCGATGAATGCAGGTTTCTTATGTGCAATACATAAAATAAGTCTTGTGACCGTAGTGTAAAACAGCAGGATTTGGACCCCAATTAATCACTCTTGGGAATCAAATTTTTTAAATTTAATTTAGAATATTGCACATGGATTTCTTTAATTTCATAAATGCATCCGCAGTGTCATCAGTGCAACATGATTTCTTTTCCGAATTCATACTCAAAAACCGTGCTAAAACCCCGTCAAGGGTTGATTTTCAAATAAATGTGTCAGACGTGTGTCTCAACTTCTTTTGATGACTAAGTTTTGTGTCCGTGTGGTGAATTTTTTTTTTGCAAATGTCTATACCCTATTCGACCCAGTGAGGGGTTGATTTCCGAAAAATGCAGAAAATTTGTTTCTTGTTATGTTGACTTTATTTGATGAGTTTTGTGACTGTTGCAACATTATAGCTAAAATTAAAATCCTTCTTCGTGCAAACTTTACAACCTAATAAAATGACCTTAGGGATTGTTTTTTGAAGAATGCCTGGAATAAGTTTCTTAAATTATTGTGTGCAATGCATAAAATAAGTCCTGTGACTGTAGGACAAAAACAATTTTTTTGACCCAATAAGACCCTTTTAAGGGTTGATTTTCAAAATAATTAAATTGCTTTAACTTAATCAATTTATTCACAAAGTTTCATCAGTGCAGCATGATTTTCTTTACGCGCTTGATACTCAAAAATCATACTAAAACCCTTTTTAGGGTTGATTTAAAAAAATAATGTGATACACGTGTTTTTTCATCAGTACATAGATAAAGTTTCGTGTCCATGCGATGAATTTTTTTTTCATGGTTTCTTCGTTACCCCATTTGGCCCACTTAGGGGTTGAGTTTTGGTGAAAATAAGTTTGTTAAATTGTTTTTTGGAGTCTATGTACCGAGTTTCGTTACTCTAACTGCATTATAACATTCAATGGAAATCGTTCTACGTGCTAACTTTCCAACCCCATTATATGACCTTAGGGGTTGTTTTTCGCTAAATGCCGGAAATGCTTTTCTTAGATTATTGTGTGCAATACATAAATTAAGTACTGCAGGTTGAAAGACATTTTTGGACCCCAATTGGACGCCTTTAGGAGTTGATTTTCAAAAAAACATTATTTGCACTTGGATTGCTATAATTTAATTAATGTATTCGCAAAGTTTCAGGAATGCAGTATGAATTTTATTTCCGCGTTGCATACTCAAAAACGATTCTAAAATCCCTATAAAGTTCGATTTACAAAAAGTGTGATACACGTGTTTCTTTATTTCTTGTGTTTAGTACACTAGCAAAGTTTCATGTCCGTGTGACAAAAAAAAAATTATTCATACAAACTTTGGGAGGTATGGAATTTCGAAAAATCCGTTCTTATTGTTCACCTAGACTATTTGAATAATGTTGGTTATCAATTTCATATCAAAAACCATATAACGTACAATTTATATGGTTTTTGCTGTATCGTGATTCCTAGAAAACACCCTGCTCTTTTAATAATATAGAAGGAAAAAAAGAGTTTAAAGACTTCACAGATAAAGCTGATATAGGACGCAGAATATTATTATCAAATCATAGCACAATTATGAGAAAGAAGTACATTTCACTCAACCCTGAAATGAGGAGTGCTAAGATTACGACGAAAATGAAAGATTTTAACATTTTACTTGTAATATTTTACAATGTTTATTCTTCAAAATTTGGAGACACTTTATAAAATTACATAAAATTTCTTTACACTGGAATACAAATTTGATTATTATAGATAAAAAACTGAAAACGTCCTTCGAGATAAAAAACACAAAATTTTGGCGTCCGTAATGACAGATGATAAGGTTTATAATTTTTTTATTATTAAAAATACCATACATTTAAGTAGTGTGTGTAGATCTGAATATTATAAGTAGATATACACCCAGAGTGGCACTTTCTGGCAGGGCTATCATGTCGGATCTCAATTCAGAGGATCTTACATGAATTCATAATTTATATATTTTGGTTTAATTATTTTAAAATAAAACACAGTTAATATAAAAGAAAAGAAGAGTTTATAGACTTTACAGGTAAAGCTGATATAGGACACATAATATTATTATCAAATCAAGGCACAAATAAGAGGAAGAAGTAGATTTCACTTAGTTCAGAAATGAGGAGTGCTAAGATTACGACGAAAATGAAAAATTTTAACATTCTACTTGTAATATTTTACAGTGTTTATTCTTAAAAATTTGGAGATTTATTGTGACACTTTATAAAATTATATAAAATTTCCTTACACTGGAATATAAATTTGATTATTATAGTTAAAAAACTGAAAACGAGTTAAAAACCACAAAATTTTGGCGTCCGCATTGACGGATGCGCAATAAGGTTTATAATTTTTTTAATTATTAATAATACCATACATTTAAGTAGTGTGTGTCTATCTGAATGTTATAAGTAGAATGTTATGAGTAGTAGTTTCCCGCCTGCTTGCACATTTCAGTGCGGAGTGTGTGTTATAAATAAAGTTTGATGTTGCGCTTTCCCAGTAGGTTGTCATATTGTAGCATAACACTCTTTTCCATTGGTCTTGAGTAATACAAAAAACAGCGATTTTGTCAAAATAAATGCTCGTCCCATTTTTTTTTGCTGATATGAATTCATTATGAAGGCCAACAATGGCAAAAGCACTGTAAATAGACATTGAGGTTTTCTTCTATGGGCTCTTGTAGTCATTGTCAAGTTGTCAGCGGTACTGTAATTTGATGCCGGTGGTTTCTGGTGGTGGTGGTTGGTGGTGGGTGGTCTTCTATTAGTAAAGAATACAATTTAATGATAGATCGTTTTGTAAAGCAGTTTAGAGTTTTTAGTAAAACGACTCGTACATGACCGTCTCATCCAGAATGCAGGTCATGGACCTTTAGCGTAGCCCATTTTGATGGCGAAAAGTGGTCTAAATTCACTAGTACCATGTCATTAACGTCAAAATTTTTGTTGGATGATTCACTTATATTTGACGTGCAATTGCTGTAAGTAATCTGTAGATCATTTTCTCCAAAAGGATTTCTGCATTCTTACAATAATTTGCAACTAGTTTGCTAAATATATATTTTGATCGGTGGCTGTTAAAGGTGCTGATGTCAAAGGTGGTACCAATCACAAAATGTCCGGGTATCAGCTTACCATCGTCTATGTTTTCTGTCAACCTGTATAGTGGCTTTGAATTCAAACATCCTTCAATACAGGTTAATAAGTTACAGAATTCGTCAAATGTCAGTTTTTTGTCTCCAATAATACGTTTTATTTGGTATTTATTACTCCTAACCTACTGACCTCCTTCTTCCTATAAGCCTCCAGCACTTGGCCAGAGAGGCGCTTTAAAATGCCACGTTACACTCATATTGTTATAATCATCTATAAAGTCCTTGTTAATCATTGTCATTCCTATTTCATATTATTTTCTTAATGCGAGTACTCTGGAAGCTCCAACAATGTTAGTACCATTGTCTGAATATACATGTTTAGGTACACCTTTCCTCACATACACACATGTTTAAAAACTGCTTAAAATTATGATGTGAATCACATGGAGTTTTAAAGGATGTTTCGAACCACATGTCAAATTCGAATGATACAAATATTTGTCAGTAAAAGATTTAAGTTTAAAATGTTGCTTTTTGTACTTATTTTCTTATCTATTGTCAATTTTGAAATATCCTCACCAAGACACAGTTATGTATTATTTTGATAACAGATAGGTCTTTCTATTTCTGCAGTAGTTAAAAAAATCCATTTGATAGCTTGATCTTTATTTTGTACGTTTTTTATGATTGACAGGAGTGATGGCTGCTCGAGTCAACTCGTGCGCAGGTGCTGCTTGGGGGACTGGTCCGACTACTATCCCATTGGCCTTTTAGTGTTTGTTGTATTTTCATCGTATTTTTTTCTCTCAAAAAAAGCGAAAGCGGCCCATGGGATCTGCCTACCCCTACGGGAAAAAGGCGTGAATATATATATATATATATACATATTTTTCTCTCTCTCTCTCTCTGATTTCATCTTTTGAATGGCAGGACACACTGTCGCTGAAGCTGAACTGATAGTAACAAGACATACACTGTTAAAAAAAGGGGAAAAAATACAAGCCCGCTGAGTTTCTTGCCAAATCTTCTCAGTTGAGGCCGCGTTGTGATCCGGTGGTAGCTTTAAAACCCTATGATACCCTCAAGTCATGTATCATTGTACTATATTTATCTTATAGCTCAGTAATTAATTGTGGTGGTCTATTTAACTGAACGACGATCGATTCTTGCTGTTTTTTACACTGGATTTTTGGTGACTCAATTTTTAGGTTTTGGATGTCAAGGTCGTTTCCGTTCAACCAGTGAGGGCCTTCCCACAAAATAGAGATTCTGAAAGTTTTAAAAGATCATTCCTCTTGTAGCACAGTCTGCAGCGTTATCTTCGATTTTTGTATGATTACAAGACGATGCAGGTATAATGTCATTAATAGCCTTTACGCGGTTAACTACAAACATATTCGAAGCTTAATATCTCCATCAGATCCGTCCAAGTGTTACCATTCAGTCTGTCCATATTTGTAAATTATCATGTAGTAATGAGCTCTACATTTTGTCAATGATACGACTGCATATAACTCTTGTCTGGGTAATGTCACAATCTTATTACCTAGTGCCAATTGGGTTTTTGCTTTCTTGTTTTAAGTTTTTAGATAAAGTGCACACGCATATACTACTTTTTCCGAAGAATTGAATACACTGCAAATACATATGTCAATGTATTAGATTAGTAGAGACTTATTGTGACGCATCATATAATTATATAAAATTTCCTAACACTGGAATATAAATATGATTATTATACTCGTAGATAAAAAACTGAAAACGTCCTTCGAGATATAAACCACAAAATTTTTGAGTCCGCATTGACAGATGCGCATAAAAATTTTTTTTATTATTATTAAAATAGCATGTATTTAATTAGTGTGTTTATATCTGAATGTAATAAGTAGGTATACACCCAGGGTGGCACTTTCTTGCAGGGCCATCATGTCTGATCTCAATTCAGACGATCTTAAATGCATTCATCATTTATATATTTTGGTTTAATTCTCTTAAAAAAAAACACAGTTAATATAAATTAGCTGTAGCCCGCGGCTTCGCCCACGTTTACTTTGTTACTCAAACGTGTTTTGACTTATGGATCGAGGTTTTTAAAAATATTGTTTACACGAATATTGTCTTTTATTTACGCGAATGCTGCACATTGAAATCATAGTTTGATTTCATTGTGTAGCATTCGCGTTAGTTAAAACGTTCGTAATAAATTATTGTTACTTACCAATCTATCGTCCATATATTTGTGGATTTGAATTAATCCTTTAGGCATTGATAGGCAATGATAATCTTTTTGATGTCGTGCAGTCCCAGTTTTCAAGGACATCATTTACCGTTTTTTGTATTTTGAAGCCAGTTTCATAATAAATAATAAGCTTATTGTCTTTTACTTACGCGAATATTACACATTGAAATCAACCAGTAGTTTGATTTAAATGTGTAATATTCTCGTTAAAAGTATTATACGGATTTAATTGCGGGTTATTTTAACTTTTACTATCCCGACGTTTTGAATGCTTTGCAGCACTCATGGTCACGGGAGAATTGAGATGTTGAACGTCCATATGTCATAATTATGCGGGTGTACCCTCAGGTCTTCTCAGTTATTATTGTTGGTTCGATCTTCGGACGATCGATTTCAATATTTTCACACTTTTATTAACCCTGATCTAATCGAGTATGAAGCCTGTATTTTTGGGTAAGCTATCATAAAAATAAAAATCTTTCTGCATGAAAACTTTGAAACCATTAATTGATCTTTGGGGTTTTATTTTTCGATGAATGCAGGAAACAGGTTTCTTATGTGCAATACATAAAATAAGTCTTGTGACCGTAGTGTAAAACAACAGGATTTGGACCCCAATTAATTACTTTTGGGAATCAAATTTTTTTAATTTAATTTAGAATATTGCACATGGATTTCTTTAATTTCATAAATGCATCCGCGGTGTCATCAGTGCAAAATGTTTTTTTCCGAATTCATACTCAAAAACCGTGCTAAAACCCCGTCAAGGGTTGATTTTCAAACAAATGTGTCAGACGTGTTTCTCAACTTCTTTTGATGACTAAGTTTTGTGTCCGTGTCGTGAATTTTTTTTTAGATGAAAATTTGTATCTTGTTATGTTGAGTTTATTTGATGAGTTATGTGACTGTTGCAACATTATAGCTAAAATTAAAATCCTTCTTCGTGCAAACTTTACAACCTAATAAAATGACCTTAGGGATTGTTTTTTGAAGAATACCTGGAATAAGCTTCTTAGATTATTGTGTGCAGTGCATAAAATAAGTCCTGTGACTGTAGGACAAAAACTATTTTTTTGACCCAATAAGACCCTTTTAAGGGTTGCTTTTCAAAATAATTAAATTGCTTTAACTTAATCAATTTATTCACAAAGTTTCATCAGTGCAGCATGATTTTCTTTATGCGCTTGATACTCAAAAACCATACTAAAACCCTTTTTAGGGTTGATTTAAAAAAATAATGTGATACACGTGTTTTTTCATCAGTACATTGATAAAGTTTCGTGTCCATTCGATGATTTTTTTTTCCATGGTATCTTTGATACCCCATTTGGCCCACTTAGGGGTTGAGTTTTGGTGAAAATAAGTTTGTTAAATTGTTTTTTGGAGTCTATGTACCGAGTTTCGTTACTCTAACTGCATTATAACATTCAATGGAAATCGTTCTACGTGCTAACTTTCCAACCCCATTATATGACCTTAGGGGTTGTTTTTCGCTAAATGCCGGAAATGCTTTTCTTAGATTATTGTGTGCAATACATAAATTAAGTACTGCAGGTCGAAAGACATTTTTGGACCCCAATTGGACGCCTTTAGGAGTTGATTTTCAAAAAAACATTATTTGCACTTGGATTGCTATAATTTAATTAATGTATTCGCAAAGTTTCAGGAATGCAGTATGAATTTTATTTCCGCGTTGCATACTCAAAAACGATGCTAAAATCCCTATAAAGTTAGATTTTCAAAAAGTGTGATACACGTGTTTCTTTATTTCTTGTGTTTAATACACTAGCAAAGTTTCATGTCCGTGTGATAAAAAAAAAATATTTTTGAATTTCGAAAAATCCGTTCTTATTGTTCACCTAGACTATTTGAATAATGTTGGTTCCAAATTTCATATCAAAAACCATATAACGTACAATTTATATGGTTTTTGCTGTATCGTGATTCCTAGAAAACACCCTGCTCTTTTAATAATATAGAAGGAAAAAAAGAGTTTAAAGACTTCACAGATAAAGCTGATATAGGACGCAGAATATTATTATCAAATCATAGCACAATTATGAGAAAGAAGTACATTTCACTCAACCCTGAAATGAGGAGTGCTAAGATTACGACGAAAATGAAAGATTTTAACATTTTACTTGTAATATTTTACAATGTTTATTCTTCAAAATTTGGAGACACTTTATAAAATTACATAAAATTTCTTTACACTGGAATACAAATTTGATTATTATAGATAAAAAACTGAAAACGTCCTTCGAGATAAAAAACACAAAATTTTGGCGTCCGCAATGACAGATGATAAGGTGTATAATTTTTTTATTATTAAAAATACCATACATTTGAGTAGTGTGTGTAGATCTGAATATTATAAGTAGATATACACCCAGAGTGGCACTTTCTGGCAGGGCTATCATGTCGGATCTCAATTCAGACGATCTTACATGAATTCATCATTTATATATTTTGGTTTAATTATTTTAAAATAAAACACAGTTAATATAAAAGAAAAGAAGAGTTTATAGACTTTACAGGTAAAGCTGATATAGGACGCATAATATTATTATCAAATCATAGCACAAATAAGAGGAAGAAGTAGATTTCACTTAGTTCAGAAATGAGTAGTGCTAAGATTACGACGAAAATGAAAAATTTTAACATTTTACTTGTAATATTTTACAGTGTTTATTCTTAAAAATTTGGAGATTTATTGTGACACTTTATAAAATTATATAAAATTTCCTTACACTGGAATATAAATTTGATTATTATAGATAAAAAACTGAAAACGAGTTAAAAACCACAAAATTTTGGCGTCCGCATTGACGGATGCGCAATAAAGTTTATAATTTTTTTAATTATTAATGATACCATACATTTAAGTAGTGTGTGTCTATCTGAATGTTATAAGTAGAATGTTATGAGTAGTAGTTTCCCGCCTGCTTGCACATTTCAGTCCGGAGTGTGTGTTATAAATAAAGTTTGATGTTGCGCTTTCCCAGTAGGTTGTCATATTGTAGCATAACACTCTTTTCCATTGGTCTTGAGTAATACAAAAAACAGCCATTTTTTCAAAATAAATGCTCGTCCCATTTTTTTTTGCTGATATGAATTCATTATGAAGGCCAACAATGGCAAAAGCACTGTAAATAGACATTGAGGTTTTCTTCTATGGGCTCTTGTAGTCATTGTCAAGTTGTCAGCAGTACTGTAATTTGATGCCGGTGGTTTCTGGTGGTGGTGGTTGGTGGTGGGTGGTCTTCTATTAGTAAAGAATACAATTTAATGATAGATCGTTTTGTAAAGCAGTTTAGAGTTTTTAGTATAACGACTCGTACATGACCGTCTCATCCAGAATGCAGGTCATGGACCTTTAGCGTAGCCCATTTTGATGGCGAAAAGTAGTCTAAATTCACTAGTACCATGTCATTAACTCCAAAATTTTTGTTGGATGATTCACTTATATCTGACGTGCAATTGCTGTAAGTAATCTGTAGATCATTTTCTCCAAAAGGATTTTAGCATTCTTACAATAATTTGCAACTAGTTTGCTAAATATATGTTTTGATCGGTGCCTGTTAAAGGTGCTGATGTCAAAGGTGGTACCAATCACAAAATGTCCGGGTATCAGCTTACCATCGTCTATGTTTTCTGTCAACCTGTATAGTGGCTTTGAATTCAAACATCCTTCAATACAGGTTAATAAGTTACAGAATTCGTCAAATGTCAGTTTTTTGTCTCCAATAATACGTTTTATTTGGTATTTATTACTCCTAACCTACTGACCTCCTTCTTCCTATAAGGCTCCAGCACTTGGCCAGAGAGGCGCTTTAAAATGCCACGTTACACTCATATTGTTATAATCATCTAAAAAGTCCTTGTTAATCATTGTCATTCCTATTTCATTTTATTTTATTTTTAAATTCAGAAGACTTACAGCGAGTACAAGGTATACAGAGTGGAAAGTAACAGAAGGCCAATTAAAAGTTTTCGTAAATAGAGATAAGAAATAACAGTGATGAAGACTACCAACATCAGTACAGAATAGTAATAATAAAGCTGTATTATAACACTCGCATCTACGACTGGAAAAAACATTGCTCATTTTTTTAAGTGCAGCAATACTTATTTATTTTCTTAGTACGAGTACTCTGGAAGCTCCAACAATGTTAGTACCATTGTCTGAATATACATGTTTAGGTACACCTTTCCTCACATACACACATGTTTAAAAACTGCTTAAAATTATGATGTGAATCACATGGAGTTTTAAAGGATGTTTCGAGCCACATGTCAAATTCGAATGATACAAATATTTGTCAGTAAAAGATTTAAGTTTAAAATGTTGCTTTTTGTACTTATTTTCTTATCTATTGTCAATTTTGAAATATCCTCACCAAGACACAGTTATGTATTATTTTGATAACAGATAGGTCTTTCTATTTCTGCAGTAGTTAAAAAAATCCATTTGATAGCTTGATCTTTATTTTGTACGTTTTTTATGATTGACAGGAGTGATGGCTGCTCGAGTCAACTCGTGCGCAGGTGCTGCTTGGGGGACTGGTCCGACTACTATCCCATTGGCCTTTTAGTGTTTGTTGTATTTTCATCGTATTTTTTTCTCTCAAAAAAAGCGAAAGCGGCCCATGGGATCTGCCTACCCCTACGGGAAAAAGGCGTGAATATATATATATATATATATATATACATATTTTTCTCTCTCTCTCTCTCTGATTTCATCTTTTGAATGGCAGGACACACTGTCGCTGAAGCTGAACTGATAGTAACAAGACAAACACTGTTAAAAAAAGGGGAAAAAATACAAACCCGCTGAGTTTCTTGCCAAATCTTCTCAGTTGAGGCCGCGTTGTGATCCGGTGGTAGCTTTAAAACCCTATGATACCCTCAAGTCATGTATCATTGTACTATATTTATCTTATAGCTCAGTAATTAATTGTGGTCTATTTAATTGAACGACGTTCGATTCTTGCTGTTTTTTACACTGGATTTTTGGTGACTCAATTTTTAGGTTTTGGATGTCAAGGTCGTTTCCCTTCAACCTGTGAGGGCCTACCCACAAAATAGAGAATCTGAAAGTTTTAAAAGATCATTCCTCTTGTAGCACAGTCTGCAGCGTTATCTTCGATTTTTGTATGATTGCAAGACGATGCAGGTATAATGTCATTAATAGCCTTTACGCGGTTAGCTACAAACATATTCGAAGCTTAATATCTCCATCAGATCCGTCCAAGTGTTACCATTCAGTCTGTCCATATTTGTATGTTATCATGTAGTAATGAGCTCTACTTTTTGTCAATGATACGACTGCATATAACTCTTGTCTGGGTAATGTCACAATCTTATTACCTGGTGCCAATTGGGTTTTTGCTTTCTTGTTTTAAGTTTTTAGATAAAGTGCACACGCTTATACTACTTTTTCCGAAGAATTGAATACACTGTAAATACATATGTCAATGTATTAGATTAGTAGAGACTTATTGTGACGCATCATATAATTATATAAAATTTCCTAACACTGGAATATAAATATGATTATTATACTCGTAGATAAAAAACTGAAAACGTCCTTCGAGATATAAACCACAAAATTTTAGCGTCCGCATTGACAGATGCGCATAAGATAAATATTTATTTTAATTTTTATAATACCATGTATTTAATTAGTGTGTTTATATCTGAATGTTATAAGTAGGTATACACCCAGGGCGGCACTTTCTTGCAGGGCCATCATGTCTGATCTCAATTCAGACGATCTTAAATGCATTCATCATTTATATATTTTGGTTTAATTCTCTTAAAATAAAACACAGTTAATATAAACTAGCTGTAGCCCGCGGCTTCGCCCACGTTTACTTTGTTACTCAAACGTGTTTTGACTTATGGATCGAGGTTTTTAAAAATATTGTTTACACGAATGTTGTCTTTTATTTACGCGAATGCTGCACATTGAAATCATCGTTTGATTTCATTGTGTAGCATTCGCGTTAGTTAAAACGTTCGTAATAAATTATTGTTACTTACCAATCTATCGTCCATATATTTGTGGATTTGAATTAATCCTTTAGGCATTGATAGGCAATGATAATCTTTTTGATGTCGTGCATTCCCAGTTTTCAAGGACAACATTTACCGTTTTTTGTATTTTGAAGCCAGTTTCATAATAAATAATAAGCTTATTGTCTTTTACTTACGCGAATATTACACATTGAAATCAACCAGTAGTTTGATTTAAATGTGTAATATTCTCGTAAAAAAGTATTATACGGATTTAATTGCGGGTTATTTTAACTTTTACTATCCCGACGTTTTGAATGCTTTGCAGCACTCATGGTCACGGGAGAATTGAGATGTTGAACGTCCATATGTCATAATTATGCGGGTGTACCCTCAGGTCTTCTCAGTTATTATTGTTGTTTTTTTATTTTTATTTATTTATTATTTATTACTATAACATATACATATTGTTTACGCACGAATATACCACACAAACCATCGTGGGTTTAACAGTGGTATAATTAGTCACAATCTCGGTACAGTTTAACATTTTTTTTTTATTTAAGTATCTTACGAACCTAGGAAATGTTCCTTTAACACGCTTCTTAAATTCTTTGCATTTAGTGCACTGCATACTTTGACGGGTAAGCTATTCAGGATAGACGGCAACATATATTCCCACGTCCGTACCCCATAGACATTATTATATTTAGGTAGCTTATAGGTAGGTTAGTAAGACAGACATCGTAGCGACGTCGGCCTTACATGTTTATGTAGGCTTTTTACATTGTGATAGTTATCGCTTAGTACGCAGATACGGACCTTGTTGAACACATTTACAATTTGACAATATTTGAATAAACCTGCTTCATCACCTTTAAATTGTAGTTTTACTTGTGTTTGTAGTTTTACATTCCCCGCTCGGCGGTACTCGTGATTGGACGCTTGTTTGCTCGCTTGTAAGTCGATCAGTGTTTCTCAAACATTTTTGTGAAAATGCCCGCTTTTAAATGTGCAAGTTGTGGCGATGATCATACCGATGGGCCAGTTTGCGTTGTATGTCGCGGTCAGTACGACTTCCAATGCTCCGGTGTTACCGAGACAGGCTTTCGAAGACTAGGTAGCAACAGGAGAAATAATTGGTGTTGCCCCAAGTGCAAGACTAGTCCAACACCGTCTCCAGCGGCCACATCGCCAGCACCACCTCCCACTCAATTGGACATAATGCAGGAACAGCTTAATAAGATAATGTGCCAGTTAGCCCCCCTTACGTCCTTGGTAGAAGATGTGAAAGTGATCAAATCGGACCTCGTCGACGTGAGAAATTCGCTAGAAATGGCCCATGAGCTGATTAATACCTTCTCAAGCAAGATCAATTTGGTGGAAGCACGAGTCGCCAAAGTCGAAAAAGCTGTGACTGACGTCGCAACTCTTCAAGCAGAAGTGGCGAAACTTAGCAGAGAATTAGAAGATAGAGATCAATGGGCCAGAGCCAATAATGTTGAGATAAAAGGGATTCCGCAAAAACAAAATGAAAACCTTTATGACATTGCCCAAAATGTTGCCAAATTAGGTGATTTTACCGTCAAGAAAGAAGATATTAACTACATTGCAAGGATTCCTACTCGTGTACCAAATATGGAAAAATCAATTATAATATCATTTAATAATCGCTACATAAAAGAAGATTACATCGCAAAGACGAGAAAAAGTAAAAACCTAACACTCAGAAATCTAGGCTTCTCTGACAATGGAAATTTCTACGTGAACGACCATCTTACTCTCCGTAATAAAAACCTGTTAAGTAAGGCAAGATCACTAGCAAAAGAAAAACACTTCCAGTATGTTTGGGTAAAACATTCGAAAATAATGGCTCGAAAATCGGACAGCTCACATATATTTTTTATAAAATGCGAGAACGACTTGAAGAAAATTTCATAATTTATCTTTATTTACCTTTTTTAACAAACACGTATCGATTCATTATAAATTTAAATGTCACTAGTTTGAGAACCAAGTGCGCTTTACTAGTTCATCTACCACGCGAAGTGCATGTGATCGGAGTGATCAACACACTCTCGTACGTAAGTCAAGTTCAGTTATTAAGAACGATATGCGGAAACATTATTACTATACAGGTCAAAATTGCTTACGCTCAAGCGGACTGTGGTCGATATTCCCTCGCACAGAACCGTGCATACTCGATAATCGCACCGAAAGTAACTATATCTACCGCACGATTTAAAAATAAAAATTCATGCCAGTACCTCTCTCTGATATATTATTTTAATAAGAGTTTATTTTACTTAACGTATTTAATGTTCGATGTCTCGTTGTATTTATCTGTAGAAGTCCCTATTATATTAAATATGTTACTTCTTATAATAATAATAATTCTAAATAGTTATTATGATTTCTTAATTAATAATGCTTAAATTATCTGTCTATTATCAAAATACTAGAGGGCTACGCACTAAGACACAGGTATTTAAGCGTAATCTCTGCCTTAACTCGTTTGATATTATCGCACTTACAGAAACCTGGTTGTTAGACGGTATAAATAATAATGAACTTTTTGACGACCGTTTTATTGTCTGGCGACGGGATAGAAACTACTTGGACACACAGGTTATATATGGTGGAGGAGTATTAGTAGCCGTTCGCCGAGACCTGATTGTAGTGGACCGTCCGGAGTGGTACTCATCAGCCGAAGATCTCTGGATTACTATGACGGTAAAGAGCAAAAATCATGTTGTTCACAAAATAAACATATGCGTACTTTATCTTTGTAAGGAATATTTTGGCAATACTTTCAATGCGCAATTATATAATTTTACTGATAAACTATCACAAATCGTGAGCACACAGCCGGATGATATGTTTCTTATTATGGGGGATTTTAACTTAAATAATATCGAATGGAATAAGGAAAATTGTACGTTACTGCCAACGGGAATTACAGGTGAAGCGCAAACTTACTTCTTTGATACCCTTTCCGAAGGAGATCTCAATCAATATAATGCGTGTCGCAACGTAAATAACAGACTGTTGGACTTAGTATTCTGTAACTCGAATATAACAATCACCGCTTGTGGCGACCCTCTAGTCCCAGAGGATGCGCACCATAAGTCGTTAGAAATTATTATAAATCTATCGTTAATGGAACCCCTAGAAAATAATGCGCGATTGTTATATTTTTACAACAAGGGGGACTATGATAATATTAATAGAGAAATGTTAACTATTAATTGGGAAGACAGTCTTTGCAATATTTCATTAGAGGACGCTGTAGATGTTTTTTATAGATACTTATATGACCTTCACAATAAATATATTCCACGGAAGTTAATAACTTCCTCCACCTTCCCTCCATGGTACAACTCCCCTTTGAAAAAAGCAATTAAGGAAAAATTTAAGTTTTTTAGAAAATTTAAAACATATGGTAACCAATCTGATTACGATACATTTGCAATACTACGTAAAAGGGTCAAAACCATGGAACAACAATGCTATACTACTTATATTAAAAAATGTGAAGAGGGGATAGCAGAAAACCCCAAGCTCTTTTGGTCCTATATTAAATCAATGAATAAAGGTCTCAATTCCCTCCCTGCTACATTATACTTTGAAAACCATTCAGCAGCATCCGGGGAACAGGCATGTAACCTCTTTGCGACATATTTTAATTCAGTATTCCTCACACCATCATCCGCCGATCAAACGTCTACAGGGTCAGGATTCCCACAAGATAACACTAGTCATCATATCATTAATTTAAGCAATATAGAAATGAATGAAAATATGGTTCTGCAGCATCTTAAATCAGTAGATATTACTAAAGGTTCTGGACCCGATCATATATCTCCTGTTTTCATAGTGAAATGTGCAGATACTCTTTGTAAGCCACTCACAATATTATTTAAACGGTCAGTTAATGAAGGTATTGTTCCTAAAATATGGAAGTCCGTCTTCGTGACCCCAATTCATAAAAGCGGTAATAAAAACGATGTGAAAAATTATAGACCTATCTCTAAGTTATGTATATTCGCAAAAATATTAGAAAGAATCATATATAATCAATTGTATAGTACACTTAATAAAACGTTTATCTCAGAACAACATGGGTTTCTTAAAAAGAGATCTACAACCTCAAACCTTCTTACTTTTTCTGAGTTTACCACTTCTAATATGGACGCTGGAGGTCAGGTAGACGCCATATTTACGGACTTCAGCAAGGCATTTGATCGAATTGACCACCAAATACTCCTACAGAAACTCTTGTCGGCAGGAATTCATGGAGATCTGTTTAGATGGTTCTGTTCGTACATCAATAATCGATCCCAGGCTGTTGTTGTTAACGGGTACTCTTCTAGCTGGTATAGGGTGCCTTCCGGTGTCCCCCAAGGTTCTTTGCTCTCACCTTTGCTATTTAATATCTTCCTAAATGATGTCATATCCTGCTTTAAATACTCAGAGGTCTTACTCTACGCTGACGATATGAAGATCTTCATGAAAATTAATAATGCAAACGATTGCTTACTATTACAGGAAGACCTTCATAGGTTTGAAGAATACTGCAATTTAAACAAGCTAGATTTAAATGTATCAAAATGTTATTTTATTACCTTCACACGTAAGACTGCTCTATTTGAAAGATATTATACATTCAAAGAGATGCGACTCAAAAAGGTTGATTCAATCATGGATTTAGGAGTGATCCAAGATTCTAAAATGGCTTATGACAAACATATAAACCATATAGTAAGTAAAGCGAATAAAGCTTTGGGTTTTGTTCGGAGAGCATGTGCACAGTTCTCTAATATTAAAGTCATCAAAATCTTATACTGTTCTTATGTGCGTAGCATTCTCGAGTATGGCTCCCAAGTCTGGAACCCACAGTATAATGTTTATATAGATAGACTAGAAACTATACAAAGAAAGTTTTTGAGGCTTCTACAGTATAAATGCAACTGTTATGATATTGACTATCAAGCAAGATGTAAGAGACAACATATACTCCCTCTACAAGAAAGACGTAGAATTGCGGACATCTTATTTTTAGTAAAGATAGCTCAAAATTACATCGACTCCCCATATTTACTGTCTAAAATAAACCTGCATGTCCCTGGAAGATCGGTACGGCATCCTTATTATTTATCAGCTCCTCGTTCTTGCACTAAATATAGACAAAACTGTTTCTTTAATAGGTCGGTAAAATTTTTCAACGCTCTTGTCACATATCCCGAACTGGACTTATTTACGTCAAACCCTCTTACCTTCAAAACGTTAATTACAGCGCACTGGTTCGAAAACTAAAATAATACCTGTTGTACCTACTTAACATAACTAAGTTTGCATTTAACTAAAAGTACGTATTTGTGTAACTACATATGTACGATTTGTACAGAGGTTCGCTGGTATATAAGTGTTTTTGTTAATAATGGACTGTAGGAGGTGAATCCTTGATGCAATTGAACAGTAAGGGAAGCTCCACCAACCTTTAAATATCCAGGTATGACCAGGCACCAGGCATCAGCTTTAAACACACACGGCGTGCACTGAAACTGTGAGTCTTGATGGGCACTGCTTTAGATTACACCAAGGAAAGTTTTGATGATAGAACGTCTATCAATGTTCACAAGTTAAGACAAACGTTGTCCGCACTTTCGGTGATAAAGTCTCAACAAATTAACGTAATTGTGTTGATATTAAGAAACATGCAACGTGCACGTGAGATAATTGAGTTTATGTCTAAGCACTACGAGTACCGACAGACGACTGGTGGGGGCGCGGGCGACGCCGAATGGTCAGCCATAGTGTAGGCTAACCAGAATAAATAAAAATTGATGGTGCATATTTACTTACTAATCAATATACATACAAGGATTGAACATACCGCCCACCGAAATCAGTATGCTGATTTCCCATTAAATGTATATATAGAGTATAAAAACTGAATATATAAGAGTTAAATAAACTATTAAGTGAAGAGTGTATCTGAATTTGTAGTGTGATAAATGTAATATGTTATAAAGAGCCCTAATACCTATTTACTTAAGCCTAATGGATGATACTGAATTACTTAATTGGTATAAGGCAATGGACATAATTTATTAACAGGTCTCTTATAGAGCCCAGAAGTGGTGCGCACAGTGACGACGCGTACTGTGTTATCATTACCAGGATGAGTTATTTCTATCCTACCTAATGGCCATTGGAGAGGTCGAGTCAAGTTAGATTTTAATAAGACAAGATCGCCAACTTTGAGATTGGGAGGTTGAGAAAACCATTTGGCTCTCTGCTGAAGTGTATGCAGATAATCATCTGACCAGCGTCTCCAAAAGGTCTGAGACATTTTTTGTATACATTGCCAACGTGACAGTCTGTTCATCGGAATATCTTGTAACTCATATTCGGGGACAGCTAGCAAACTTTGACCGATCAAAAAATGACCAGCAGTTAACACATCAAACTCATTAGCATTATCGGATAATGAGCAGAGTGGTCGCGAATTCATTGTAGCTTCCGCCTTACAGAAGAGAGTGGAAAGCTCTTCGACAGTAAGAGTTCGATCACCAACTGCACGATACAGATGGTATTTTGCTGATTTAATTCCCGCTTCCCATAAGCCACCCATAGAAGCAGCGTTTGGGGGATTAAAACACCAGTCAACATGGCGTGTTGTCAACGCATTAAGAATTTCATCCTGATTTGATTTATCGTTAAAGAATTTCGCTACGTCCTTTAAATGTTTTGAAGCCGCTATAAAATTAGTACCGCAGTCTGAGTAGAGACGACTACAAAGTCCACGGCGAGCTACAAAACGGTCAAATGTAGCTAAGAAACATTCACAAGAGAGGTCAGTTAATACCTCTAGATGCACTGCTTTAGTAGAGAAGCAGATAAACAGACATAAATAAGCCTTATGCGTTTTCGAGTTACGTCTAAGGCTTTCTTTTACAATAAACGGACCGCCTATGTCACAGCCCACATCATTAAATACCTTTCCGGGTACTAACCGAGAAGATGGTAATGCACCCATTGCAGGTTGAATAGTTGTTGGTCGAAACCTAAAACAATTAGCGCACTTTGAGAGTACAGATCTAATAATGCTTCGAGCATTTACAATCCAATATTTTTTACATAAAATTCCTTGCAACGTGCGAGGACCTACATGAAGGTACATTTTATGGAAGTGCATAATTATTAATTTCGTTACATGACACTTCTTAGGAAGCAGTAACGGGTGCTTTGTGTTAAACGGAAGGTCAGACTGTAAAATTCTACCGCCCACCCTGAGGAAACATTCAGAATCTAAGAAAGGAGAGAGCTTACGTAATGATGTTGCATAGCCAGTTTTAGTAAGAGATTTTATTTCAGTATTAAAGTGATTTATTTGTAAGATACGAATAATTTTATTATGACTTAATTCAAGTTCTTTTGATCTTAGTGGACCTTTATTAATTTCTGAACCCTTTAATTTTGATTTTAAATTATTTATGAATCGAAGACACCATGAAACTACTCTTTGGAGTCGGTTAAATGAAGAATATTTACTAAATGTTTCTTCAAGGTCATTATTTAAGGTTTTATTTTCGTCACATGATGCGAAATTAAAACTGTCAACGTTAGTTTTCCGTTCAGGAATCTTTTCATGATCCTTTAAGATGAAAGTATTAACCGGCCAAGTTTGGGGGTCTTTAGTTAACCAGGCAGGACCATGTGTCCATTCAGTCGCCTGGGCTATCAA
This sequence comes from Furcula furcula, assembly GCA_911728495.1. Classification (NCBI taxonomy): domain Eukaryota; kingdom Metazoa; phylum Arthropoda; class Insecta; order Lepidoptera; family Notodontidae; genus Furcula; species Furcula furcula. The sequence continues at coordinate 11,525,968 of OU452265.1, read as the reverse complement.
TTGAGATGGTAATGTCCCACGGGAACATATATCACTTATATTATTTTCACTATTGATGTGAAACCACGAGTTTGGCTGAACAACATCAGTAATTTGACTAACACGGTTAGCCACATATGTCTTTAGTTTATATGGTGGCGTTTGAAGCCAAGATAGAACGACGCTGGAGTCGCTGAAAGCGAAAATTTTAAAATTTAAGTCTTTAATGTTTTGTACAACAAAACTTACTAATTTGGAAAGCAGCACGGCAGCTTCCAATTCTAGTTTCGGGATTGACAATGGTTTATTAGGAGCAACTTTACTTTTGCTTGTCAGTAATCTTACTTTTACGTTACCAGCATCATCAACACTGCGCATGTAAATACACGCTGCATAGCCTCTGGATGACGCATCACAGAATGCTATCAGTTGCACTGAGGTAAATGCAGATATCAACAAGTGCCTCTCAATTCGAATATTGGCCAAGTTAGGTAAATCAAGAATAAATTTATTCCATCTCTCACACAAATCTTGTGGCAAAGGATCGTCCCAATTAAGACCTAATTTCCACAAGTCTTGCATGATGCATTTAGCAACAAATGTGCACGGTGAAATAAATCCGATGGGATCAAAAATGCTTGCTAACAATTTTAGTACTGACCGCTTTGTGTATTTTGTGTCAGTCAAGTTGTAATTAAAAGAGAAACTATCACTGACTGGCAACCATATCAATCCTAAAACTTTTATTGAAGACGATAACGTATCGTCCTGAAAATTAATTGAGGTAATTTTATCTTCTTGCATTCTTGCAATAAGTTCATGAGAATTACTTGCCCACTTACGTAAGTCAAAACAGGCGCTTTTAAGCAAAGATATAAGAGCGTCTTGCAATGAACATGCTTCGCTTAAGGATTCACAAGACCAAAGCAAATCATCGACATAAAATCCCTGTAACACTATTCTAGCTGCTTTAGCTTGGAGGTTATTCGGATCATCACTCAGTTTAGACAGCTCACCATATGCTAGCTGATGTAATGAACGTACTGCTATATACGGTGCACTGCGAAGTCCATAAGTGTTAGTTTTTAATTCATAAATACGCACGGGCTCACTGGGTGAGTCACGCCAGAGGATATGTTGGTATTTTCTCTCTGACGGGTCAATAAGGACGGCCCTATACATTTTAGAAACGTCAGCAGTGAAACAGACATCGTATAATCTAAACTGAGTTATGATTTTTGCTAGGTCTTGATGCAACTTCCTACCGGTTAATAAAACATCATTAAGCGATATGCCTGTGGAAGTTTTTGAGGACCCATCATATACAACGCGTAAGGGCGTGGTCACACTATCACGTAGTACATAACTGTGTGGAATTAAATATTTAGATTGCTCAGTGCCCTTATAAAGTTCCATATGGTCTAAAGACTCATATTCTTTCATGAAATCAGTGTAAGCCTTTTGAACATCCGGGCAACGTGCCAGACGGCGTTCAACTTGAGTAAGTCGCTTAAGGGCAATATCATACGATTCGCCAAGTGGCTCATGATTAGGAGACAATAATAGCGGTGCAACAAAACGACCAGTTTCATCGCGATAGTGTTTTTCAATGAATATATTTTCTGCAAGTTCTTCTTCATGACTCAATGGAACCGAGCACGGCACGGATTCCAACTCCCAAAAACGTTTGAGAGTGTCATTCAGAATATTATCCTCAATAGTGTACGACACTAATGAGTTCGTAGACGCTACGATATTATTATCACTAGGAGATGGCACGGCCAATCTACCAGTTATAACATACCCGAACACGCTGCCTAACGCAACAGGTGTGTCAGAGTTTATTATTAATTTTTGACCATTATAAATATAAGGGAAACTTTCACTTCCCAAAATTAAATCAATTGGAGATTTTCTATAAAAAAATGAGTCCGCTAATGTTACGTTTTTAAACTCATTGATTATATTTTCCGGTATCGGAACGGTGGGTAAATCGGAAGTTAATTTCGTTAGTACAACAGCATTAATATTGAATATTGCATTATCATTAATACGAGATTTTATTGTACAGGATGTCATCCCATGATTTTTAATGGTTTCACCACCTAAACCATAAATATTATATGGACATTTACTTGTACTAAGGCCCAAACGTTGTAAACAGTCAATAGAAATAAAATTGGACTGTGCACCGGAATCGATTAACACTCTTACCGGCTGATAACAATTAAATCCATCCAATACCAAAACAACAGCTGTTCCCAATATAACTGCGCTATAGTTATGCACAGATGATGCATTGCAAGTATATTGCACCGTGTCGGTAACAACAGGCAGCGGCTCAGTGGATGACGAGACGCTCGCCAGAACCGGTTTTCTGTCAGCTGTTATCGCGAAGTCTAGGTGAATTAGTACGTGATGCGCTTGCTGGCAAATAAAACATTTAAAATTACTTTTGCAATCGTTTGCGTTATGATTGGGTTTAAGACAATTATGACACAATTTTAGGTCATTTACGCGTTTAATGCGTTGCATTACGTTCAATTTACGAAATTGATCGCAACGGAAAATCATGTGATTTTCACCACAATGCAAACATTTTATTTTTATGTGCGAAGATGAAATATGCGAATAACTTTTTTGTAACGTTTTATTACTTTGTCTAATATCAATTTGTTTTTTACTGGGTTCTACATTTTTAGGGTTGTTAGAAAATGATAATGAATGATTAAGTACTCGAATATGATTTTGAATAAAAGAAATTAATTTAGAAAAAGTAGGAATAGTTTCCTGATCTAGACTTAGTTCAAATAATTTACGGGTTTGTGGGTCTAAAGCCCGTAAAGCTATGTGACAAAAAATGTAATTATTTAAATCTTCAATTTTTAATGCTTGAATAGCTTTGTATGAGTGATCAAACGTCTCGATGAACGTATTTAATTGAGTGGGAGACTCTTTATTGAGTGGTGAAAAACTTAACATTTTGTCGATATATCTACCTACTAACATTCGACTATCCTGATACTTGTTAAGTAAGCTTTTCCAGACTAAATCATAGTTAGCGGCTGTTATAGGTACACTTTTAACAATATTCAACGCGGAACCTTTAGTACATGACAATAAATAATGGAACTTGTCAATTTTGGGAATACTACTTTGGTTGTGAACTAATGAACAGAATGTCTCGTAAAAGGTATTAAAATTCTCGATATCTCCGTCAAAAGGGAACAATTCTAACTTCGGGAGACGTGGTCGAGATTCATTACCTGTCGAGGTACCTTCTAACTTGACACTACCTGTGTCCGATTGAAATTTGCGAACATATATTTTTATTTGAAAATATAAGTCACTAAAACTTCTAATCTCCTGTGTTCTACAGACAGCATTAGGATTAGCTTGATATTCGTATTCAAAGATATCGTAAATTAACTTATCGAATTGTTTTCGACAGTCATCTATTTCTGATGCACGTAATAAAAACAATTCTTTTGAATCGGCATCTAAAGGAGTTTTCATCATATCGAAAATTCTTTGGACATTTTCAAAAAGCACTTCTTTCTGATTAATAAGCTTCGCAAGAGTGATTTCACTTCTAGACTTAGCCATTTTTACTTTTAATACGGGTGGGTACGATTAATACCAACTACCGTGTTTTATGTAATAAACTATGTACTGGAATATTCTTAATGAATAATTGTAATTTTAATGGGATAATTTATATGGATAAGTATGTAAGATATATGTAATGTTTATGTATGATAAATAAGATTTTATAGGTATAAAATGTTACCATCCGGCTCGAAGGACCAGAAAAATTGTACGATTTGTACAGAGGTTCGCTGGTATATAAGTGTTTTTGTTAATAATGGACTGTAGGAGGTGAATCCTTGATGCAATTGAACAGTAAGGGAAGCTCCACCAACCTTTAAATATCCAGGTATGACCAGGCACCAGGCATCAGCTTTAAACACACACGGCGTGCACTGAAACTGTGAGTCTTGATGGGCACTGCTTTAGATTACACCAAGGAAAGTTTTGATGATAGAACGTCTATCAATGTTCACAAGTTAAGACAAACGTTGTCGGCACTTTCGGTGATAAAGTCTCAACAAATTAACGTAATTGTGTTGATATTAAGAAACATGCAACGTGCACGTGAGATAATTGAGTTTATGTCTAAGCACTACGAGTACCGACAGACGACTGGTGGGGGCGCGGGCGACGCCGAATGGTCAGCCATAGTGTAGGCTAACCAGAATAAATAAAAATTGATGGTGCATATTTACTTACTAATCAATATACATACAAGGATTGAACAACATATGTGTGACTTATTATTAAGTACGTAGTATTTAAGCAAACTAGCAATAAGATTTTTAAATGCGAAAACATTAGGATAGTGTATCGCTTTTTAATTAGTTTTTTTAAGTCTTCTCACTGTTTGTTTTCCAAATAAATTAAAAAAAAATAAAAAAAAATACCGGGTGATTCCAGGTAGGGTGAGTGGATATGCATGAGTTTGGTTTTATTAATATTTATGGCAAGACCCGCATCGTGTGCCCACTTACACAAAAGGTCGAAATTACACTGCATCGCCTTTTCTGCTTCACATAAGTTTTTGTGTGCAGTGACTAAACATGTGTCGTCAGCAAATTGATATACGGAACCCTCCCCGAATATGTTACACATGTCGTTTACGTACAGCAGGTATTCTGTCGGCCCAATGATCGAGCCTTGGGCCGTTCCTTTGTCGGTTGGGACCAAGTTACTAAGCGAACCTGCGACACTTACTGCCGTAAAACGATTTTTATGATAATTTTTGAACCATTCCAGAAGTGGACCCCGTATACCATTCTGCTGTAATTTATTAAATAGCGTGTCATAATTTAAACAGTCAAATGCCTTGCAAAAATCAATAAATACAACAAGAACGTGTTCACGGTTGTCCAGGAGCTTTTCTGAAATCCGTACTGTCTGTCATTGATAACATTATGGTTTGTCAAAAAACTGGTGATTTCTTGGCCAAGATACCTCTCAATTATCTTATCAATGCATGATAATATAGTGATTGGCCTGTAGTTGTTTACATCAGTGTACGAACCATTTTTATGTATAGGTCTTATTATTCCAATCTTGAGTTGATCAGGGTACAGTGACGTGGCAATACATGTGTTAACTAAATGTGTTATAACAGGCGTAATATCTTTATTAATGTATTGTAAATCTTTGACTCGAATACCATCAAATCCTGGACATTTTTGTACATTTAAGTGTTTTATTATAGAAGACACAACATCGTTTCTAGCCTTTTGTAATCTCATAGAAAAGCTACATTTTTCCACATAGAACTTTTCATCTAGGAGTGGTGTGTTACATTTCATACATATACTGTTTACATTTTCCTTGAATTCAGATGCAAATTTATTTGTTAAAATATCTGGCTTAACTTTAAAGTATTTTGTAATTATGTCGTCTATGGATTTATTTATTTTACCGCATAAGTTATTAATAATTTCCCAAACTTTTTTTGAATTATGAAATTTTTTTATTACTTCTTTAAAATAGTAATTATTCTTTACATTATTTATATGTTTATTTGTCTTATTTCTATATTTATTATAAAGTAATCTATTTATTAAGTTACTTTGATCTTTAAGCCAGATATCCAGCAGTAGATCTCGTTTTTCACACATTTTTTCTATTCTATCACTTTTCCATTTACAATTTTGTCGTTTACCTATTTTTATTTTTACACTATACTTACAGTTCTCATACACAGAGGAGAGTTTATCTAAAACAAATTTTAATACTTCACACGGTTTATCATATGTCAAAGCAGTATTCCAGTTGATTTTACTCAGTTCACTTTGCAACTTCGCGTTGTCTAATTTGGATATGATTTTATACTGACTGTCTCTATTTACCGCGCAACCGGTTATGAAGTGGTCGGCTAGGGCATTATTTATAACAGCTGATTGCACGGTGCGGCAGTCGACACTGCGTATGAATATATGATCTATACAGGTTTTCGTAATGCACTCACCTCTCTTATCTATACGAGTATATTGATTTATACCACATTCTAGACCCAGTTCACAAAGTGAGTTAAGGTGGCTTCGGCCGTTTAGGAAACCAGAGTTTGGAAACCAGTTGTACTGTTCTGTTAGAAAATTATTTTGCTTTAAATCGATATTCATATCGCCTAGTAAAACAAAGTTATTATTATGTGGATACTGCTTAATTTTACATGTCAGCTCCTCTATGAATCGGGTCTTATTAGAGTCTGGTGGTCTATACAAAGCGCACATACCGATAGTAACACCGTAGTCCGTTTTCAGCTCGCCTATTATGCACTCGAAGTAATGTGTACAAGTAGGTATTCCAGTGAAACATATACTCTTATGTACATACACGATGACTCCGCCGCCTTTTCTGTTATTACGTAATTGGGTATGCATATCGTAGTCCGGAAGTTCAAACAAAGTTTTGGTATTGTCTGTAAAATCTAATATCGGGAACTACTTTGGGCATAGTTGGAGAAGGCAAAGAACTCATTTGCCCTGGTTATTTTTAAATTCGATGACAAGTTTCTGTATGTCTTTAATGGATCTTACATTGTAGGTTTTACCTTTTTCGAGTCTTTTAACCAATATTTGCCCATTCTTAAACCAGACAAATTTACATAGATTAGTACCTTTCATTTCGGTCTTTGTAACCCACAGTAGGTATGCTGTTGTTGGAGATATACATTCCCTAATGTATATTTGGTTATCCTCGCCGCATCCTAAGTCTTTTGCGGTGATGCTCTGGGTCTTAGAGGCTTGTAACCATTGGTCCCGGCATCCCTCATTAAGGGTTACGACAATGACAGGGGGGAACTTGCCTGTTATGTTTTCGGTACGGGTGTTTTTCTTACGGTAAGCTGTGACGACGTCTTCAGGCTTTTGTTGTATTTTTGTACACAATTATGCTATAACACAATCGACATCCTGTTTATCGGTAATGCCGCAAATTTCAATATTGTTGGCTAATTGATTTTGTTCCAGTGTGTTTAATTTCTGTTCCAATAAATCATGTTTTAATTCCAGGTTTTTATATTTGTTTTTTAGATCGGTATTATGATTTTCAACAGCTTTTAAATTGGTCTCGTACATGTTAATTTTTTTTCTCGTACTCGTCTATTTTATCGGAGTAAAACTGGAGGGTGGTTTGCAACTCTTCCCGTATTATGTCGCGTACCTCTCGCCGTATATCGCTGAGGATACGTTGAGTTACGTTGCTATCCATCATAGTCTCCGTATCTGTAATTTCTTCGTCATCAACGTCCGGTAGGATGCAGGATAAACGTTTAGGTTTGGCATTACCCGCACATGAACGACATTTCCAATCCACGGCATCCGTCGAATACAAGGCATTTAACTGCTCAGTGGTTATTGAAGAACATGATGCATGCATCCACTTACTACACTTAGAGCACTGTATACCCGGGGATTTTTTTGTAACCATTTTTGCGCACTTAACACATTTCGCCTGTTGTAGAAATAATATCCGAATCGCACGCGCAAGTAGGTACACGGAGCTATTTAGCGGTACGTCCAACCGGTTTTGCACCGAGACGATGACTGATTCAATCTTCGGACGATCGATTTCAATATTTTCACACTTTTATTAACCCTGATCTAATCGAGTATGAAGCCTGTATTTTTGGGTAAGCTATCATAAAAATAAAAATCTTTCTGCATGAAAACTTTGAAACCATTAATTGATCTTAGGGGTTTTATTTTTCGATGAATGCAGGAAACAGGTTTCTTATGTGCAATACATAAAATAAGTCTTGTGACCGTAGTGTAAAACAACAGGATTTGGACCCCAATTAATCACTTTTGGGAATATTTTTTTTTAAATTTAATTTAGAATATTGCACATGGATTTCTTTAATTTCATAAATGCATCCGCAGTGTCATCAGTGCAACATGATTTTTCTCCGAATTCATACTCAAAAACCGTGCTAAAACCCCGTCAAGGGTTGATTTTCAAACAAATGTGTCAGACGTGTTTCTCAACTTCTTTTGATGACTATGTTTTGTGTCCGTGTGGTGATTTTTTTTTAAATGAAAATTTGTTTCTTGTTATGTTGAGTTTATTTGATGAGTTTTGTGACTGTTGCAACATTATAGCTAAAATTAAAATCCTTCTTCGTGCTTTACAACCTAATAAAATGACCTTAGGGATTGTTTTTTGAAGAATACCTGGAATAAGTTTCTTAGATTATTGTGTGCAATGCATAAAATAAGACCCAATAAGACCCTTTTAAGGGTTGATTTTCAAAATAATTAAATTGCTTTAATTTAATCAATTTATTCACAAAGTTTCATCAGTGCAGCATGATTTTCTTTACGCGCTTGATACTCAAAAACCATACTAAAACCCTTTTTAGGGTTGATTTAAAAAAAATAATGTGATACACGTGTTTTTTCATCAGTACATTGATAAAGTTTCGTGTCCATGCGATGAATTTTTTTTTTCCATGGTATCTTTGATACCCCATTTGGCCCACTTAGGGGTTGAGTTTTGGTGAAAATAAGTTTGTTAAATTGTTTTTTGGAGTCTATGTACCGAGTTTCGTTACTCTAACTGCATTATAACATTCAATGGAAATCGTTCTACGTGCTAACATTCCAACCCCATTATATGACCTTAGGGGTTGTTTTTCGCTAAATGCCGGAAATGCTTTTCTTTGATTATTGTGTGCAATACATAAATTAAGTACTGCAGGTCGAAAGACATTTTTGGACCCCAATTGGACGCCTTTAGGAGTTGATTTTCAAAAAAACATTATTTGCACTTGGATTGCTATAATTTAATTAATGTATTCGCAAAGTTTCAGGAATGCAGTATGAATTTTATTTCCGCGTTGCACAGTCAAAAACGATGCTAAAATCCCTATAAAGTTCGATTTTCAAAAAGTGTGATACACGTGTTTCTTTATTTCTTGTGTTTAGTACACTAGCAAAGTTTCATGTCCGTGTGACAAAAAAAAATTTTTATCATACAAACTTTGGGAGTTATGGAATTTCGAAAAATCCGTTCTTATTGTTCGCCTAGACTATTTGAATAATGTTGGTTCCAAATTTCATATCAAAAACCATATAACGTACAATTTATATGGTTTTTGCTGTATCGTGATTCCTAGAAAACACCCTGCTCTTTTAATAATATAGAAGGAAAAAAAGAGTTTAAAGACTTCACAGATAAATCTGATATAGGACGCAGAATATTATTATCAAATCATAGCACAATTATGAGAAAGAAGTACATTTCACTCAACCCTGAAATGAGGAGTGCTAAGATTACGACGAAAATGAAAGATTTTAACATTTTACTTGTAATATTTTACAATGTTTATTCTTCAAAATTTGGACACACTTTATAAAATAACATAAAATTTCTTTACACTGGAATACAAATTTGATTATTATAGATAAAAAAACTGAAAACGTCCTTCGAGATAAAAAACACAAAATTTTGGCGTCCGCAATGACAGATGATAAGGTGTATAATTTTTTTATTATTAAAAATACCATACATTTAAGTAGTGTGTGTAGATCTGAATATTATAAGTAGATATACACCCAGAGTGGCACTTTCTGGCAGGGCTATCATGTCGGATCTCAATTCAGACGATCTTACATGAATTCATCATTTATATATTTTGGTTTAATTCTTTTAAAATAAAACACAGTTAATATAAAAGAAAAGAAGAGTTTATAGACTTTACAGGTAAAGCTGATATAGGACGCATACTATTATTATCAAATCATAGCACAAATAAGAGGAAGAAGTAGATTTCACTTAGTTCAGAAATGAGGAGTGCTATGATTACGACGAAAATGAAAAATTATACAGTGTTTATTCTTAAAAATTTGGAGATTTATTGTGACACTTTATAAAATTATATAAAATTTCCTTACACTGGAATATAAATTTGATTATTATAGATAAAAAACTGAAAACGAGTTAAAAACCACAAAATTTTGGCGTCCGCATTGACGGATGCGCAATAAGGTTTATAATTTTTTTAAATATTAATAATACCATACATTTAAGTAGTGTGTGTCTATCTGAATGTTATAAGTAGAATGTTATGAGTAGTAGTTTCCCGCCTGCTTGCACATTTCAGTCCGGAGTGTGTGTTATAAATAAAGTTTGATGTTGCGCTTTCCCAGTAGGTTGTCATATTGTAGCATAACACTCTTTTCCATTGGTCATGAGTAATACAAAAAACAGCGATTTTGTCAAAATAAATGCTCGTCCCATTTTTTTTTGCTGATATGAATTCATCATGAAGGCCAACAATGGCAAAAGACATTGAGGTTTTCTTCTATGGGCTCTTGTAGTCATTGTCATGTTGTCAGCAGTACTGTAATTTGATGCCGGTGGTTTCTGGTGGTGGTGGTTGGTGGTGGGTGGTCTTCTATTAGTAAAGAATACAATTTAATGATAGATCGTTTTGTAAAGCAGTTTAGAGTTTTTAGTATAACGACTCGTACATGACCGTCTCATCCAGAATGCAGGTCATGGACCTTTAGCGTAGCCCATTTTGATGGCGAAAAGTAGTCTAAATTCACTAGTACCATGTCATTAACTTCAAAATTTTTGTTGGATGATTCACTTATATCTGACGTGCAATTGCTGTAAGTAATCTGTAGATCATTTTCTCCAAAAGGATTTCTGCATTCTTACAATAATTTGCAACTAGTTTGCTAAATATATATTTTGATCGGTGCCTGTTAAAGGTGTTGATGTCAAAGGTGGTACCAATCACAAAATGTCCGGGTATCAGCTTACCATCGTCTATGTTTTCTGTCAACCTGTATAGTGGCTTTGAATTCAAACATCCTTCAATACAGGTTAATAAGTTACAGAATTCGTCAAATGTCAGTTTTTTGTCTCCAATAATACGTTTTATTTGGTATTTATTACTCCTAACCTACTGACCTCCTTCTTCCTATAAGCCTCCAGCACTTGGCCAGAGAGGCGCTTTAAATTACCACGTTACACTCATATTGTTATAATCATCTATAAAGTCCTTGTTAATCATTGTCATTCCTATTTCATATTATTTTCTTAATACGAGTACTTTGGAAGCTCCAACAATGTTAGTACCATTGTCTGAATATACATGTTTAGGTACACCTTTCCTCACATACACACATGTTTAAAAACTGCTTAAAATTATGATGTGAATCACATGGAGTTTTAAAGGATGTTTCGAGCCACATGTCAAATTCGAATGATACAAATATTTGTCAGTAAAAGATTTAAGTTTAAAATGTTGCTTTTTGTACTTTTTTTCTTATCTATTGTCAATTTTGAAATATCCTCACCAAGACACAGTTATGTATTATTTTGATAACAGATAGGCCTTTCTATTTCTGCAGTAGTTAAAGGCCTTTCTATTTCTGCAGTAGTTAAAAAAATCCATTTGATAGCTTGATCTTTATTTTGTACGTTTTTTATGATTGACAGGAGTGATGGCTGCTCGAGTCAACTCGTGCGCTGGTGCTGCTACTACTACTATCCCATTGGCCTTTTAGTGTTTGTTGTATTTTCATCGTATTTTTTTCTCTCAAAAAAAAGCGAAAAGCGGCCCATAGGCTCTGTCTACCCCTACGGGAAAAAGGCGTGAATATATATATATATATATATACATATTTTTCTCTCTCTCTCTCTCTGATTTCATCTTTTGAACGGCAGGACACACTGTCGCTGAAGCTGAACTGATAGTAACAAGACAAACACTGTTAAAAAAAGGGGAAAAAATACAAGCCCGCTGAGTTTCTTGCCAAATCTTCTCAGTTGAGGCCGCGTCGTGATCCGGTGGTAGCTTTAAAACCCTATGATACCCTCAAGTCATGTATCATTGTACTATATTTATCTTATAGCTCAGTAATTAATTGTGGTCTATTTAATTGAACGACGTTCGATTCTTGCTGTTTTTTACACTGGATTTTTGGTGACTCAATTTTTAGGTTTTGGATGTCAAGGTCGTTTCCCTTCAACAAGTGAGGGCCTACCCACAAAATAGAGAATCTGAAAGTTTTAAAAGATCATTCCTCTTGTAGCACAGTCTGCAGCGTTATCTGCGATTTTTGTATGATTGCAAGACGATGCAGGTATAATGTCATTAATAGCCTTTACGCGGTTAGCTACAAACATATTCGAAGCTTAATATCTCCATCAGATCCGTCCAAGTGTTACCATTCAGTCTGTCCATATTTGTATGTTATCATGTAATAATGAGCTCTACTTTTTGTCAATGATACGACTGCATATAACTCTTGTCTGGGTAATGTCACAATCTTATTACCTGGTGCCAATTGGGTTTTTGCTTTCTTGTTTTAAGTTTTTAGATAAAGTGCACACGCTTATACTACTTTTTCCGAAGAATTGAATACACTGTAAATACATATGTCAATGTATTAGATTAGTAGAGACTTATTGTGATGCATCATATAATTATATAAAATTTCCTAACACTGGAATATAAATATGATTATTTTACTCGTAGATAAAAAACTGAAAACGTCCTTCGAGATATAAACCACAAAATTTTAGCGTCCGCATTGACAGATGCGCATAAAATAAATATTTTTTTTTATTATTAAAATACCATGTATTTAATTAGTGTGTTTATATCTGAATGTTATAAGTAGGTATACACCCAGGGTGGCACTTTCTTGCAGGGCCATCATGTCTGATCTCAATTCAGACGATCTTAAATGCATTCATCATTTATATATTTTGGTTTAATTCTCTTAAAATAAATCAAGTTAATATAAACTAGCTGTAGCCCGCGGCTTCGCCCACGTTTACTTTGTTACTCAAACGTGTTTTGACTTATAGATCGAGGTTTTTAAAAATATTGTTTACACTAATGTTGTCTTTTATTTACGCGAATACTGCACATTGAAATCATAGTTTGATTTCATTGTGTAGCATTCGCGTTAGTTAAAAAACGTAAAAAAATATTGTTACTTACCAATCTATCGTCCATATATTTGTGGATTCCAATTAATCCTTTAGGCATTGATAGGCAATGATAATCTTTTTGATGTCGTGCATTCTCAGTTTTCAAGGACAACATTTACCGTTTTTTGTATTTTGAAGCCAGCTTCATAATAAATAATAAGCTTATTGTCTTTTACTCACGCGAATATTACACATTGAAATCAACCAGTAGTTTGATTTAAATGTGTAATATTCTCGTACAAAAGTATTATACGGATTTAATTGCGGGTTATTTTAACTTTTACTATCCCGACGTTTTGAATGCTTTGCAGCACTCATGGTCACGAGAGAACTGAGGTGTTGAACGTCCTTATTTCATAATTATGCCGGTATACCCTCAGGTGTTCTCAGTTATTATTGTTGGTCCATTCTTCGGATGATCGATTTCAATATTTTCACACTTTTATTAACCCTGATCTAATCGAGTATGAAGCCTATATTTTTGTGTAAGCTATCATAGCTCCAATTTCTTAAATATTTACTTCGTTATTTAAAAAGTTACTGTACTTATTTTGCAGTTCCATTAAAAACGTATGAGGTTGTTAAGTGGAAACCATTTGATAACCCCATTGGTAGATGCCCTTAGCGGATGATTTTCGACAAATGCTGGAAATAAGTTTATTCAACAGTTTTGTTTAGTTCATTCACTGAGTTTCGTTACCATAGGTGTATTATAGCATTAAATGGAGATTTTTCTTCACGAAAACTTTAGGGATTCTTCTATGCAGTACATAAAATATGTCATGTGGCTGTAGGAATAATTATTATTCCTACCACACATACACATGACGATAATAATTATTAATTTAAAATATGACATGGATTGCTTCAATGTGACGAATGTATCCGCAGTGTCATCAGTGCAGCATGAATTTTTTTTTCGCGTTTGATACTTTGATTTGATTTTCAAAACAAATGTGTAAGTCGTGTTTCTCAATTTTTTGATGAGTACACTGACAAAGTTTCGTGTCTTTGAAAAAATATTTTCTTACATATAAATTTTGGTAGGGACCTCATTTATCCCACGGGTTGATTTTCAAATAAAATATTGCACACGACATAACAAAAAAAAAATGAACCGACTTCAACAACAATAAACAGCATAAAATAAATTAAATGTTATTAAAGTTTATGTTGACGTACCTACTGTGTATATTTTCTTCAGGAACACTTTATTCGGTCCTTATGAAATTTGCATGAATTCATTACAGTAGTTTACACCCATGAATAAAAAAAGTCATGGAAATCGGTATTATAAATTCCTCCACATCAATCATGGTTCTCCAGACAGTTCTTAGCCAGATGATATAAAATTTATACATATTCATTACACTAGTTCCTTCTTTCGCATAAAAAAGAATAATTGAAATTGGTAAATATTTACCAGAGTGTTGACCATTTTCGTCATTAAAAAGCGATAAAAACGAAATTTTTTAGGCATTTCTACAGTTTTTCTGCGTCGCCATTTTTGTTTATTCAGGAACTGCTTATTTGTAAGTAATATTTTTTTTATGGATCCCAATCAGAGCAGCAGAGCAGCCTATCCGTACCAGAAAGATTTTTTGAAATCGGTTCATAATTGCCAGTCATGCGGGATCATAAATAGAAAAAATTATATATGTACAGACAAATTGAGAACCTCCTCTTTTTCTGAAGTCCGTTAAAAATGCTGAACATTAGTTTGTTAAATTGTTATGTTGAGTTTATTTACCGAGTTTCGTGACTGTAGCTGTATTATAACTTAAATAAAAATCCTTCTGCATGCAAACTTTGAAACCATTAATTGATCTTAGGGGTTTAATTTTTCGATGAATGCAGCAAACAGGTTTCTTGTGTGCAATACATAAAATATGTCTTGTGACCGTAGTGTAAAACAACAGGCTTTGGTCCCCAATTAATCACTTTTGGGAATCAAATAAAAAAAAAATTGCACATGGATTTCTTTAATTTCATTAATGCATCCGCAGTGTTATCAGTGCAACATGTTTTTTTTTCCAAATTCATACTCATAAACCGTGCTAAAACCCCGTCAAGGGTTGATTTTCAAAAAAATGTGTCATACGTGTTTCTCAACTTCTTTTGATGACTAAGTTTTGTGTCGTGTGGTGAATTTTTTTTTTACATATTTCGATACCCTGTTCGACCCAGTTAGGGGTTGATTTCCGAAAAAATCAGAAAATATGTATCTTGTTATGTTGAGTTTATTTAATGAGTTTTGTGACTGTAGCAACATTATAGCTAAAATTAAAATCCTTCTTCGTGCAAACTTTGCAACCTAATAAAATGACCTTAGGGATTGTTTTTTGAAGAATGCCTGAAATAAGTTTCTTAGATTATTGTGTGCAATGCATTAAATAAGTTCTGTGACTTTAAGGGTTGATTTTCAAAATAATTAAATTGCTTTAACTTGATCAATTTATTCACAAAATTTCATCAGTGCAGCATGATTTTCTTTCCGCGCTTGATACTCAAAACCCACACTAAAACCCCGTCAAGGGTTGATTTAAAAAAATAATGTGATAGACGTGTTTCTTCATCAGTACATTGATAAAGTTTCGTGTCAATGCGATGAATATTTTTTTTCCCATGGTAACTTTGATACCCCATTTGGCCCACTTAGTGGTTGAGTTTTGGTAAAAATAAGTTTGTTTAATGGTTTTTTGTAGTCTATGTATGTTTCGTTACTCTAACTGCATTATAACATTCAATGGAAATCGTTCTAAGTGTTAAATTTCCAACCCCATTATATGATCTAAGGGGTTATTTTTCGCTTTATGCCGGAAATGCGTTTCTTAGATTATTGTGTGCAATACATCAATCAAGTACTGCAGGTCGAAAAACATTTTTGGACCCCAATTGGACCCCTTTAGGAGTTGATTTTCAAAACCTATTTAGACATGGTTTGTTTTAGTTTGATGAATGTATTCGCAAAGTTTCATCAATGCAGCATAATATTTTTCCGTGGTTCAAACATAAAAATCATACTAAAACCCCTTTAAGGGTCGATTTTCAAAAAGTTGTGATACACACGTTTCTTCAATTCTCTTGTTAAGTACGTTGACAAAATTTCATGTATGTGTAGGGAAAAAAAAATGATTTTCTTACAAACTTTGAGACCCCATTTGATCAACACAGGAGTTGATTGTCGAAAAATGCTGAAAATTAGTTTATTCAATTTTTGTATTGAGTTTATGTACCGAGTTTCGTTACTCTAGCTTTATTATATAATTAAATGGTAATTGTTCTACGTGTAAACTTTACAACCCCATTAAATGATCATAGGGGTTGCTTCTTTGCAAAATTCCGGATATATGTTTCTTAGATTCTTGTGTGCAATACATAAATTAAATCTTATGACTGTAGGTCAAAAATTATTTTTGGTCCCACATTGGACCCTTTTAAGAGTTGATTTTATTTATACAATCATTGCTTTAATTTGATAAATGTATTTGCAAAGTTTCATCAATGCAGCATGATATTATTTGTCCGCGTTTCATACTCAAAAACCATGCTAACACCCCTTTACAGGTCAAATTTGTAAAAGATGTGATACACCTGTTTCTTATTTTTTTTTGGCTTAGTACATTGACTAAATTTCATATCCGTGTGATGTAAATAAATTTTTCCCATACTAACTTTGGGAGCCCATTTGACCCACTTAGGGGTTGATTTTACAAAAATGATCAAATGTTGTGTTGAGTTTATTTACTAACTTTCGGTGATCTAGCTGCATCATAGCGTGAAATAGAACTCCTTCTTTGTACATACTTTGCAACTCCTTGATATGACCTTAGGGGTTGTTTTTTGAAAAATGTCAGAAATAGGTTTCTTAGATTCTTGTGTACAATATATAAACTATTATGACTGTAGGCCGAATAACATTTTTTGGACCCCAATTGGACCCATTTCAAAGTTGAAACTCAACACATGATTACTTACACATAGATTGATATAATTTGATAAATATATTCGCAAAGTTTTATCAATGTAGTATGTATTTATACGATGTATACTCAAAAACCATGTTAAAACCCCTTTAATGGTCGATTTTCAAAATGGTATAATATACGTGTTTCCTTATTTCTTTTGCTCAGTACTGTTACAAAGATTCGTTGCCCTGTGAAGAAAAAAAAAATTTTTTCCATACAAACTTTGGAAGCCGATTTGACCCACTTAGGCATCGATATAATATATAAACTAGATTTAGTGTCACGGTTCAAAAAGTGGTAGCGAGAAATAGCGCCCTTGTATCGCTATTTCTTTACAAGCCACATCCTGACAAATTTATTTTTGCCGATAGGAGTGTCGCTACTGTCTATATGAATGTGTCAAACTACAAGTCATTATCATTACAAAAGTGTTAATTCACGTTTCCGCCACCAGCACAGATAAGTTTGCAACCTCCGCGACCACATTTAAGGTGTCACTTTGTTCGTGAATGTTATCTAGTTTATATATTATATCGATGCACTTAGGGGTTGATTTTACAAAAATGCTCAAAATGAGTTTTTTTCAATTGTTATGTTGAGTTTATTTACCGAGTTTCATTACTCTAGCTGCATCATATGAAGAAATGTAAATCCTTCTTTGTGCAAACTTTAAAACCCTATTAAATGACCTTATGGGTAGTTTTTCAAAAAATGCCGGAAATAGGTTTCTTAGATTTTTGTGTGCAATATATAAACTAAGTCTTATGACTGTAGGTCGAGAAACATTTTTTGGACCCCAATTGGACCCCTATAGGAGTTGATTTTCAAAGAAACATTATTTGCACTTGGATTGCTATAATTTGATTAATGTATTCGCAAAGTTTCAGGAATGCAGTATGAATTTTTTTTCCGCGTTGCATACTCAAATACGATGCTAAAATCCCTATAAGGTTCGATTTTCAAAAAGTGTGATACACGTGTTTCTTTATTTCTTATGTTTAGTACACTGGCAAAGTTTCATGTACGTGTGACAAAAATAGAATATTGTTTTTCATACAAACTTTGGGAGCCCATTTGACCCACTTGGGTATGGAATTTTGAAAAATCCGTTCTTATTGTTCACCTAGATTATTTGAATAATGTTGGTTCCAAATTTCAAGATTGTACGTTATATGGTTTTTGCTGTATCGTGATTCCTAGAAAACACCCTGCTCTTATACTAATATAGAAGAAAAAAAGAGTTTATAGACTTTACAGATAAAGCTGATATAGGACGCAGAATATTATTATCAAATCATAGCACAATTATGAGAAAGAAGTACATTTCACTCACCCCTGAAATGAGGAGTGCTAAGATTACGACGAAAATGAAAAATTTTAACATTATACTTGTAATATTTTTCAATGTTTATTCTTCAAAATTTGGAGATTTATTGTAACACTTTATAAAATTATATAAAATTTCCTTACACTGGAAAACAAATTTGATTATTATAGATAAAAAACTGAAAACGTCCTTCGAGATATAATCCACAAAATTTTGGCGTCCGCATTGACATATGCGCATAAGGTTTATATTTTTTTTATTATTATTAAAAATACCATACATTTAAGAAGTGTGTATCTATCTGTATGTTATAAGTAGGTATACACCCAGAGTGGCACTTTCTTTCAGGGCCATCATTTCTGATCTAAATTCAACGATCTCACTTGCATTCATCATCTTTATATTTTCGTTTATTTCTTTTAAAATAAAACACAGTTAATATAAAAGAAAAAAAGAGTTTATAAACTTAACAGGTACAGCTAATATAGAACGCAGAATATTATTATCAAATCAAAGCACAAATAAGAGAAAGAAGTACATTTTACTCACCTCTGAAATAAGTAGTGCTAAGATTACGACAAAAATGAAAAATTTAAACATTTTATTTGTAATATTTTATAATGTTTATTCTTCAAAATTTGAAGATTTGTTGAGACACTTTAAAAAATTATATAAAATTATCTAACACTGGAATACAAATTTGATTATTATAGATAAAAACCTGAAAATGTCCTTCGAGATAAAAAAACATAAAATTTTGGCGTCCGCATTAACAAATAAGGTTTCTAATTTTTTTTATTATTAAAAATACCATACATTTAAGAAGTGTGTGTAGAACTGAATATTATATGTAGGTACACACACAGATTGGCACTTTCTGGCAGGGCTATCATGTCTGCTCTCAATTCAGACGATCTTACATGAATTCATCATTTATATATTTTGGTTTAATTCTTTTAAAATAAAACACAGTTGATATAAAAGAAAAATAGAGTTTATAGACTTTACAGGTAAAGCTGATATAGGACGCAGAATATTATTATCAAATCATAGCACAAATAAGAGGAAGAAGTACATTTCACTCACCTCTGAAATGAGGAATGCTAAGATTACGTCGAAAATGAAAATTTTTAACATTTTACTTGTAATATTATACAATGTTTATTCTTAAAAATTTGGAGATTTATTGTGACACTTTATAAAATTATATGAAATTTCCTTACACTGGAATACAAATTTGATTATTATAGATAAAAAACCGAAAACGTCGTTCGAGATATAAACCACTAAATTTTGGCGTCCGCATTGACAGATGCGCATAAGGTTTATATTTTTTTTTATTATTAAAATACCATACACTTATGTTGTGTGTGTCTATCTGAATGTTGTAAGTAGAATGTTATGAGTAGTAGTTTTCTCCCTGCTTGCACATTTCAGTCCGGAGTGTGTTTTATTAATAAAGTTTGATGTTGCGCTTTCCCAGTAGGTTGTCATATAGTAGCATAATACTATTTTCCATTGGTCTTGAGTAATACAAAAAAGTGATTTTGTCAAAATAAATTGTTTTATTTTTTGAAGAGCTTGTCCCATTTTTTTTTTTGCTAATATGAAGTTGTTAGCGTCGGTGATATTTTATATAAATATGTATAGCAAATATTATTATAAAGTAATTTATTTGGTTCATTTATGTTTCGTCAGCGACGACTGAGGGTAGTAGATATTGATTATGCTTTGAAAAGGTGTTGTATTAATTAAATATCTTATTATTGGTAGTATTTAACTATTGATTAACAAATGTAAAATTGTTATTTGAAGCCCAATGCGATTAGAATAATTTATTATTGATATTGTATAAAATATTGTAAAACGAGTAATGAAACTGACAATGTCACCCCCACTACTTCAGTGGTTGAGATTGCTATAAATACGTTGTAACCGTTTAGAACGGACAGTCTTAAAAGAGTCTTGAACAGTCTTGAACAGTCTTCAGTCGGCGACGGATCTTTAGAAAGCTAAGTATCTTTAGTATTGTTTAATTTATATTGTTATGATGATATTGTGTTATGATGTTATTATGTTGTATTTATGATAAGTCATATAATATGATATATGACTTGGAGCTGGTGCTGGAAGTGGTTGTAGGGGCTGGCGGAGACCACTTGGGGAGTCCCATACATTTTTATATGGTTCTCACGTCATTTACAGTATTAAGAAATAATTACTTTATGTTCTGAGATAGCAAATGTGTCATAATCGACATTGTTAATTAATAAATATTATATACTGATATTTGAGACTTTTGTGTTAAGGTACCTACCTCCACACCAGTAATAAATATCCGATGATTTGATAAAGGATACTTTTCATAAGGTATTACCCTACATTATTCATGACTAAGGTTATAAATGATCTAGACTATTACATAGTCGGCTATACATCCTGATCTATTAATACATTTATACAGCTATATATTGTAATAATTTAACAAAGTCATTATGAAAGCCGACAATGGCAAAATCACTGTAAAAAGACATTGAGGTTTTCTTCTATGGAATCTCCTAGTCATTGTCAAGTTGTCATCAGTACTGTAATTTGATGCCGGTGGTTTATAATAGTTATCTATTAGTAAAGAATACAATTTAATAGATCGTTTTGTAAAGCAGTTTAGAGTTTTTAGTGTAACGACTCGTACGTGACCGTCTCATCCAGAATGCAGGTCATGGACCTTTAGCGTAGCCCATTTTGATGGCGAAAAGTGGTCTAAATTCACTAGTACCATGTCATTAACTTCAAAATTTTTGTTGGACGATTCACTTATTCGTCTGACTTGCAATTGCTGTAAGTAATCTGTAGATCATTTTCTCCAAAAGGATTTCTGCATTCTTTCAATCATTTGCAACTAGTTTGCTATATATATATTTTGATACAAAAAATACAATACAAAATGTTTTTATTGAGCAAAAAAGTGTGTTTTACAAATAAACATACACTAGACCCCACACTAGGATACCCTGTGTTGTGGGATCTAGTCGTTTTTTTTTGGGAATGATAGACGCTGTTGGCCGCAGATGGCCATTACAGCTTCACCGGACAATAGGAGGCGAGCGCTTAAAGCAGTAGCAACGAGCTCAAGGGCACCTCAGGAAGGCACGGCCTCGGCTTGACCGTCGCTTAAGAGAGGGCTGAGTTTACCACCGGTTCACAACGCGCCCCCACTGAGAAGAACCGGCAAGAAACTTAGTGGGGTGATGCACGTCGTTGAGGTCGCATACGTACGACCCTTTGGCCTCGCCGGCGAGACCGGTGTCTGATAGCTAGTGTAACATACGGTTGTCGGGGAGGGTTCGGCGCATCCCGGTCCAATAGGACCGTCATGGGGTCGAGCAGTACGTGCGTACGTGACAATGTTCTGTAATCTAAAACTATGCTGCTCCACATGCCACAGCATCTCGCACCATTGAAATTAAACAAAATAATAATAATAATATCTAATATAAATAATATATAGGTACAAATAAGAAAGGAAAATTGTGACAATGAGAGTTTACTTACCTCTGAAATGAGCATTGCCGAGATGGCGAGCAACAACAAGAATTTGAACATTTTTTATTGCGTTAGAACGTTAAGTATGACGTCAGATATTATTGCTCTTCAAGAGACTTGGTTGTTGCCACACGAAATTCCAGAACTGAGTGTTAGCGAAACATTTGGTTATTATGGCAAATCAGCTGTTGACACTACGAAAGGAATTTTGCTAGGGCGTCTGTACGGAGGGGTTGCGCTCTTATGGAACAACCGTAAGTTTCCTAATGTATCAGTAATCTTATGTGAAAGTGATCGCATTGCGGCCATCAAAGTAAATGTGTTAGGACGAGCTATGCTTGTGTTTTCTGTCTATATGCCTACTGATACTAGTGATAATTTAGTAGAATATGTTCAATGTTTAAGCGAGATAGCGGCGATTGTTGAAAGTAATAATATTGAACTTGTATATATTTTAGAATATTTTAATGCACATCCCGAAGAACTTTTTGGCACTGAATTAATTCAGTTTTGTAACGATCAACACTGGGAGTGTTTTGATTTTAAAATGTTAGGTTTATCATCTAATAGTTACACCTTTGTCAGTGATGCACATGGCAGTCACCGATGGCTTGATCATTGTGTAGTAACGGAAGCAGCGCGGAAAACAGTGACATCAGTAAAAAAATCATTATGATATTTACTGGTCGGATCACTTTCAGTTGGAGATACAATGCAATATTACTACTGTACAGCTAACTAGTGCCGGTCCTCGGAGGGTGCTAGGAAGTCAATGAAACGACAATTCCTGTGCCGCTTGTTATATATTTGAATACTGTTCTTTATCGGACAAATTACACAAAGAATCCATTTGATATATAGAACATACAAAAACATTTTACTTGCTTGTTATAATTGACTTAGCGACATCTAGTTATGTAAATTGAATTAAACAAAACATTCATTTTAAACATAAAATACACAAACTACGTTAAACACTACTGTAAGGCCTACCTCGGAGTTGCCGCGCGTTTCGTATAACAGGGTTTTATGGGGGGAACGGAATTGAAATCAAATTGAATTATTTATTTATTTATTTATTCGTATTGTTCACAAAGAAAATAGAGAATTATATACAAAAAAAATTAATAATAGACTAAAAGAAATTAATATTCCTATAAAGTTATTTGGGTGCTGTGACAATATGTGTACTAATAAAGATACAGATCATACATTAGCTATAGATATTTGGTATAATGAAATAATAAAATCGTTACAGGAGGCCGCTTTGTGTAGTTATGTAAATGAAAGGAGGTGCGTTACGGGGTCGTCCTATTGTGGGCTGGAACCTACATATTCGTGATGCTCACCAGGATGCTAGGCAAAAGTTTTTAAATTGGGTATGGCATTGGCGCCCTCGATACGGCTGTTTATATGAGGAAATGTGGGAATCAAGAAAAATATTTAAAACCAAATTAAAGTATTGCCAAAATAATCAAGAACAAATTAAAATGAATATATTAGGAAATAGAATAAAGATTTTCGTGGATTTTGGAAGGAGACAAAAAAGTTAAGTCCCATGCCTTGTGTCCCAGGGAGCATAGATGGTGCAAGTGAGCCTAGCAAACATGTTCAGGTCTCATTTTCGGGTGGATTCACCACTGCAAACAGTAGAGGAGAGTGATGGTGAGGAAATAGTGTCTGGTATACCAGAACGTGTCTCAGCAAAAACAGTTGCCTCGATTATAAAGGAAATGTCAGGCAAGTCACCTGGACATGATGGCCTTAGTATTGAGCATTTTTAATACGCTGGCCCTCACCTCCTGAGGCTGTTGGGCACGCTCTTTACTATATGTATAAGGCATTCATATCTACCAGCCAGTTTGATGGATACCGTAGTAGTACCGATTATAAAAAATAAGACTGGGGACTGTTCCGATAAGTGTAACCAATCCCATCGACCAATCTCGCTTGCTACGGCCGCATCCATCCATCAAGCACCTAAGGTGCTTGATGGTTTACTTGAGAGGCAACTTAAAATACATTTAAAACTTAATGATGGTCAGTTCGGCTTTAGGCCTGGATTATCGACGGAATGTGCCATCATGACTCTGAAGCATACCGTCAAATATTATACGGACAGAAACACTTGTGTATGTGCTGCAGTTCTTGGCCTCTCCAAGGCATTTGACTTGGTTAGATATGACATTCTCTGGGCTAAATTAAGAGAAACAGGTATGCCTGTTGAGTTTGTTAACATCTTTAAATATTGGTATGGTCATCAGACTAACCGGGTCAAATGGCGTGATCAATTTTCTGATGAGTATAGGTTGAAGTGTGAGACAAGGAGGTTTGACTTCTCCTTCACTATATAACCTGTATGTTAACGATTTGATTATTGCTCAGTAACACACGCGTTGGCTGTTCTATTGATGGACATTTTGTAAACAACATCAGCTACGCAGACGATATGGTGTTGCTGGGCCCATCAGTCACTGCGATCAGAAAGTTGATTGCCGTTTCTGAGATATATGCTTTTAATCACGGTCTTCTGTATAACACTAGCAAAAGTGTATGTATGGTGTTTCGAGTGAGAGCTCGAAGCACAGTTCGCGTGCCACCTATAATGTTGAGTGGTGCCAACCTCGGTAGAGTTGCGTCTTTCAAGTACCTTGGTCTCATGGTTAACGAGGACTTGAAAGATGACTTGAAATTGAATAACATTTTTTAAAGCTTTTTGCCAAAACCTGTACACCTGTGGCTTGTGGGTTAATTACACGCAGAGGTCTATCAACGCACTCCGAGTACAGTACAATGATGCCTTCAGGGTGATGCTGCGGCTCCCTTGATACTGTAGTGCATCTGCCATGTTTGCGCTGGCTCACACAGATGGTTTCCATGCTGTAGTGCGCAAACGTATTGCATCACTGATGCGTACAGTGCGTGGGAGCAGCAACACCATGCTGAAGGTTATTAGTAGTAAGCCAGATTGTCCAATTATGAGGCACTGGGTACATTCACATGTGCATGTAACCGGTGTGTCAAACAGCGCGGGCAGATACTTAAACTAAAATTATGTATTAGGTAAGTAAGTAAATTCTGTATATGTACTCGTATGGGCCTTTTTCTGTGTCTGAAATAAATGTATTTTATTTTTATTTTTTTATTTTTTATGTTATTTAGATCGAAGTATGGAATCTTCAAAAGGATGCAAGCGCTTTTTATACAGAATTTTGTAACACTTGAATAAACACTTATTATTAACATTGCAATTTCAATAAGGAAATGTTTCATAATTTCATACAGTTTTACAAAAGTAAATATTGAATCGAGCTGCGAACACCTATCGGTCACGTTGCAGCTTTCCAATATTACCATATATACGGAACTGAAGAGGAATCGGTGTACTGGTAGAAAACAGAATGATTCTAGTTTCACTCACCTTACAAACCAAGGATGGACTGTGTAGTGAAAATATTAAACCTAAACATATCACAAAGTAGGCACCTAATAGTGCACATTTTAGGTGCCTAATTTGAGATATTATGTGCCTGGGGATTTCATCAGCTACAGTGTTTTTCACATCATAACACAACAATGCGTACATATTGCTGTTGGAGGCAGAATACCTGACAGTGCGGTGTTCCCACCGGTGGATGGTCCCTTGCACACGAAGGGACCTAATATTATTATTATACTTATATTTTACTACGCACTAGTTTCCACCTTTAATAATTAAACAAACTTATCTACATGTTAATAATAATATTGTTATCCAGGCCGCCCAGGCCACGGCAGCCAATCTTTTTTTAACACGTTTAGCCAACTATGCTGGAGATATTATAGTACACAAGTGCTTGCGTAGGCACAGGTGCACTCTGTCTTCTTTAACTCCGGTGGGACGGAAGACCGACACGACTGGGGAGAGGTCAGACGTAGGGTGGATGTTTTATATGCATATCTTTCGCATGGATCATCTTTCTTTTCAGACAGTCAGGTGATCGGCATGCATTGTCCTATCCAGTAAGGAACAATTAACATAAAATTGTTTCTCCCGTGGGATTCGCCGCGAGCTCCGGTTTGCAAAGCGAACGGTTTCCCGTTGCGTCACGGAGGCAAAGAACCTCATAATTATGCGACAACAACCAAGGTAAACATAGCAATCTCAAGAGATTGCTATGTTTTCCGCGTTTTTTTGTAAACGGAACCCAAATTACATCTTCCGTATTTAAACAACTGCAGAAACGTTCTCGAACATTACATGTCATCGCCAGACTTTACTTTTCATTAATAAGCTAAAGTAAATAAGTGCTGTGTGCAACAGCCATCGTTATGCACTCGAAAATTAATTTATGAATTCAAATTACAAACTGTTTCCGACGATTCTTAATTCCTTCGATATTGCGCAGGTTACTTCAGGAACAATCAAATAATAACTGCAAGGTATAATTCACTCGCGTATATTTAAATAAAGATAACGTAAATTATTACAAATTATTTAGAGGCGTGATTGTAGACACGCCCTAGTGCAAAGGTAATGTAATGAGGGAATGAGAACAGGAAGTACCAATAGATACAAGTATAGAATGATCATAGACATATCATAATTTTATGGTTTACTAGCTGACCCACGCAGCCAGCTCCGCCCGCGCTGTGTTTACGTTAACTAAACTTTCAATAATATACATTCGCATAGAATACAAAACCTCATTTTTTAAAGTCGGTTAAAAACTTGGACCCACTTTGTTCTTGCGCTCCGAAGCACGGAGACGTTTAGTTCAAATGGCGTTAAACGGTCACCCATCTATTTAATTACCTTTCCTAACGTTGCTTAATCTGATCGATTTCCAAACATTGTTAATAACTGTCTGTGAGTGTTCCCTTGCAAATATTTACTATAATTATAATGAAAAATTGTTAAAATCGGAGCAAGCATAGAACCAAGTACACATTTTGACTTTAGTCCCCTCTCCCAAGGGAACCGTGCCGAATGTCGGGATAAAAATGGACATAGGACGAAGTATTAACTACCTCCTACCTCGAAGTATTAACTCAAATCATGCCAAGTTTCGTTTCAATCCATCCAGTAGTTTCGGCGTGATGCTCAGCCGAGATACAGACAGACAGACAAAAAAAAAAAATACATTTTTGGCTTTAGTATCGCTTATAGAATGCCCTCCAAACATAATTTTCAAAATATCTTCAATGTACAGAATTGGACCTGTTACAGTTTTATTATAAGTATAGATAAAAAATTATTTACACTAATGTGAGATGTTGTATCTAACACAAACCGTCCACGCAGTACGATCACTTCGGTAAGTACTAGGCTTTCAACATCGGTACCTTTGCGAGGTGTACTGCGTACAGGCGGCACCTGTGCAATAGCGCTGTCTGCCCTACCTTGTGATGTGCAAGGAGGTGCAAAGTCCAAGGGTTATTCGTCAGTTGTCCGATGAAAACCTGGTGTCAGAGTTGTTCAAGCTGCCCCTATACCGCTGGCTTGGCTTAACGACTGCTGTCGTGCCCTCCGAAGCACGGACACGCCCAGTTCAAATGGCAATTCCCAAAAAAAAAAAACAACGTGGTCACCCGTCTATGAACTGACCTGGCCTGTTGTTACTTAACCAATTTGTCATTTCTCGAATAGTGCTACTATGCTCCCAATAGAGTAGTTCGCTTCCGTTGTGCAGTGGAGATCGCAGGCGCAAATCCTGACCGGAGCACTTTGTGTAATTATTTTACTGGTTTGGACAATACAGGCCGATCAACTTCTTTGGAGTTGCTGGCGAAGGCGTACCAGATAAAAAGTTGGGAGAAACCACAAATCAACGTAACGTTGCGTTGTCAGTTTTTCGCACCGGTCATTTGTCATGAACGCATAAACAGAAACTCACTGACATCAGACTTATCTGCTTTTTCCTATTGTCCGAATTTCTTCAGCTACAGTGTTTTCGACTTGCTTTTATTAGGTTCGCCTATATGTATGTACATGCATGATTATAATGGAATCTTGCGATGCAATTTTCACCCACTTTTACAGGTCCGAATCATTTGCACGTATATCAAGGGCCAGTGACAATACAATAATATGATATCATCGAGTTGATCTGATGATGGAGCTCGAAGGTAGATAAGGTAACCCTTGGATGTCTACTAGTAAACTCATCGAATTTAGGCTCATGTAACAAATTACTTACCTTATAAAATAAATATAAAATAAAACATAAATTCTATAAAGTAAAAAACAAAACTAATGTTGTTTACTTTCTAATTGACATATCAAATGTCACTCAGCATACGTCACTGTCTTGGGAGACGTATCGATACTGTATCGGTGACTCAATCTAAATAATATATCTTTTTACTAGCTAGGTACTAAAGTAAAACGTAAAGTGCAACGCAAAATACGTGGTCTCATATTTAAAAAAAAAACATAGATTTAGTTCGCTGGCAACAACTCTGCTTCCCTATAAAAGCCCTTGGCTTAACCGGAGGTTCCTCTTTGGATCCCCATCACTTGGTGAGTCTAGTGTGTTTTTCTTTCTCAGTGTCCCTAGTACGTAGTATCTCGACCGCGTGGCAATGTGTTTTTCTTTGTCCACATTTTGTGAAATACTTAACCCTACTTTCTACCTGTGCGGGCTGAAGTGATTTGCATCACAGTTGCTTCACCGCCACCCATCGCCACGTGTTCGTACGTTTTTCACATCTCTTAGCGTCCATAACTTATATACCGGTTGCTGCTTGCCGGATACATGCTGCTCAGTGCCTACTTTAAATTTCTATTTGTTTTGCATATGCACGTGGCTCATGCTGAGCCCGTGCACTGAACACTGGCTGGTAACACCTGCTTACCATCTGGCATCCTCATCTTTCACCTGGAACCAAGTGCACCATAAGCTCTGCCTGCTACCTTGTTTGCCTCAGCATGATGCTAAGCACTGTGCACGGTTTGTTTCAGGGGTTCCAACGGCGGGGCGTCGTCCTTAGACGCCACCGCAAACACTTCCAACGGCGGGGCGTCGTCCTTGGACGCCTCCGCACCACATTCTACGGCGGGGCACCGCCACTCGGGTGCCCCCGTCCACTGCTACTACGGGGCGCCGTCCTTGGGCGTCCCGCAACTACTAGCTGGGGGCACGCCGCCCTTGGGCGTCCCCCGGCCTTACTTCCGGCCTGCTACCAGGCCGGACTACCACCCTGCTGCTGGCATGGTGCCCGTCTGGCCCGCTGCTCGGGACCAGGCCGCTTGCACCATGCCCGGTGGACCGCCCAGTCTGAGGCGGCCACCCTTACCTCGTCGTGCCCTGGCCGACTAACACCAGGTGCATCGTACCACACTTCCAACCACTCGACCACGACCTTTGAGATCTCTTGCTCTGTTTTCTTAACTTCTGTAAACTTATAACTAAAATAAATCTAACCTATCTTTTGAAATCTTTGTTTTTCTTCCTATACCTGTAACGAAGTCTCCCCCCTCTACTTAAAAACGTTACACTCATTAGAGTTCTCATCTTAAAGAGTTCTATACACTTTGGCCAATAGTGAGGACCTGATGAAGGAACTGGAAGGTGGGTGACGGAACCCTGAAATAGAATACTAGAGACATCGAATTTGGGTTCATTTGATTTGTCAAAAAGAATTCTTTTCACTTTACCCAATAATGAGAACCTGATTTCATTTTTTTAAATTATTATGTACCTAAATAAATTTGCATGCCACTAGGGCATGAAAATTTACATAATTATGATGATACAATTTATGATTTCAACTTCAATTTTTCAAATGTTTAATTATACGTATAAAACTACGTAACAGATAAAATAAAAAATGAGCCCTGAGTAAAAATTTCATTATAAAATATTTTCGGAATTCCATGAGACAAGCGAGTAATCATTTTTGTACAAATAGTGTATACCAAGAGCGTGGTATACAAGAGCTTTCGATTGATATAAAAAACAGACGGTAATACGCCAGAATTCTGTAGAAAAAAATAATAATACAAATTTAGAGAAATATTAATAAATGCTGTGTCTTAACTGCTAGAAGGCCAGTAGATAATACTAACAATGGATGGCCCTTTACATTCTTATTAAATAAATATAAACTGATTTTTCTTTAACTAAAGTATTTTTTTAAACTAGTAAACTCCATTAATATTGTCAACTTTGATATTTTTTTTTTAGCTAGAACTAATCATAATTGGCACTTGAGTGTTCTACTCTTGCATTCTAAATAGTAGGTAACTGCCGTCAGTTTGTGTGCGAAAACGAGGATGTAATTTTTTTTTGGGTTCCGTAACATACTGTGCGCCACGAGTAACTAAGGAGAAAGCGCAGCACACCTCTTAGCCAGTCACACCGGTGTTGCACTCCGTCGTCTTCTGACAGCCATATGGAGAGCCCATCTAGTTAGTGGCAAGTCACCACATGCCACAATACAATTAGTGTACTAATTATGGTCAGTGACCCCGGCCTTTTGCAATATCCCAGTGTTCAGTCCATCAAATGCTCACAAAAAAAAACTTCCCACATACCTACAATAGTCTCAACACCTGCCAGTGTCAGCTGCTGTTTATTTCTTATTTCCAGCAGTTGACCCTGACTGATGTGTTCCATGTCATTAATTCCTTCCAACAGGCCTCTACGTGTTGGACTCGTCCCCACGCAAGCCCTTTAAAAGTCCGGGTGTAAAAGCCCGTGTTATCACAGTATATAATAACATTCTGGGACAATTCCACACACAATCATCTGATCACAAACTAGGCAAAGTCTGTTCTATGGAAACCAGATAACTAATATTAATACTTATATACTTTTTTGTAAATACATACATAAATAGACAAATAAAACGGCGGGAATCGAACCGACGATGGGTAGAGGCCAAGGTTTCTAAATACTAGATCAATAGGCCCGTCAGTAATAAATATACGTACTCTAAAGCTCTGTCACTTTATATCTGGAAAATAAGGTTAAAATAATATTGCTATTAGAGGCGATGGTACAGGTAAT
Source organism: Furcula furcula (assembly GCA_911728495.1). Taxonomy (NCBI): domain Eukaryota; kingdom Metazoa; phylum Arthropoda; class Insecta; order Lepidoptera; family Notodontidae; genus Furcula; species Furcula furcula. Next base: position 11,495,126 of record OU452265.1, on the reverse strand, counting down.
ATTTATGCCTTAAGGAATGGAAAAAATACCGGTCAAGTGCGAGTCGGACTCGCGCACCGAGGGTTCCATACCATCTTTGGATGTATTAAAGTAATTTTACTATTCATGTAACACCTCAGATAGCAAAAAAACGAAACCGCAAAACTAAGTTTGTTTGTCGAGTTTTTTTTAGGATTACTAAAGAACTTTACTTTTTAGAACGATCATTTTATTTTTCCTGTAAAATATAGATAGACATGCATAACCCATAATTATTTCAGATTTTTCCCTCCACAAACTTCGGAGATAATGGGGGGGGGAACGGTATTTTTTTTGTCATTTTTTATTATCAGCCAAAAACTACGTCACATAAGCCAAAATAAAAATCTGTTTTGAGATGTGCTAATGAAGCCCTTTCATATGATACCCCACTCGATATAGTAGTCTCACTTTGAAATTTTGATGACCTATTTCGAACCCCATTATAAAAAAAGTAAAAGTAAAAATATATTTTTTTAATTTGCGATGTATGCGGGTAAAAAAAAATCTATAATTATTCCAAGTTTCAAATCGATAGCGTTAGCGGTTCTTGAAATATATGAGTTTGTGACAGACAGACAGACAGACAGACGAAGTCTCACCATAAGGGTTCCTTTTTTACCTTTTAGGTATGGAACCCTAAAAATGGAACAAATCTTGTAAAGAAATGTATTATGAAGCATGTGAATTACAACAAATTTTCGGAAACAGTGTTAATTATTATTTTAAATTGCAAGTGTACTGTTTTTAAGTTCGACCTCGGTGTTCGTAATGCGGCTGAATCAACACTGCTTTATTTATTTATTGCAACAAAACACAATATGAGTGCAATACGTGGTCCAATAGTGAAACTGCACGTCTTTCATGTGTGTGTTCCAAGTATACATGGAATTTTCCACTGGACTCAAGTCAACTACATATCTTAATCTATCTATCTTCTTCTATACTATAATAAAACTCAAAGAGCACTTTTTCTGTACATTGAATATTTTTCCAAAATTTCTATGTGGGGATACTATACTATCGACATAGAGGCCAAAACAATTTTTTTTGGAATTATTGTCTGTCTGTCTGTCTGTCTGTCTGTCTGTCTGTCGTTCTGTTCGTCCAGGTATCATTTGAAAACCCGTGGATGGATTTTGATAGGACTTTCACTGATGTGTTGTGTAGAAGTCAAGGTATAAGTTGGTATATAAAACATCACGCTATGTTTCATAGGGGCTAAGCAGTGAAACATTGCTTGCACATATTACCACGTAATTTCCTTTGTATGTGAATAGGGTAATTATAGACTGATCAGTTAATCATTAAGATATGTAATATTACGCTATATACAATAGGGACTGAGCAGACATTTAGTTTGCATAATTTATAGCATTGGCGAAGGGTCAATTTTTGTAAGGGGTAAGCCGGTCCGGTACACCCAGGACATTTTCATTAGATTTCTGTTCATGAAATTTTAATTAAACTCCCCAAGTCCAGGTAGTGTATAGATAGGTATTGTATTACAGTCGCAACAATAAAAGATGCGAAAAGCTTAGAACTTTCATTATCGAATATCATTAGACAGTAATTTACGATGTTAGCGTGATTTACATTATGAACAGCGCCATCTATCGGTGAAATTGAACATACCATCACTATAGAACTTTAATCTATATATTATATCAAAGAAAGTCGTGTTAGTACATAAGGCAAGGTCATTAAATAGATGGGTGAACCGATTTGTATGAAATTTTGTGTGCATATCGGGGAGGTCTGAGAATAGGTCATAAAGTATATTTAATGCCGCTGATACCATGATTGACGAGGATATATAGAACGAGAGGAGGGTGCAAGAGAGGAGAAAGAGGGAGAGGGGATTCGAGGAGGGGGTGATGGGGTGAGGGATCGGGGGAGTTAGGTGGAGTAAGGGGGGAGTGAGAAGGAGCAAGTTCGAGGAGGTAGAAGAGAGAGGGGGAGATGGTTCAGAGAGGGGATAACAGGGAGAGGAAGAGAGGAAGTGTGACGGAAACCGAAGCGGGAGGGGGAAAGAGAGAAGAGAGAAAGAGCATATAATTAGATTTTTTTTATAAGAGAGAGTGAGATATGGAGAGAGATAAATCTAGGGAGGAGGGAGAAAAGGGGAGCAAAATGTAATAAAAGCGCGGGCGGAGCTGCACGGGTCAGCTAGTACTTATAATAAAACTGTAACAGGTCCAATTCTGTACATTGAAGATATTTTGAAAATTATTTTTGGAGGGCATTCTATAACCGATACTGAGGCCGAAAATGTATTTTTTTTTCAATTTTTGTCTGTCTGTCTGTCTGTATCACGGCTGAGCATCACGCCGAAACTACTGAATGGATTCAAATGAAACTTGTCATGATTTGAGATCTTACTACGAGGTAGGACATAGGATACTTTTAATCCCGTAATCTACCACGGTTCTTTCGGGAGAGGGGATTAAAGTCAAAATGGGTACTTGGTTATACGCTTGGTCAGATTTTATAAATTTTTCTTTATAATATAATAAATATTAGTAAGGGAACACTCATAGAGAGTTGTTATCAAGGTTTTGTAATCGATCGGGTTAAGCAACGTTAGTTAAGGTCATTAAATAGATGGGGGACCATTTAACGTCATTTGAACTAAACGGGTCCGTGTTTCGGAGAGCAAGTAAAAAGTAGGTCCCAGTTTTTAACCGACTATAAAAAAGGAGGTTATGTATTCGATGCGAATGTCTGTTATTAAAAGTTTAGTTAACGTAAAAATAGCGCAGGCGGAGCTGCGTGGGTCAGCTAGTACTTATAATAAAACTGTAACAGGTCCAATTCTGTACATTGAAGATATTTTGAAAATTATGTTTGGAGAGCATTCTATAACCGATACTAAAGCCAAAAATGTAATTTTTTTTATTTTTGTCTGTCTGTCTGTCTGTCTGTATCTCGGCTGAGCATCACGCCGAAACTACTGGATGGATTGAAACGAAACTTGGCATGATTTGAGTTAATACTCCGAGGTAAGACATAGGATATTTTTTATCCCGACATTCGGCACGGTTCCCTTGGGAGAGGGGACTAAAGTCAAAATGTGTACTTGGTTATACGCTTGCTCCGATTTTAACAATTTCTCATTATAATTATCTATACTTATAATAAAACTGTAACAGGTCCAATTCTGTACATTGAAGATATTTTGAAAATTATATTCGGAGGGCATTCTATAACCGATACTGAGGCCGAATATGTATTTTTTTTAATTTTTGTCTGTCTGTCTGTCTGTCTGTCTGTATCACGGCTGAGCATCACGCCGAAACTACTGAATGGATTCAAATGAAACTTGGCATGATTTGAGATCTTACTACGAGGTAGGACATAGGATACTTTTGATCCCGTAATCTAGCAGGGTTCTTTTGGGAGAGGGGATTAAAGTCAAAATGGGTACTTGGTTATACGCTTGGTCCGATTATATCAATTTTTCTTCATAATTATAATAAATATTAGTAAGGGAACACTCATAGAGAGTTGTTATCAAGGTTTTGTAATCGATCGGGTTAAGCAACGTTAGGTAAGGTCATTAAATAGATGGGTGACCGTTTAACACCATTTGAACTAAACGGGTCCGTGCTTCGGAGAGCAAGTAAAAAGTGGGTCCCAGTTTTTAACCGACTATAAAAAAGGAGGTTATGTACTCGATGCGAATGTCTGTTATTAAAAGTTTAGTTAACGTAAAAATAGCGCATGCGGAGCTGCGTGGGTCAGCTAGTAATAAATATTTGTAAGGGAACACTCATAGACAGTTGTTAACAATAGTGTTGTCTTTTACTTACGCGAATATTACACATTCAAAAATCAAAAATAAACCGCGATAAAATCCGTAAAAGTAGTTTGATTTCAAGTTGTTTACAATGTTTGGAAATCGATCAGGTTAAGCAACGTTAGGTAAGGTCATTAAATAGATGGGTGACCGTTTAACGATATTTGAACTAAACGTTTCCGTACTTCGGAGGGCAAGTACAAAGTGGGTCCAAGTTTTTAACCGACTTTAAAAAAGGAGGTTTTGTATTCTATGCGAATGTATATTATTGAAAGTTTAGTTAACGTTAACACAGCGCGGGCGGAGCTGCGTGGGTCAGCTAGTGTGTTAAATTTAAAAAGTGGCCAACTCCATCATAATGTAAACACAGAAAACTTGCATTTCGATTATTATATATTTTGAGCGGCTATTCACACCAGCGTTGCCAGGTCTCCTGATTTTTCAGGAGATCTCCTGATTCTGAGCTGTATCTCCTGATCTACTGAATTTTGACTGCTTTTTAGAAATAGTTGATACTAGCTGACCCACGCAACTCCGCCTGCGCTATTTTTACGTTAACTAAACTTTTAATAACAGACATTCGCATCGAATACATAACCTCCTTTTTTATAGTAGGTTAAAAACTGGGACCCACTTTTTACTTGCTCTCCGAAGCACGGACCCGTTTAGTTCAAATGGCGTTAAACGGTCACCCATCTATTTAATGACCTTACCTAACGTTGCTTAACCCGATCGATTACAAAACCTTGATAACAACTCTCTATGAGTGTTCCCTTACTAATATTTATTATAATTATGAAGAAAAATTTATATAATCGGACCAAGCGTATAACCAAGTACCCATTTTGACTTTAATCCCCTCTCCCAAAAGAACCGTGCTAGATTACGGGATCAAAAGTATCCTATGTCCTATCTCGTAGTAAGATCTCATATCATGCCAAGTTTCATTTGAATCCATTCAGTAGTTTCGGCGTGATGCTCAGCCGTGATACAGACAGACAGACAGACAGACAGACAAAAAATAAAAAAATTACATTTTCGGCCTCAGTATCGGTTATAGAATGCCCTCCAAATATAATTTTCAAAATATCTTCAATGTACAGAATTGGACCTGTTACAGTTTTATTATAAGTATAGATTTGTAAAAATTTCCTTTTTTTTTCGAATTTATAACAAAACGAACACTAGTTTGGTCACGGACCTGTAAAACCTATTAAGAAATCTCTGGTTTTTAACTTTTCCTCTTTTTCGTCATTTTTGGGAATCTACTTTATGTTTAGTATTCGGTAAAGCACTTATTACACTACACGGTTTTCAGGGAGTAAGGCCCTGATTTAGGGTGGTGAAATAAGAGTTAATGAGTGCCGCGCCGCTCCGGTCGCCCTAGTTAGGGAAGGCTCCCTAACTAGGGCGACCGGAGCGGCGCGGTCTACCGACCCCCCAAACTCCCTTGCTACCGGGCAGTGTAATAATGTTTAGGGCGTTAGGGCGGCATCAGTGTGACCAGATTCAGTATCTTATAACTTTTTCAGTATTTTTAAACTTCGTTTTTGAAGATCAGTATTTTTATCGGTATTTTGCTGAAAGTCCGTATATTATATATGAAGATATGAAGATATTTAAAGCTATAACTGATTTAGATGATGCGCAAGGTCTTCAAGATGATCTTTCTCGTTTAGATGCCTACTGTATTAAGAACAAACTTGATCTTAATGTTAATAAATGTTCTAGTATAACTTTTACCAGGAAGAAAAAACCAATCATGTTTAATTACTCATTGAAAAGACTTAATCTGGTAAAAGTTAATCAAATTAGAGATCTTGGTGTACTACTTGACTCTAAGTTGCTATACGATGATCATATTAACAATATAATAAATAAAGCTTCTAAAGCCCTAGGATTTATTATGCGCTCTTCAAAAGACTTTAAACAAGCAAAAACACTCTAAATATTATACTCAACATATGTGCGCTGTCATTTGGAGTACGCTTCACAGATTTGGAACCCTAGATATGACATTTATATTAGACGTCTTGAAAACATTCAGAAAAAATTCATAAGATTTTTAAACTTTCGCACTCGGTCTTCAGTACGTGACTACTATCAATCTTGTATGAAACATCACTTTTTACCACTGCAGAAGCGCCGTGAAGTTATGGATATTGTTTATCTTTCACGTATAATCACATCGCACTCCATCAATTGCCCTGAGCTACTCGGGAAACTTAAACTGTATACGCCCAAACGAAACTATCGCCATAGTCCCTTGTTTGCCATCCATTCAGTGTCTACTAATTATCGTCAGAACAGTTTTTTTCATTCGTGCCTGTTCCAATTATAATGAACTTATTCGTAATCACGATCTTGATATAACTTGTACCAGTCCTGAAGCGATGCGTAGGAAGCTAAACTGTATATTCTTTGAAACCTCATAACAGAATTCTCACTGATGGGTATTGATAGAGTTATTGCAATGTGTGTCTACTTTATATTTCGTTATTGAACAGTTCTATCCTGTATATATTGTTACTATAAGTGGAGACTTGTCAATGGCTCTTTTGTTACTAATTTTACATTTTTCATATTGTTATTCTTGTAGCCGATAGTCTTCCTAATAAATAAATAAATAAATTACAATATATTTTGCAAAAAAAAAATGCTAACACTGTAAGCCGTTGTCCTTGCGAACATTGAATTAATTCGATGGATTATTACGACCCTCGGAATATTAATTCACTCCCAGTGTAGTAAAAATTATTTTCATGAACTTCATTAATGTCAATTAACTTTAATTAGCGTTCGGGATTGCGACAATTAAAACCATGAAATAAAAAATTCCGATATTTACATAACATAGAAGGAAATTAATGAATGGCCAAACTCCCCTGTTCGGTTCCCGCCTATTCACTAAAAAAATAGTATAAAAAAAATCTTATGACATTCAACGTTTATGGTTAATTCTACTAGCAAGAACTTTGCCAATACGAACTTGCCGACGCTTATGGAAATGGATTTAGGTGGTATTAAAAGAGCCCTAAAACAACTAAAGGAACATTCGACATGGATTACAAGAGTAACAAATGCAAAAAATCGGAAAACCTATACTACAACTAAACGAAAGCAGATTTTAGAAACTGCAACAGAATTCTATAAAAATCTATACACAGATACAAATATAACTCAGGACAATATAGTAGAAAGAGGTAACACCGAGCAAGAAACAATTCCATACATAATGCAGAGTGAGGTAAGAAGAGCTATTCAAACAGTATAAAAAAAATCTTATGACATTCAACGTTTATGGTTAATTCTACTAGCAAGAACTTTGCCAATACGAACTTGTCGACGCTTATGGAAATGGATTTAAACAATTTAATCTTGAAGAAAGAAAAGTTGAGATGACAGTTTGACAGTTGTTTGTTTAAACCCGGACGACGTCTTTCACTCTGATCGGTGTTTATTACAAAATGGCGATTAGCTGTATTTTAGTAATGTAAGTATTTAAATATCACGAAATTCTCACATTTTTTTTTATTGTATGATTCATCATTTTCCGTTACAGCTGTACGATTGTGGAATGCATTGCCTGTTCCAATCAGACTTAATCACTACCATCTTTTAAAAAGATGGTCAGAGACCACTATTATAGTCATTTAGATTATTAGTTTATTAATATTTGCTTATCTATAGGTGTGTATTTAATAATATTAAGTATACATATTTAAAAAACTAATTAACTTAACTATTTAACTAACTTAGGTTGATTATATATATTATATTATACATTAATAGGTACACCACCATCTGCCCGTATTTAAAATAGTTTCTTCCATTTCATTAAGGTTGTCTGGAAGAAATCGCTATTAGCGATAAGGCCGCCGTTTGTACTATTCTTTATTGTTTGTTCTATATTGTTGTTATTTGTTGTTTTTTAACCGGCTTCATAAAGAAGGTTCTCTATTCGACACGTATGTATGTAATATTAATAAATGTTAGTCTATGTGGGCTTCTAAACAAATTTACCAAATTTTATGAATGTATGTATGTATGTAGGTTTGTCCGCGGATTTCTCAGAAACTACAAGTCCGATTTCAAAAATTATTTTTGCAATAGTTAGAGTATTTTTCAACTTAGGGTTAGAGTACAAGTTTCATCAAAATCGGTCCATTATTTTAAGAGATATAAACTTTTTATGTTTTCAGTAAGTTTGCTAAAATTTTGCTAAAATAAACGTCACTAAAAAGTGTTAAAACAAACTATTTAAAAAAAACCGACTTCAAAGTAAATTATGTAAAAAGCATAAAATAACGAAAATATATTGAAGTCGGTGTCAGCTCGTGCTAGTCTTAGTTATATAACATGATATGCTAGCACCGACTTCTATATATTTTCGTTATTTTATGCTTTTTAGAGAATTTACTTTGAAGACGTTTTTTTTTTGAAATTGTTTTGTTTGTATTAAGTCGTACCATTTTCTTGTTCATTTGTTTGGTGTACAATAAAGTATATTCTATTCTATTCAAAACCCCAGATACATTGGTATTGTGTTGCAGTCATCATGCCTATTACACAAAGTACTGCGCGCAGGATTTGAACCTGTGATCTCTACTGCCCAACGGAAGCGAACTACTCTATTAGGAGCATAGTAACACTATTCGAGAAACGACAATTAAGTTAAGTTAAGGTTAAGTAACATTAGGTCAGGTCAGTTCATAGATGGGGGAACGCGTAGTGCCATTTGAACTGAGCATGTCCCTGCTTCGGAGGGCAAGTTAAAAGTCGGTCCCCTTTGTTGTATCTATACAGCAGTCGTTATGCCAATCCAGAGGTATAGGGGTAGCTTGAACAACTTTGACACCAGGTTGGTATCAAACAGCTGACGAATAAAGTCCTGACTTTGACTTTCTTGCACATCACAAGGCCTACCTTGTAGCCCTATGCCTCTGGATTGGCTTAACGACTGCTGTCTAGATACAACAACGGGCCGCGGTCTGCCATAACAGACCGCGCCATTGCACAGGAGCCGCCTGTACTCTGTACACCTCGCGAAGGTACCGATGTTGAAATCCTAGTACCTACCGAAGTGATCGAACTGCGTGGACGAATAGTAATTTGAATAAAAAAAATAATTTTAAAGTGCATAATGATGGCTGTTGCACACAGCACTTATTTACTTTAGCATATTAATGAAAAGTAAAGTCTGGCGATGACATGTAATGTTCGAGAACGTTTCTGCAGTTGGTTAAATACGGAAGATATAATTTGGGTTCCGTTTACAAAGAACGCTGAAAACATAGCAATCTCAATGATGAGCTTTGCCTCCGTGACGCAACGGGAAACCGTTCGCTTTGCAAACCGGAGCTCGCGCTGAATCCCACGGGAGCAACAATATTATGTTAATTGTTTCTTACTGGATAGGACAATTCATGCCGATCACCTGACTGTACGAAAAGAATGATGATCCATGCGTCGTATTGGCATATAAAAACTCGGCCTTGCGCCTGACCTCTCCCCGGTCGTTTCAGTATTCCGTCCCATCGGAGTATAGGATGAGAGAGTGCCTGTGCCTACACAAACACTTGTGTACTATAATATCTCCTGCATAGTTGGTGTTTAGTTTGTATCTTTGCTCAGTCATTTGAAACGTCGTCAGTGTCAAAGTCCGTTGTCTATTGTTGCGATTCCGCGCGGCACGTGCGACGGACCCTTGCACAAAAAAAAAATTGATTTGTAATTCGAATTTGATTGTCGGTTGAATATAACTGATTTTGGGTTATACGCATTTGCTTTGTGAATACTTATTTATTTATTTATTTATTCTTATTGTACACAAAGAAACACAGATATAGTAATTAAAAGATAGTAAATGCATGTACATTCTTCTTAATTGAATACTCGTATTATTGTTGCGTTATTCGTCCATTGTGTAAGCACTATGAAAATTTTCGCCTTGCGCCGTGGAATTGGCGAGCGCTTAAAAAGTGCCGGTTAAAGAACTTACCCGTGCCTATTAGCCTGTTAGACCCTTTTATAAGCAGAGAACTATAAAGGTCCAGTGTGCCATGTCGGTGATTGTAGGCGTGACGGTGTGATCCTTTTATTCTTTATTGTCATCCTTACCCCTTAAGGTACGCGTCCATTGGCCCGCGCCGGACACGCCGACCGCACGGCACGCAACGGATTTTAGATTGCTTTCTATGATTTTACATAGCGCTGCGTCCATTATCCGCGCCGTCATTTTCCAATGCGGGCCGTCAAAATCATAGAAAGCAAACTAAAATCCGTTGCGACGCGTACCTTTATACCCACACCAGGTAACGCCGGCTAACCAGACTATCATCGACGTGCTCGGTATGTGGCCAATATTCATTTGTATTTGGGGCTGTGTCACTGCAAGTCCACGTGGGCATGCAGTAACACAGCCCCAAATGTAGGAACGTTCCCAGCCTTGCCCGCAGTTAATTGGGAACAGTAGGCAAAACTTTTTCAAAAAATATTGGCTGCTGTGGCCTGGGCGGCCAGGAGAACAATTTTACTATTATCGTGAAGAGGCTTTGTTTTAAACACTACTACTGTTTACTATACACTTGTATAGTAAAATATTAGTTTAACAATAATATTAGGTCCCGCGTGCAAGGGACCATCCGCCGGTGGGTAACACCGCACTGTCAGATATTCTGTCTCCAACAGCAATATGTACGCATTGTTGTGTTATGGTGTGAACAATATTGTAGCTGATGAAATCACCAGGTTCATAATATCTCAAATGACGGGCGACATAAAAATTATATAAATATAAAAATACTTGTTTATAGCCCTCCCTTTCGAACGGCACAATGCACGACGATTGACTATTTGCATGTACGGGTTGCTTACGACGCGTACGATCTCGTCAGTGGGAGGCCTACCTACGCTGCGTCTTCCTTTCATGACCGCCACTCGAGAACATTTTTTCTCCACCGGTTACCGGTTCTTCAAGCGATGTGGCTTGCTCATTGCCACTTTAAATTGCAGATCCTGAGAGCTATGTTGTTGACTTTAGTTATTCGGCAAATCTTCTCATTCTTGAGTAAATCGCGCAAAGAGAAAACGAGCATAGTCCTCTCCATAGCTCGTTGTGTGATTCTGAGCTTCTCTAAAAGGCCAGCACTGAGGGTTTAATTACCTGTAGTGTTTAATTATCACCACCGTGGCGGTGCCACTCCGAGAGTCCCTCAGCCGCTAGGAAACCGAGCCTTCATAAACCTTACTGACCTTGAGTTCAGAAACAAAACAAAACAGCCTCAAGAACCTTTAAGTAGGGTTGTTTTCTTGCGACAACTATATTTGCAAGTGCTCTACGAAGAGTTGTCACATGCCGCCAGAAAGCAGCCAGAGTTATCCTGTCTGCTGCCAGCACCGATCCATCTATGGTTCCGTATATATATATGGAAATATTGGACAGCTGTCACGTGAGGGATGGTGTATGCAGCTTGTATCAATATTAACTTTTGTGAAACCCTGAATGCTGTGTTTATGACAAATTATTAAAAAAATTATTAATATTTGTTTATTCAAGTGTTTTATACTTCTGTATAAAAAGCGCTCGCTGCCTTTCAAAGCCACAGTACACCTTCAGAACTTTGAAGACTTCATACTCGAACCAATAACCCTAAAGATGTTCAAACTATTCATAGTCCTCGTCATCGCTGCAATGCTGGTTTCAGACGTAAGTAAACTCTCTTCATGGCAGAACTTTCATTATTGCTTGAATAATTATTTTAATGTTTAAAGTTTCAAAGGTGTAGTCAAGGCTGCAATAGTTCGCAGCGTTGCCGTAGTTATATCAGATTGTTAAAATCTATCGATAACTCTCGTTCGACGGTAGTTTTCTTTTTTCTTCTTATTTTCTAATAACAGTACAATCCATAAGGTTAACGCGTCGACAGGACAGCGCTGGTATTATTAGCGAGAACACAACTTGTAGTTACAACCTCAGTATTTTTTAACAATACGCATTTGTTTAAAATAATTGTTCATTACCTATAACGAAAAAATGCGGTTTCGACTAGAGCACAGAGAAGTACTTATTGAAAATATCATTTTTATAGCTTCTTGTGGTCTGTTTATTAGTGGAATCGTCTACGCTATAGACGTGGCACAGCTCAGTTTTAGCTTACAGGGCATTGTCACATTGTGAGAGTTTCAGTATGTTTATTTATAAACTAGCTGACCCACGCAGCTCCGCCTGCGCTATTTTTACGTTAACTAAACTTTTAATAACAGACATTCGCATCGAATACATAACCTCCTTTTTTATAGTCGGTTAAAAACTGGGACCCACTTTTTACTTGCTCTCTGAAGCACGGACCCGTTTAGTTCAAATGGCGTTAAACGGTCACCCATCTATTTAATGACCTTACCTAACGTTGCTTAACCCGATCGATTACAAAACCTTGATAACAACTCTCTATGAGTGTTCCCTTACTAAGATTTCCTATATTATAAAGAAAAATTGATAAAATCGGACCAAGCGTATAACCAAGTACCCATTTTGACTTTAATCCCCTCTCCCAAAAGAACCGTGCTTGATTACGGGATAAAAAGTATCCTATGTCCTACCTCGTAGTAAGAGCTCAAATCATGCCAAGTTTCATTAGAATCCATTCAGTAGTTTCGGCGTGATGCTCAGCCGTGATACAGACAGACAGACAGACAGACAGACAGACAAAAATTTAAAAAATTACATTTTCGGCCTCAGTATCGGTTATAGAATGCCCTCCAAATATAATTTTCAAAATATCTTCAATGTACAGAATTGGACCTGTTACAGTTTTATTATAAGTATAGATATAGGGGTAATTCATTAACATTTCTCTATTTTTCAGAGCATGCAAGCTTCCAGACGTAAGTAATATTTTTTTTAATTATATTATATTTAAAGTATTTATTTTCATGTTTGAGATTTCATTTCTTTATTAAGTATGACACAAAGTGCAGCTTTCATTCCCAGTAGTATTTTTTGTTGATATTTGGTTCGTTTGGCGTCGTATCCGTAGTTAGTTATCCAAGGTGCATGTTTGGCGATCGAGTGATGGCCAATATTGGGTGCCCAACAAAATACCAATGATAATATCAAGACTTATATAAGCGATAAGATGTTGTATGTTGATATAGATCGACTGAAACTGAATTCAATTTACAATGCTACAAAAAGAAGTAAAACCTAAAATACCACCACTTACCCAGATAAAAGAAACATTAATTTGTTCCAAAATCTATAATAACTATTGTACTTAAACTGTGTACAAGGTTCATATAAAGCGATATACATCGATGACATTTGAATTTCAAAGAGTAATAACATCTTCAGTTTTAGCGTACGACGGGTAATGGTGATATTATTAGCAGTAGCAATATCAGACTCATGATAGGGTATACCACTATTATCCCAATATTAATACCATAACTGAAATCACTGGAGAAATAACCCACTTATAGCAGGCCCATTGTTAGCTTACATTTGGGTAAAATGTGTAAATTGAAGTTCTGATTGATTTGTCATGTCGCTGATTGAAGTGGTGTTTTCTGATGTATATAGTCTAGTCTACTGTAGATTGAATTATTATTTCAGTATATTATTTCATCAGGTAAGCCATCATACATAGTCAGGCCAAGGCTTTAACACGCTTCATAATACTTAAAAAAAACTTAAAAGTAGCATATCTGACACTTTTCACATTATAGACAATTTTTTGCAGAATCTGATGGTGAAGTAAGTTTAGATGCGATCGGCAAAGGTCATCCTGGAAGAGCCGCAGACCAGACCGGCAAAGGTCATCCTGGAAGAGCCGCAGACCAGACCGGCAAAGGTCATCCTGGAAGAGCCGATTCAGACGTGACCGGCAAAGGTCATCCTGGAAGATGCTAAGGCAGTTCTCCAGGCGTAGGCTACTAAGACCTCAGGTGACATTAAGACAATATTTATTTATATATCCAGTGCAACATTATTACACAGTGTCCTGACCAAGGTGACCTTGCCGGTTTTAACCATGTGTGCCACAATATTTCGTTTAATCTTCCAACGCTTTTGGTCGAGAAATGTGGGTTCGCAACTGCGGTAAGGGGATCACACCATTAATATCAAAAGAGCAAAAAATATTGATGTAACATCGTATTGATATTTGTACATTGGTAAGCTTACCGCGCTTATAATCTGACCAGTGAGTATGGGTGGCGCAAGTATCAGTGCTACGGCTCGAAACGGCGGGCGGCGGCCGCGAGTCGGCCGGTTTGACAATATTATAGGAAATAGGATCGTGTGTCCTATGCACCTATGTAGCCACGCGACATAGCCAAAAGTGCGCCCTGCATTGTATTATAAAGAAACCAGATCATATCTAATACGTAGGTTAATTTATACAGATCCGTCGAAAGTTTTTGTAATAGTTTACTTGTTTTGTTTACAGCCATCGCATACACAATCACTTGGACAACGAACGATGATGACCACGAATAAATAATGGCGGACGATTCTACGGCTTTGATATATTATATACCTACCGTGTTTATTGTTTAAGAACTGTTAGAGAGTTAGAGAAATTTTAACCTAAGGCTCTTATGAAAATAAGAGCTGACAACGGTTCAGTGGTACATAGGTAATGGTTAAAATTTTGAACTGTTACTTTATGTTTTCCTTGTACTTACCTACTTTTTTTGTACAACAAGTAAATAAACACGAATTAGTTGCTTACTAATAATGTTTTATTTTATTTTTAAATAATGATCTACTGTGGCTTTGTCCTGCATAAGTTTTTAAGTCAATATTATAGATGGGTCTCAGAGTAACTAGAATGGAGAGAGAATGACGCGCTAACCCCTCTGCCAAATATTTGTTCATATGTTCAGGTCATTTTATAAAAACTAGTTCACGGGCGATTTTTGTACAGTCCGAATCAGGTCGTCATGCATTATACAGCTCCGTGAAAATGGCTGTTTGAGGAATATTTGACTGTTAAATTCGATTTGGTGCCATAAATCGGCGAGAGAGTAGAGTTTCCTATCATTTGTAACTATTATTTTACGAATATGTTAGTATTCAAAAAACAGAAACCAAATATTGTTATCTCCGTATCAAAATTTCGCGCCATGTTTTATCCTAGTTACAGCGTAGTGCGAGGACAGGATTGAATGTACGAAAAAAAATTAGTTAATTCTAGGCTAATGTAGGAAATTCTAATAATTATGAGTGATGCATATTCTAATGAAGTTATTGTTTTTGAAATAGATCAATGTATCGAGAGTATCGTGATAAAAATAACATTAATCTTCTTCTCCTTTTCTTATTATATAAAAATCTCGTGTCACGGTGTTTGTGGTCGAACTCCTGCGAAACGGCTTGACTGATTTTTATGAGATTTTATTTTTATGTACATTATATTTAGTTGGTATGAGGATAGGTCTTAAAGTATATTAAAGCAAACAGCAAGGTAGGTGAACCAGCGTTAGGCAAGGTAATTATATAGATGGGTTACCAGACGGTTAATCACCGGTCAGCATAAGACAATGCTGCTCTTTGAACTAAACGTCTCTGTGGGTCCCGGTTATAACCGACTTTAAAAAAGAAGGGTATATGTATTCAACGCTTATATACATAGGCGGATAGTCTATTAAAATGCAAAATCCATATATAAATCTTGTTGCACGGCCTTCGCACTTCTCCAAAACAGCTCGACTGATTTTTTTATGTGTATACATAAAAATATGGTACCTACCTAGGTATGAGAATAAATAGATGGGAGACGTTTGAAGTAACCGTATCCGTGCTTCAGAGGTCAACTAAAAAGTTGGACCTGGTATTTAACTGACTTAAAAAAGCAGGTTATGTTCTCGACGCGTCTAAAGCGGTAACGAATAAAAACTAAAAAAAAACTAAACCTTTTATTCGGGAATTAGCGCGATTTACCTTATATTTATCGGAAGAATCCACTTGGACTGTACAAGGAACACACCACATATTAAACCCTACAGAAACCCACGCGGATGTCGCATTAGCACATGAGGACAACCTGGTTTCTCCCGTGGGATTCCCATCCTCAGTGCCTTGCCTTTGACTATTATAGCCCCCGGGAACCTGTCACGGTGCTCACAGAGACGGAGTCGAAAACCCGCCGATGCACCGTACCGTCTTCATCGGAATCGGTATCAACGCATACGATTGTGCACTATAATGCACAAATTATACATACTGTATACAAATAATACGCAGATCATCGCGCACCAATGATTTACGTATCCACAATCCAGCTAGCTATCGTGTTCTGAAGAGTGTTAGGGCTGCTCTGCGCCCTGCGCACCAGGAACGCACACCTCTTGCGCATAGTAGCGTAAAAGCAATCTACGTGTGCGTCCACGAACATCCTAGATGCGCTGCGGAAATGAGGCAACCACACCAGCACTCTCTCGCACTCTCAATGCGTTATTGTATTGGATACGCAGGGAGTCGTAGGATCCTTGCGTGTACTTTCCCCACAGGCTGTAACTATACAAGCATAAATTTAAAAACCCCCGACTTCTTAGGTAAACGAACTCTTAATATGACTTTCCTGTGCTATTATCAGACCCTGATCAGTATCTGTCTAACTACTCGTCAAGATTTAACCATAGATTTAGAATTCGTTGGAGTCCTACATTTATTGAAGCAGAGTTCCTGTTTCCATCTTCCTGCTTGGTCTCATCATCAGACTCTGACCAACATTTTTCTACCTACTACTGGCAGCAACCTATCCAACGATTCAAATTCGATGGGTCTACGTTTATTAGTGCAGAGATCATCTCACATGACGAGGAGCATTTAGTAATTATATAACCCATAATTAATATATATTAAAATACTTTAACTTACGTTAACTGCAGTTTTGGCTGGTTCTCTGATCCGCAGTCGGGTCAGCACATGTTGTAAAAAACAACCAGAATTAAATTACAATAGCATAGAACCAACAAGAAATAAATTACAATTACTTAGCACCAAAACCAGATGCAATAAAAGTCTTGGATATATTTTGGAGTGTGCGCAGTGCGAATATCTCCCGCGTAGATGGCTGATCTTGTGAAAGATTCGCCGCTGTGATTGTATCAGGTCGGAGAACATTAATTATAATCTCCTAATTATAAGATCGTAGCCCAATGTTAAAAGAAAACAAGGCTGACTGTTACTATTGATTATAATACGTAAAAAAATAAGTAATGTCCTCTGGGACAGTGTTGCCCGCTCTACGATGGCAAAATTCCTATCTTCATGCGTGAACAACTTCCCGCCATTGAAGAGATCCAGTAGGATATGTTCAAGAAACCGATAATGGGCAGATGTTACTGTAGGCTCTCCGCATGGTTCCTCTTTTAGTTTTTATGTCTGTCTCTCGTGATGCCGTCAGCTCCCGGAAACGTCAGCACAATCCGTCCATGAAACCATAAAATTGGAGGCTGCGTCATATCCAAAATGAGAACCCAGAGACCCTTCCGTAAGTGTTACTGTAGAGCTGTGCCACTTGGTCCGTTGCTGAAGCAGAAAAACATACTCGAGATTTAATCGCTGCCAAAAATGTTGCTGGATGTATTTCATCCGTTTGTAGCGCTCCAGCCGGTTAATGTTGGAGTCGGTCACTTGTAGGGAACTGCTATCAGTGGTCATCCAATTAAAAAGTGAGAAGGAGTTAAAGCGGTATAGCTGGAAGGATTAGAAGAGAGAGGTCAAGGGACAAGAGTTTAGAACTGCCTCAGTACAAGCTAGGCATGCTCCCATGTCATCATATGCGGAATGAGTTAATTGCAATAATTTTCTTTACATCTGCTTAGTGCTGCGTTCGGCGGCTTCAGCAAGGCCATTAAAATGTGGGGAATAAGCTGGAACAAATATGAAATTTATGCCCTCTTAGGCCATTTTAGTAGTAAGATAAGATTTTAAGTATTTGAGACTGACTGACAAAATTACTAAGACGAGAAAATATATTCGCAATTTTTACTAATTTAAATGTATAGGAACTGTAATGTTTTTTTATAAAAGTGTACTATTATATAATTATTTATTTCACAGTTGCTCTCGAGTAGTCATTGCGGACGCGCGTGTCTCACTCACTGCGCTCAGCGTTCGACTCGACTTGTTATCGTGTTATTTTATTTACGCGCATAGTGAACAGTGATTACCTAAATATTGAAATAACGTAAACAGGGTACTTCCTGGCAACAGGAAGCCCTTTAAACAATCATGTATTCAAACCCAACGTACCAAAATCCCCCAATGTCCCAACTACTTACACAGTCTCAATCAACATCCAACGCCTCAAGTTATGCCAATGCGACGTCAACAACTTGTTTCCCCAAGAAAGATCAAGCCATTATACTGGACTCAATTGATGGAATAACACTCAGGGAGTATCTGGTTGCCTTAGCATCCATCATACCTGCGAAATCTATTAGATATATATCTCGTATATCAAATGCACGTATTTGTATATACCTGGACTCTAAAAAAACAGCTGATACCTTGATAGAAGGGAAGAAAAAAATTACTATTCAAAGTCATGTACTTGAGATAAAACCGTTAATTACCAGAAATAAAAGGATAGTTTTATCCAACGTTTGCCCCGTCATTCCAAATTATGTGATCGAACAAAAATTTAAGGAATTAAATATCAACATAATTAATGTCTTCCATAACTTTTATGAAAATTGGAGTGACTGAACCTGGTTTTTGTCATGTATTAAGTTTTAGAAGTTAAGTTTTAGAATACATAAGTCCGGAAGACGAGACACGACTTCCAGAATCCTTCCAACTAACATTTGAAGAAACAAATTACTGGATTTATATATCTACTGATGCCCTGAAATGTTTCACCTGCAACACGATGGGCCATTTGGCCAAAAATTGTCCTCAAAGTACGGAAAACTCTCAATCTCATCTCCAAGAAACGGATAGCCAAACAATCAATGAAATTAACAAAATATTTAATAGAAATGATGATCATATATCCGTGCCTGTTACTTCACCGCCGATAGACGAATTTCCACAGCCATCGCAAATATATTCAAAAGGGAAGAAACGAATCCATTCATCAACCGCCAGTGAATCCTCGAAAATAGAAATCACAAAACCTTATTCAAAAGTGGATGATATTCATATAATGGAAGTTGAATCTGATGAAACTGGCAGCAATGTCTCACTAGAAGACATTGAAGTAAAAGTAAGGACAACAAACAAAATTAAAGAAAACTGACCCTAGAACAGAAGAAGAAGTATGGAAAGATATTGAAGCTAACATGATGGAATTAAGTGACGAAACAACATTCCCTATTAATTTAGACCAATTTATTAGTTTATTAGATAATTCACGAGGCAAACCAAATATAAAGGAATTAGTGTATTCATATACGGACAATGTAAAATATTTAATTATAATGTGTAACAAACTACATTGTAAAATGAACAAAAGCTTAAAAAATAGGTGCTCACGCTTATCGAGGAAATTACATGAAATGTTAAATATTTAAGGATCAAACGAACTTACCCTTACGTGAAGTTCGATCATAATTATGTGAACAGTTCGGTCCTTAGCAACTTATAATGTTTACTTATTGTAGTTATGCGTCCATACTACTAGCCTTGCACGGTGTTATTTAAAGTTTTTTTTTTTTTTTTTCGGGTACTTTATTATTTTATCACTTTGCCTACCACCACCACACTGACACTCCTATAAGACGGCCCACCCGCAGTTTATCTTCATTATGTTTAGAGTAGGAAAAACATTTCACATTTTATACTTGGGACGGGTGATATTTAAAAGGGAGGGGAGTATATAAGTTGCTAAGGACCGAACTGTTCACATAATTATGATCGAACTTCACGTAAGGGTAAGTTCGTTTGATCCTTAATTATGTTTCACAGTTCGGTCCTTAGCAACTTATAATGTTTACTTATTGTAGGATGTTTAGAGTGATGATCTATAAAATGTGAATATTAGCTATTATGATTTGGGGAATGTTGTTGTTTGTAGATTTGGCTATACTACGCATGCATATTGTGTACTGGTACTAAAATGTATAACTGTTTGTTTTCCCCAATAAAATAAAATAGAATAGATAATACAAGATATGCCCTAAAAATCCAAATTCATTTATCTCTGCAATTATTATAATCAAAAAACAACATTACATAATATTATGCACTAGATTTTTTTATTTTTTGTTTTAAATATCAAATGAGTTTTCTAACAACAACCTTGATACGAGTCTTATAACACTAATATTATATTACACGTAGCCAACAGTAAAATTCAGACGTAAGTATTAAGCCCGTAATAAAGTAGATTATCTTCCCTGACCAATCGTAATTTATACTGCGGAGGAACCGCAAGCAAAATTATCCATTATTAAGGTTAAGTATGTAAGAATAGAAATGTCAAATCGAGAAAAAAACTCGCTTCAAAACCTCAAAAATCAAAATCATTGTCTTGTAAAAACGCGCAAATGCACCAAGCTTACAAAAACAATTTTAAAGGAAATATGCAAAACCTCACCATTAGACAATGACTGAAATTGAAGTTTATTTTCGTAATTATTTTATATAATCAATAACTGAACTATATAATAAGGGTAACATGTAAGTAAATATCAGTTTGTGAACGTAAATGTTCCCAAAGGCCACACAGGCCACATAGAACAGATAGAAAAAACCTTAAATTAATTATTTAATTAACATGATGCATAACCGAAACATTATTGAACTTTGACAATAGGTAAGCAATAAATTGTAATTAATGAACAATCCTGTATTAATTTCATCCATAATAGTAAAAGTATCTTTATGATTAATTAGTTGCACTTCAAAGTTACTGCATCATTTTTTTTTTTTTTTTGAAAACAACTATTGGGTCAAGACTTTATGTCACATTTTATAAGTTGAGGGTAGATAAGGAGATATACCTTCCAAATATTATTTATTGTCTCACCTACCCTCATATATGGGTCAAGACTTTATGTCACATTTTATAAGTTGAGGGTAGATAAGGAGATATACCCTCCATATTATTGTGTCAATATTTATTGTGTCACCTACCCTCATATGTATCTACCAGCTGTCAGCTGATTGTAATGTCAATGACCGTTAGCTTATCTCATAAAGGATATTATGTAAAACAGTCATATATTGAACTTAAAGTTTTTTATTTTTTTATTTTATAATATCTATGCAGCCCGTATGGCGCCAATGACCCTAACGTTATTGCGGATTACTGGTGATAACCACAACCTGAAATTGCGTGAATGTCTATTCAGTCAAGAAGTATAACTTATTTACCAATTTTGCAGTCAGACAAATAAAAAAGATTGTTAGCAGATCATGGTCGTGATCGGTATTTATTTAGTACATTTAGGTGCTATAGAGGTAGGTAGGTATATACACAACAGTCACAATCTTTAATTAATGCACTCATTAGATACCGAACGTGTCATTGTTCCAAAAAGGATTTAAGTTCTGTTACAATTTTTTTTTTTTTTTTTTTAAATATAGGAAGAACTCGTAAAGCCTCCAAATTACAAATATATCTATTTCTGGTGTACTTAATGTGATTGTTTTTTTTTTTTTTAACAAATACGCCAAGGTATGCTTTATATTCTGTATAGACAATTAACGCTCAAAATGAGCATGTTCACGCAGACAAATGTGTTTTGCGTGTGAATCGAACCCGCAACCAGGGCATAAAAAAAAATTAAAATTACCCAACAATATTTTTTTAAATTATTAATACTAAGGGATGGTAATAGTGACGTACTAGTAAACACAAATAATATATTTGAACTCAAGAATAGTTCCTATCTCCAAAAATATATTAACAATCAAAATTAATTGCTAGTAAAAACTAATAATATGGTCGGTGTAAAATTATTTTGTCAATCTCAAAAATCTTAAGAAGCAAAAACATTGAATAGAGAGCGTAAACTAGATAGTTTTGTGTATATTGTAGAAAAAACATATAAGTTACTCAAAACAGCTTGAATGTGGTGTATTACACATTAAAAGGCACATCAAACTTATAAGAGGAATATTCGCAACGCTGGTAGATATAATATCGGAAAAAATCCAATGAAATATTCAACAAAAAAATACAGTATAATCGTATGAATTCTGAATAATAATATCAAAGATCAGACAGGATGTTTTTTTTTTTTTTAAACTGTGTAGGTATACTAAGATCATGTATATTATTTTTATGATATATTTAGCAAAGGATTATATAATATATAATCGTATTTTGACACTGAGTGATAACCTCGGTAAACAAACAGGGTTTTTTTTTTTTTTAAACGCTGTTTATAAGGTTTTATTTATCTATATAATAATATATGCCTTAGATAAAAAAATATTACGTACTTAAATATGATCGTGTTAAGATATTTTATAACACTCACTGTGATTGGACAGGGTTCTTGAAACACCCTGAATATATATATATTTTAGAAAATATTGAACTTTATAAATTTACTACACAGATTTAAATGTAGCAATAAATGTAGAAATTAGAATTATGTATGACAAAAATTCGTCCTTAATATTGTCACATTCAAATATTGCAACTTTACTGTTCATAAAGTTATACCATAAATATAGTCATAAAGGTATAGATCGCGATAATATAATAAAAACGCGAGATCGTAGTTTTATAATGGCTCGGGGCGCGGAGACGGGCAGCGTGCTCTCGACGTCGCTATCGTGGTTCGACTAACTGAGTGAGTGAGAGGTAGGATGCATTATGCGCGAGCGCACCAGGCAGCTGCGTTGCGTCGGCCGGCCGCGAGTCATTCATTTTATTATATATAAACAAAATAGGTTTGTACGTACAAGAAATTATAAAAGTATGAATGAAAATTAATTTTAACGAAAACAGTAAAATAACAAAGTACGCCATAAAGGTAATTAATTTAGCTAATTCGTCATATTGTTATGTTCTCTAGAACAGATTTATCAATAGTTACTTTCCACTAAGTACTTAGGTATTTATAATAAGTGTAGGAGGCGGCCGGCACGGCGTACTGTCCCATAAGTTCAGAGGCTACTTACTGCAGCTCCACGGTGGCACTCACGGATGCTCCGGCTGTAGGCCGGCCAGGATGTCGTCGAGCGTCAAGCCCGCGGCGGCCAGTCCGCCTCGGCTCTGCTAGATACCACTTTGCAGTACGAACTATGAAGTCTTGAATTCATTCTACTGTGAATTATTATTATAATTATTATTACAAGTTTTTAATTATTTACTCATCTCGTCGAGTGGCGCACGACGCATTCCGATAATTAGGAGTACCTACACATCGAATTATATCTGACGATATTGTAAGAATCCCAGGCAACCGGTGGATGATAATAGCAAATTATCGTTAATTGTGACGTTCCAAGATGGACGTCTTCGTATATTCAACAGTGGAATTTTTCTGGCTAATGATCGGATATGTTCCCAGTTGTATTGGCAGCTTGCATTTACTAAACACAGCGTTAAGTCATAAGTCATAAAAATTACCCGCAATAAGGAATGCGCAACGCATTTATTCGTACATCTGTACATTGTTTGTACAAATGAGACGACACGGCGTGGAAACAGGTATCGTAAAGATAACATCGTAAACATGTCATACTGACATACCAGCAGCAAGACCTATACTCACATGAGCATTGTGTATCGCACAATGACGGTAAAGGTGTTCGTTATCTACGACAGAGACGACCCTGGTTGTATTGGAAGCTCGCATCGTATGAACACAGCGGAAGCAACAATTACCCGCTGTTGGGTGTGTGCATCGCAATTAACCGTAAATACTCATATATATATGTATACTCACATCAGCAGAGCGGACGTATCGCAATTACGGTGAACGTGTTCATTATCTACGACAGAGACGACCCCGATTGTATTGGAAGCTCGCATCGTATGAACACAGCGAAAACAACAACTACAGGAGTGTGCATCGCTTTTGTGTAACGCACTATACGGTTAACGTGTTCAACACTACGACAGAGACGACCCTGGTATTGGAAGCTCGCATCGTCTGAACACAGCGATAACGTCAATACCCGCTGATGGGGTGACAACTACCCGCTGGTGGGGCATCGCTGTTAACCGTAAATGTGTTCTTTATGTACGTGTGAGACGACCCGGTATGGAAGCTCGATTCGTACGAACACAATAGTGCACGACGATCCATTTCCCGAAGCACGAAGAGACGTCCGACGTCACCACCGCGGCGGCACCTCTCCGTTGTCCCGACATCGCGGCGTCGCCTCCCAGGTGTCCGGTTCTTGATTTTCACCTTTTATGTAATACTGAATACACTTGCAGCTTTGGATTGGAGACGTGCGAAGGCTTGAGCACGGAAACAAACAATGAAGATAAACTGCGGGTGGGCCGTCTTATAGGAGTGTCAGTGTGGTGGTGGTAGGCAAAGTGATAAAATAATAAAGTACCCGAAAAAAAAAAAAAAAACTTTAAATAACACCGTGCAAGGCTAGTAGTATGGACGCATAACTACAATAAGTAAACATTATAAGTTGCTAAGGACCGAACTGTGAAACATAATACGCCTGTAACCACTACAGATTAAGATTATAAAATATATACTTTTATTTAATAACTAAATAGATAGTCACACATATTTGTTTTTGGTTGTTATATGCCATGGACATTTTACAGTGGAATATAAACGGTTATTATAAAAGATTAGAAAGTATTAAACTTTTAATAAGTCAAGTCCGTCCAAGTTGCATTTGTTTACAAGAGACCAATTTTACCTCTGACTATTGTGCTTCGATGTCAGGTTATGAACATTACTATAAAAATAGGTCACATAGTGGTAGAGCTAGCGGTGGAGTAGCTATGTTTATTAAATCGGAGGCAATTCCTGAACAATTACAAATAAATACAAACATTGAAGCGGTAGCGGTAAAAATCAAATTTCCTTTAGCTGTTACAATATGCAACGTTTATCTCCCTAATAGTAATCCCCTTAACATAAATGAGTTTAATGATTTGATTAGTCAACTTCCAACACCTTTTATAATTTTAGGCGATTTTAACAGCCACCACTTTTATCGGGGTTCCGATAAATGTGATACCAGGGGTAAAATTATTGCTGAATGGCTCGATGAACATGATAATGTATTATTACTAAACAATGGCCAACCTACACATTTTGACAGCAATACCGGTCGCACCAGCAATATAGATCTAACTTTGGCTTCACAAGATATAACATCATATTTTGAATGGAACGCTTTAGAAGATTTGTATGATAGTGACCATTTCCCAATATTAATCAAATACCAAATTTCTCACGATGTACCTAACAATATAAGATTACCAAAAAAATGGAAGTTTGACAAAGCAGATTGGACGAAATTTAGTGAAGAAATTGACCAAAATATCTCTAAACTAAAACCTCTAAATCCTATGTTTGATCATCCGATTAATGATATAGTTGAAAAAATCACTCAGGTAATCCTTGAAGCAGCCAACAAATCAATACCTCAAACATCTGGTACATTAAGAAAAAATAATTTACCATGGTGGAATGATGAATGTAAGACTGCAATCAGGGAAACTAAAAAAGCACTAAAACTATTTAGGAAATACGCAAGGAATTATCCCAATTCGATATACAAAATTGAATACAAGAAAAAAAGAGCATACTATCGAAGACTTCTTTAAGAAAGTAGGAAGCGATACTGGGAAAATTGGGTGTCTTCTATTAACAATAAAACACCTTTTGGGGATATGTGGAAAAAGATACAAAAACTTAATCATCGTAATGTTAGATTCAATAATATTGTACTTGAAAACAGTGACGGAACATTTACATCTAACCCCCTTGAAACATCAAATCTTTTAGCTAATACTTTTGCATCAAACTCTAGTTCAAATAATTATGATAGTCAATTTTTAGAATACAAAACGAATCAAGAGACTGAATCGAATTTTAATGTAACGGATAATTCGAATTCAATAAATAAGGACATATATATGCATGAATTGTCCTATCTGAAGTAGGTAATTCTAGTCCATGTCCAGACAATATCTCTAATATTATAATTAAACATTTGCCAATTAGTGGACTTCAATATTTACTTCAGTTGTACAATTATATTTGGAAAAAACAGATTTTTCCAGATAGTTGGAAAGAAGCTTTAGTGGTCCCCATATTAAAACCAGGAAAACTATCAAGTCTACAAACAAGTTATAGTCCCATATCCCTAACATGTAACCTTTGTAAAATATTGGAAAAAATTATAAGTAAAAGAATCAGATGGTATATGGAATCAAATAAACATATTTCACCATTTCAATACGGTTTTCGGCAATTTCGGTCAACAACGGATCATTTAATGAATATTGAAAGTGAAGTAAGGTGCATTCGGCTAATGCCGAAAATCGGGATATTCCGATAATAACTAATTTCTACGAAACGCGGTAATATTTATTGCTCTGGCAGCATTTACCTAGCCGCCATCTTTATCTGCTTCCCCGTGTCAGTTAACTCGCGTTTGTATGAGCTAGCGTGTGCGTCTGACGCGACATTTTTGTGAAGGAGTGCTATTTCCCGCGTTTTTGGATTTTCAGAATTACCCGAACATCTATAATTAAGAAATCTGGTAAGTTATCTAACTGATTGTTTGTTAATCCGATAGATTTTCGTTTTAGTACTATACTGAGTATGTTTACAACACTCTAGCTCAAGATTTTTTATTTTTTTTGGGATTAACCGAATAGGGTAATTCCGAATCATAAAGAATTCGGAATTACCCGAAGTTGATTTTCCATAGGAATAGTCAGTGGTTCTCAATATTTAAATTCTTATTTGTGGAAATGAAAGTTTGTTTTCAAATTGGTATTTTTCACTAATCCTACTTGTTACCTATCTTACTACCTAATTGTTAAATTGAAGGATCTGTTTGAAGTGATAAGGGAATAAATAAATAGAAGAAGAGACTATATGACATGTTCACAGTTTACCCGACTGGGACATACAGAAAAGTAAAAAGTGCGTTAGACCGATAATAGCTAGTCCAGAATTCTTTGTTCCTAGTGTTCTTCGGCATAAGGACAGACAAAACTACTTTTTTGACTTGACAAAACCGTCAAAATTTTGCTTGGTACTGTTGACTGACAAAAGCAGCACTACAGCTTTTCTCAGTCAAAAGTAACAATTACCAAATAATAGTAAATAGTACTGCTTTATAGTAGTTTTCACTGCAACATTTATATGTTACTAACTACTAAAAAGTAAGTAGATAGATAGACAATTCTTTATTGCGCACAAACAAACAGATACAAAAAGAATAAGACACAAATTAATAAAACATGCAACAATGGGCGGCCTTATCGCTAAAAGCGATCTCTTCCAGGCAACCTTTGGATGGAGAGGAAAATAAAGAAGTTACAAAGAGCAGAAGGTGCGCGCACTAGACATGAATAGGTAACATTAACACAGACACATAAAAACACATATGTTGTTAACTATAATAATATATATAGTACATATGAGTATAATATATAAACATACATCAAATAATACTATTATAAACATACATAAATCAGTACGTACTAATATAACAAGAAAATTTACACAAATACCGATTAACTTATTCCGCCAAATAAAACTTCTTTACTAGATCCTTGAAAATTAAGTAAGTGTATGTATATACTTAGATGTGTTAGTAAGGTCATACTTACTTTTTTAATTGTTTCAGAAACATGCCTAATAATTACATAAAAAAGAAAATCCTCCAGTACACAGAAGAAGATATAACCAATGCAGTTCGAGATGTTAAAAATGACGGGTTGTCAATTTATGGTGCAGCTCAAAAGTATGGAATACCATCAACAACACTTTATAACAAGATCAAAGAAACGTATAGGACAAATCTTGTAGGTAGACGTTTAGCAATTCCATGGGAATTAGAAATTCAATTAGCCAATGCAATTAAAACTATGGAAAAGTGGGGATTTGGCCTTTCAAGAGCAGAAGTTTTAAATATAGTTGCCGATTTCGTAAAATGTAATAAATTGGTTACCCCATTTACAAACAACAGGCCGGGCAAGGATTGGTTTATAAATTTTCGAAAAAGGCACGGACTTTCTATTAAAAAACCACAGCCAGTAGAATACGTAAGAAAAAAAATGACTGACCCATTTGTAATCTCAGAATACTTCAAACTACTGGAGGATACATTGACTGATTTGAATATGTTTCAAAGTCCACATCTAATTTGGAATTTGGATGAAACATCTTTATCTCTGGACCCAACAAAGACAAAAGTTGTGGGCGCGATAAACAAACCATGTTCTAGAACAACTTGTGGAACAGGAAAAGAAAATATAACTGTATTGACGACTGTAAATGCCAGTGGCAAAAAGTTGTCCCCCTTAATAGTATTTAAAGGGAAAAACATCTGGGACCAATGGATGGCCTCAACCGAAAATTATAATTTTGAGCTCGCATATGCAGCTAGTTCCAAAGGCTGGATGGAAACAGACATTTTTTACAACTACATGGAAAAGATTTTAATTCCAGCTCTAGGTGAAGAACGTCCCGTGCTAATAATTTACGACGGACATTCCACACATGTAGATGCCAAAGTTATTGAGTTAGCCATCAAAAATAATGTTACGATTCTTAAGCTGCCTCCGCACACTTCTCACTTGTTACAGCCTCTTGATGTTGCGGTTTTTAAATCGTTTAAAACTAAATGGGACAATAAACTAGTAGACTGGCAGCGTCATAATATTGGCACAAAAATACCTAAAAAAGTATTCGCTCAAATTTTTGCAGAAACTTGGCAAGAAACAAATCCTGAAGTTATTAAAAGCGGGTTTAAAAAAGCTGGTATCTACCCGTTTAATTCAGAAGTGATATCAGAAGACAAATATGATCCAGCTGTCTATAGAAGATATAAAGATAAAAAATGTTCTGAATATTCTCGTCCACAGGTTCAGTTAAGCCCAAAGTCACTGAAAGAACTCTGCATGGACTTTTTTAACATAGAATTTCGAATCGCTGAAGAAGAGCGCATTCTTGACCGGGAAACTACTGGAAATAATTTGATTTTTTTGACTGCTTTATCAAAAAATGATAAACAAACTCAGTCTTTTGTAGCAAACTCGATATCAACGTTACCAGAATGCCTACAAAGCAATCAGTCCCAACCTAAAGAAAAAAAGCGACTTGGAATAAATATTATCTCAGATATAAATGTAAATTTTGAAGAGCTTTTGCTTGACAAAATACGCCAGAGTAAAAAAGACAATACTTTTGTCAAAAAAAAACGAGTGGCAAAAGGTGCGGAAGTTATTACAATTAATAAAAGAAATGCAGAAGAAAAGGTAAAGGAAAAGGTATCTACTGATAAAAAAAAGGGAAAAGGTAAAGGAAAAAAGACTACTGGAAAAAAGACTACTGGAAAAGAAAATCATTATATAAAGGAATGTAAAGAAGAAAATATTTATAACACTGTTCTTAGAAACAATGACGAGACTCAAAATAATGTAACAAATAAAACTGCAAATAGTGACAAGACTGAAGAAACAACCAAAGATAAAAAACTAACTCAAAATACAGATAAGGACGAAAGAGAAGGTGAAAGCGATGATAAAAGGGAAGAATACAAGTTAAATGATGAAATACTTGTGAGGTACTTTAGCAGAAAGAAATGGACCTACTACATTGGATTCATTGAGGATATATTTAAAAAAAACAACGAGACCTATTACACCGTTGATTTCCTAAGGACAGTTAAAAAACCACATCTTACATTTCTCCAACCAAAAAGAAAAGATCGTGACGATATAACAGAACTTTTAATCATAAAGAAAGTAGATTTAGAAAGGAGCAATGAGAATGATAGAGAATTTAAATTGTCAGATGAAAATAACAAAATATATTTTTAATAAGAGAACCTAATTAGTACATTATGCATATTAAAAGTTTTGCTGAATGTATTTAACTCTCAAATAAGAGGTTTAAATCAGATTAGTTGGCGAAACTTTAACGTTACCTTTACCTTACGTTAACGTTAACAAGTTGTGTTTTTAGACCACTATTGTATTTGTTTATGTTTTGAATTTTTGATTTTATAGTGCGGCCGCCGAGAAGGTATGCTTTCCGTTGGGAGCGTTAAACAATTTTATTATATTGTATGATGACGTTATATCTGAATTTTATTTAAGTAGTGTAGTAAAATTTTATTCAAATTTATAATAATATTATAACGTTAACTTACAATAAACAAAAATAGTTTAGCGCTCTCAGCGGAACGCATTATTTCGGCTGTTGCACTTCAATTAGGATTAATATCCTACTATCCTATCCTATCTTTACTAAATGAGTACATCCTGGTACATTAAAAAACAGGTATGTACCTTCTGATTGTTAAGTAAGTACCATTATTTATGATGAATAATTATTGAATGTTTGATAAGAAAACTTTTTATTTGAAAATACAGAGTAAAATTTTTTGTTTATGTTATAATATGAGACATTTTTTTGATAACTAAACAATGATAACTAACTTAAAAGTTAATTATATGCTATGAATATTTTTTATGTTTAATGAACCTTAGTGATTTTATTGCCTTATTCTTAATAAAACGTTATTTGTTGTTTTTACTTTTATTTGTAACTTTTATTATTTGTACAGATGGTATATCTACCTACTAAAAGTTTGAGTAACGTAGACCAACTTGTCGGGTAATTCCGAAATATAAATTTCACATAAATATATTTAGGCTACTCAGAGGCCAATATTGAGAAATATTTTGTTACGAGGGTAAATTTGAACATAAATGGAATATGTACACTATGCCTAAACGAAATAAAACCCACTTTTGAATGTCATTCGGAATTACCCGAACATACTTCGGAATTGCACTTAGACAAAGAAAAAAATATCAGGTTTTAAAACAGTTTTATTTGCAAATTCCGAGGGTATTGATAAAAGTCTTTGATATAGAGCTTTAGGCTGTATATTCAAGTAGACGCAGTGACCTTAGTTGATAGCATTAACTCCACCGATTCTGACCTAGTAATACAAATAAAAACATCCCGTCAATTCATCCAAAATCCTTTCGTAATTACCCGAATGCACCTTACTTGACAATTTTGCAAATGATAATTGTACGGTAATTGTAGCTTTAGATATAGAGAAAGCCTATGAAATGGTTTGGAAGCACAGAGTCCTAAAACTATTACAAGATATAGGTATCAAGGGAAATGTTCTAGCATTTGTCCAAAACTTTCTCTCAGAGAGATTAATAAAAGTAAGAATTAACGATACTGTATCTAATCCTGTTTCTATGGAAAATGGCCTTCCTCAAGGCTCTGTGCTCAGTGTTATACTTTTTTTACTTGCTATTAACGATGCTTTGTCACATATTAAACAACCAGTAAAGGGGTTTCTGTTTGCCGATGACCTGACAATAATTTGTAGCGGTAGGACACTAGGACCTACGTTGAAACTAAATGATCTTCAAGATTGGTCTACAAAAACAGGCTTTAAATTTTCTAAAACTAAAACTGAATCTATAATACTAACAAATAAGAAAAAGAATAACAGACACATACAATTAACATTAAGTGAACATAAGATAAAAGAAGTAAATAACATAAAAATTTTAGGTCTAACTCTTGATAAAAAGATGTTTTACCGCTTGTGTGACCTTGTGGATGGAGATTGTTATTAATTCTTTGTGTTGTCAATGAAACAAAGTTTTGCACTTCACTTAATGTTCGTTTTATTTACGGTAAATCACAAATGTTCACGAAATTAGGTTACACGAAATGTTCACATATATTTACTCAATAATTAGTGCAATAGTATCGGTACACAAATATCACGAGTATCGGTAGTGCGGGTTACGGGACGACTGAGGTGCCGTGGCATGGTGACGCGGGAGCGGGCCCTTTCTCCTTAGTCAGCATGTCACTACACTATTCCTCCCCTTTTTCTAAAAAAAATATTTTTTTTTTCTCTATTTTAATTGAATCCCAATCCTTTTAATTCCAAATCGTACCTTTGTAACCACTACGCTATCGACAAAACTATTTGCTTACATGACAAATACTTCGAGCTACAATAACAATGTCTGGAACGAAACATGATCGCGCTGTTATCGCGTATCGGCTCAACATTGACATACCTACTTGTACACTTTAAACAACAAAGTTATAAAACTTAATATTACGCTACCTTAACAGAGGGTTGAGCAGTAATACATTTTTATCCTGTGAAGTGGAAAAAAAAAATATATTCTAATTCTATATACCTAGGTACTTATTACATATGCTTATAGTTAACCGGTTAACCTTATCCTATGCTGAGATCTATGCCTTTACTGCGTTACAATACATTTTCTATGTGCCTAGACGTACACATTACTACGCACAAAAAAAAAATTTACACTGACAAACAGTATAATTCAAAAACAGAGTTTTTCTTACACGTATTGTAACGTAAAACAATTAAATAAATCAGTTTAAAAATACATTTTTGTACCATTTTACAGTGTGGTACTTAGTTACCTAGTTCTGAGCGAATACCAACCGATCAGGTAAAAACGGCTTTCGCCTGGGCTGGCAGCGTCATCGGCTGCGGTTGCTGCACAGTTTCTACCTTGACAGTAGGCAAGGTTATGGAACTGGCGACGATTTCCTTGCGTAGCCACTTTTTTGTGCTCTTTAAACACCTTCTACGTATGCCATAACACACCAAAACTCCCAATAGCACAATGATGATAATCATCACCACCCCTATAATATTCAACTTGCTGTCTACTTGCGCCGAGTTAGTTAACGCTTCGGTCACAATAACATTTTCTTTCGTTTGATTGCTGCCCATTTTGTATGTTTACTTTGTACGTACTTATTACGACGGAAAAAATAAAAAAATCTACTAGCGATTTACTGTACCTAATAATAATAATTTTGACAAGTTCTTCAGACGGAGTGTCTCTTGATATACCTTTCAGAATCGCCATGGGTCTTAGCTTATGTGTTGCCTGTGAAGATAACTCGATCGAAGATTTTAATTTGTTTAACGTTATATCTCGTTGGCTTACGGTATCAAATTCTATGCGGAGTCTATTGTTGCTGATTGATTTAACTTTAGTCGGTGCAAAGTTGGTATCACGAAATGTGACCTTCTTCTTCCAGATATTAAACACTTCTTCTCGAGACTTGGTGTCGGAATTAATTGAGACAATAATTGATGGAGTCGTTTTCGATGGCTGAGGAGAAGCTGAAGGAGTGGCCGCAGCTTTGGCGTAACTGGTTATGGGAGCTATAGTGGCAGTAGAAAGGGTGGAAGAACGTAGGGTTTCCTTCACTTCTGCCATTTCTTCATGTACACACTTACTGACTTCCTCCCTGATATCAGCTGTTTGTAATGATATTGGTGCATTTTTTAGTGTGGTTAAATCGGGAGTTGGTATCTTGGCGATTTCTTCTTTAATGGTTTTTACTAGACATAGTTTCAGCGAGTCAATTTTGTCCCCAGTGTCTATTTTCGTAGCTAGATCTTTGGATATAATGGTTATTTGGTTAGCGGCCGAGATAGCGCGGTCACGATTTTCTGCGGTTATGCTTTTTCCGGCCTTAAGACTGTCTATGATATACTGGGCGAGACGCTGTATTCCATTGAGATTGTTGTCTGCGTCTACAGGTAGTTGTTTCAACTTACTGATAGTCTGGGCTGGCTGCATAGTAGCAGATGGCCTGGGGAGCGGAGATTCGTACTGAGAGGCCAGACTGGTTGTTGGTAAGGCAGCAGCAGTGTGCATTGTGACCGCTGATCCAAGATCCACCAACCACGCGGCCGGAGCAGGAACAGTGGCATCAGCCAGCACGCTAACTGAGGTAGTTGATGCACCGGCGATAGCAGCGGTCCGTCTAATAATACCAGATCCAGCAGCAGTAGTGGTAGTCGGGCATGTTAGCTTACGGTTCGTCCTGGTAGATGGCAAGCCTTGGTTAGCACTGCATAAAGTACTAGTGATAACAGAAGCTTTGGAAGTAGGTGCAAGAGCGTACTCTTCACGCCATTTCGTGCGCGTTGGTGAAGTCACTGGTGATCGTTGAATCGGCATTATACACCAAATAGTTTTGCTCCTGTTTTATTTACTACAGACTGATTTATACAGGAAAAAATGCTAATACTGGTGTGTTGTTGCACAAGCCCATGACATTGAAAACAGCACTTAGAAATCACTATTTTTTGCTTTGGATTTCGTGTCACACACAGTTTTTTATCTATACGGAGACAATCACACTGCAACCTAAGATTGCAACTATTGTTGAATAAAAATTCAGCCGCAGGTTGAAATACCACGAGTTTGGTTTTGCCGTGATCGGGACATCAAGCCCGA
Source organism: Furcula furcula (assembly GCA_911728495.1). Lineage (NCBI taxonomy): Eukaryota > Metazoa > Arthropoda > Insecta > Lepidoptera > Notodontidae > Furcula > Furcula furcula. The sequence goes on along the minus strand of OU452265.1, from coordinate 11,460,881 downwards.
TCGAATGATACTATTTTCACTTAATTCGGACGATAATAGCCACTAAAATAAATTTTCAGATAGATCGACTACAAAAACAAACCGTTCGCTGAGACGGTCGTCATAGCAACCAACTGATGACATTCATGCAAAATGGTTAAAATGGTTGCAATTATTAAAAACAACCAGTAATATTCGCATACCGCGATGTTATTTACAAGTAGATGCATCGATATCACATAACAATGCAGCGGGAGACGGCCAGCGAGATAACGCACACATGAGCGCGTCATTCAATAACCTGTCTGCGTCTACGCAGCCACGCGCATTGTCACCGGCCGACGGGCTCATTAGCGAAACCAGTTATAATTGTTTACAACTGCACGTATTTTGTGATGCGTCGATACAAGCTATGTGCGCGGTGGGTTATTGGCGCTGGATAAATAGTTACGGACAAGTACAAGTATGTTTTGTAGCAAGTAAATGTCGCGTTGCTCCCGTGAAACCTGTAACTGTACCCAGACTGGAATTGCAAGCGGCAATAATGGCTGTCCGATTAGCGAACACAATACAGTCCACGCATCGAATAGAAACAGCTGATCGGTACTTTTGGTGCGATTCCACAACGGTATTACATTGGATACGAAACGACGCACGGAATTATAAACCTTATGTAGCTCACCGCTTGGGTGAGATTGATGAATTATCGCAAGTAAAAGAATGGAGATACGTACCTACGTCGATGAATGTAGCAGATATAGCTACTTGAGAGAACTTTGACAGTCTCCAGCTGGATGGTGAATGGTGTAACGGACCTTCATTTTTGTACGGGACAGAAAAGTCATGGCCTACGAGTACGGTCATACCTAGTGTCGAAGACTGCAACCTGGAATGTGTAACGAATATTGTACAGACGGAATACTTACCTGAACACGCGGCTGTGCCGGATCCGATGCGGTTTTCCTCCTGGGTACGTCTGCTGAGAAGTACGTGTATGGTAGTGAAATTTGTAAATCTCTGTAAAAAAAGGAAAATAGATGAGTGTACTGCCATGGAACAAGCTGAAATTATGGTCTTAAAGTATGCTCAAAGACATTCATTTTACGATGATATAGCTTTAATAAAAAATAAAGAATATTTAGGTAAGAACAGTAAATTACTTACGTTAACGCCTTTTCTAGACGAGCATGGTGTACTCCGTGTGGGCGGACGTGTAGACGCTGCTGACGATGTCCCCTTCGACCAGAAGCATCCTGTAATCTTAGACGGAAGAAGTCAAGTGGCGAAGTTAATCGTACGGCATTACCATGTGAAGGCAGGACACGGCAACCAGGAGATGGTAGTAAATAACCTAAAACAAAAATATTGGTTAATAAGATTGAGGCCTACTGTTAAGGGAATTACAAAGCAATGTATGATATGCAGACTGAAGAAGGTAAAGGTTGAGATGCCTTTAATGGGTGACTTACCTGCTGCCAGAGTAGCTCACCACTATCGGCCTTTTACGCATTGCGGTGTTGACCTGTTTGGACCGATGGAGGTCACAATAGGAAGACGACGGGAGAAAAGGTACGGAGTGCTTTTTACCTGTCTCACGGTTAGGGCAATTCATTTAGAGACAGTGTCGTCACTCAGTACCGATTCACTGATTATGGCTCTTCGCAGGATAGAATCAAGACGTGGTTGGCCTGCACACCTGTATTCCGACAACGGAACAAATTTAAGAGGTGCAGACGCTGAACTTAAGAGGTCCGTCGCAGAACTTGACGAGCAACTCTTGCAGTCAGCCGTCAGCATCCAAGGTACCCGATGGACCTTCATACCGCCGGCCAGCCCGCACTGGGGTGGGGCTTGGGAGCGTTTGATTCGAAGTGTCAAGACGGCACTGAAGGTCGTCCTTAAGGAAAGAGCGCCCAGAGAGGAAGTGCTCAACACGTTGCTGGCTGAGGCAGAAGCCATTGTTAATGGGCGTCCACTAAGTCATGTGTCAGTCGACGTCGACAGTAGAGAGTCTTTGACACCCAATCATTTCTTGCTCGGTTCGTCATTTACTTCACCGCTGATGGGCCGCTTCGATGACTCAGATTTGTTTCTACGCCGGCAATGGCGGATAGCGCAGAGGTTGACCGACATGTTTTGGAGAAGATGGGTCACCGAAGTGCTGCCGGAAATGATACCACGGCGCAAGTGGGCTGAAGATGGGCAAAGACCTCTACAAGTAGGTGACTTAGTGTTAATTGCCGACCCTGATGCTCCTCGTAACGTGTGGCCGCGAGGAATAATAGAGGAGATTTTTCCCGGAAAGGACGGCAGGGTGCGAGTGGTACAGGTGAGAACGCAATTAGGTAGCTTAAAGAGTCGAGTTATCTGTTGCTCGCGTCGCTAGAATTCCTTTGGAATAATGAGTGCTGACTGCTGCGTCAGCAGCACTAGGGTGGGGCTATATAAGCGACGCGAATATGGAACGCGCTTTAGCATTGTACTTTCAAATATACGGTAGGGAAAATAAAAAAAATGTAGTACAGCGCGTACAGAAAAAAGTCGTCCGCTAACCGTCGCTGCGATCGGCACGTTTATTTGACTGTACCTCGATTTCTTTTGTTAAAGCCTCACAAATTAGAATTAAATTCATTGTTTGTTCTTCAAAAGTGTCTTTTAACTACCTTCAAAAGTGTCTTTTAACCTACTTGGGAAAACGTTTTTTCTGTCGCGGATAAGGGTATGACTCGTATTGCCAAGTGGTTAGAACGAAACCTTCTTACACTTAATTCTAGTAAGACTAAATTTATTTGTTTTCACAAGACCGCTGCGTCAAGTCCCGACAAGCGCCTCAATCTACACATCCATTCCTGTTCACATTCTATAGACTCAGCTGTCTCATGTAACTGTATCGTACTTCAGCGTACAACGAATATTAAGTATCTGGGCATAGTGCTGGATGAGCATCTAACCTTTCAGGTCCACATAAATGGACTGGCAGGGAAAGTGAGAAAATTAATGAGGATCATGCGAATCCTAAGACGCTCGGCAAACCTTGCTACCTTAAAAACTGTTTACTATGCAGTGTGTCAATCAATTATCACGTATTGTATTGGGATTTGGGGGTCTGCAGCAAAAACGCATCTAATTGTTCTAGAAAGAGCTCAACGTGGAATTTTAAAGGTAATGCTACGGAAAACTTTTAGATTTCCGACGGATTCACTTTATTGTACCATGAAAGTTTTGCGTGTTAGGCAATTGTATATTTTAAAGGCCTGTCTATCTGTTCATAAGTCGCTTCTTAAATCGCCAGAATATAAAAAACTCTTGGAAAAACGCGTTTTCAGGGTACCTACCCCCACAGTTAAAACCACCTTTGCAAAAAGGTTTGCTCGCGTCTGTTTCTTGGCAACGTACAATGCTGTTACATCTCGTAATAATTTGAGTGTTCTTTCTGTGAAGGAAGTTAAGGAAAAATTGACAAAGTTGCTTTTAAGTCTGGATTATAATCAAACAGAATCTCTATGTATCAATAGATAAACCTCTCAAATTCGGATTTAGTAGGTACTCCTTTGCCTATCATACACAAACGTACACACACTGACATACGCACATATACACTTTCGCACATTCTCAAGCTTATCTAAACACTTCTTCTAAACAAGTCTTGTTTAAATTCTGATGTCCACTTCTTAGCTGGTTTCCCAAGATACAGGCTGTGCCTAGTTTGGGAACCCCTGGTAATTCTTTTAAGAATGTTTATTGTTGTGTCTAGTTTGTAATTGTGTATTGTAAAACTGTGTGTTTTTTGAAATAAATTAAATTAAATTAATCGCACGGATCCTGACCAGTTCAAGGGGGTTAAATAGAGCATGACAGTTTGTATGAAAATCAGTCATTTTTGAACTTAAATTCATGTAATTTAGTAATTGGCCTGTTAGTTAAAAATAAAGAATACATATTAAAGGATTTTTGAAAATTCTACCCCTAAGGGGGTAAAAGGATGACAACATTTATTATAATATTGTACTTGACTTACTGGCTATAGTACAGAATACATGCGATAGGACAATTGTATTGATTTCTTTGATTTTTTTTTGGCTGATGATATCGGATTCTTTTTTTCATATTTACATATTAATCTGTATTAATAAAAGAACATGATTTATAAGAATCACGAAACAGCCAAAACCATTTAACGTACAATCTTGAAATTTGGAATCAACATTATTCAAATAGGCTGAGTGAACAATAGGAACGGATTTTCAAAGTTCCACACCTAAGTGGGTCAAATGGGCTCTCAAAGTTTGTATGGAAAAAAAATTATTACATCACATGGGCGCGAGACTTTTCAGTGTACGGAGCAAAAGAAATTATGAAACACGGGTATCACAACTTTTTGAAAATCAACCTTTACTGGCGTTTTTGTGGTTGGTTTTGAGTATAACATATACCTCGGGGCTCAAAGGGCGTAAGCACCAAAACTCGACTTTTCAGGAGAGCCAAAAAACAAAAAGAAAATTTTTATTTTTGACATAACTTTTTTGGTTTTTGACCTAAATAAGCCATTTAAACACCAAAAGTCTTATTTTTTTCGGATGCAGACCACAGTAATATTATATTTGGAATAAATTTAAAAATAACAAAATTAGCTTTCCAATACGCCCCGAAAAATTGCATGTTTGGGGCGGTTACACCCCAAAAATCAATGAATGTGTGATGAGTTAAGGTTGTAACCGCCAATTTGCCTACTAATTCTATCAGTTTGTAGACAGTTACTTTGATTTCTACAGTTGATTTAATATAAATTGCAATTTGATATGGACTTTATCAACGTAGCATACCTATTTATCAGTGGCGTGCACTCCATACAGCCAAAAAGGCTGTGCCTACCCTCTTTTTAATGCCTATTATTTAATAACTATTCCAAGAAATTTTCTTTTTTGCCTACCCTGGCATAAAAATGTATGCACGCCACTGCTATTTATTAACGAATTAAACAAATAATTATTGATATTACCTAGTCCAGTAGTTAATTGCATGACTTACCTAAAAACTATTCAAATTAATATAATAAAGCTGAAGTTTGTTTGAACGCGCTAATCTCTGAAACTAACAGTCGGATTTGAAAAAATCTTTTTGAATTTGATAGTTCAATTCTTGAGGAAGGTATTTAACATCACGCTACGACCTTCGGGGGTGAAGCAAAAACGTTTCTCGTGGATGAAGATGACGTGGAACAGCTAGTTTTCATTTTAAAAGGAAAATGATAAATAAAAATCACATTATGTAGGTAATTTATTAAATAATCTAGGTATCTTCAAATTTTGCACTAACAACCTAACCATCCAGATAGATCTTATTTAATATTTTATATGTATTCTTTTTATAGTATTAGTTTATTTATTTTATTATAAATATAATAAAATGGATATGTTATTATTATATTTCATTTTTATTAATTGTATACAAGACTTGCTCCTACCTTTTCATTGTTTCTTCTTTCCTTATAGGAGCCTGCTGGGAGAGAGCTCATATTAGGTTAAGTACACCATTGTACATAATATTGTGTGTTATTTTATATTTTAAAACTGTGTTTGCAATGTGTACATAAAGTATGAATACAAATAAATAAACAAATCTTGAGATCATAAAATCAACCTTTTTTATTCTTTTGGTGGCCGGTTATTAAGTAGGTAACTACATTGGTATACCTAGGTATTCATAGGTCTATGTAGATTTAAAGTACCCAACTACTAACAGGTCACCAAAAGACTTAAAAATGACAATAATTGATGTCAAGAGTTCCTTGTTCTTTTTAAGATGGTTAGTTAATAGTGTTAAATTTTGTGGCGATACCTAGATTGTTTGATAAACAATATCTTTATTATCTAAAGTGATCTTTATTTATCATTTTCCTTTTATAATTGTTGTGTATTAGTGAAACACGGCTAATTGCGGACTGACGTTTATTTAATGAAAACTTGACAACAATACAATATGTGGGTAATACTAAAACATTAATACATGACACTTTTCTCTCCTTACAAATAATAGCTATTAAAACTATTACTAAACAATGCGTTATAATATGATGCACAAAGGAGACATACGTAGTACATAACGTGTAGGTATCTACAATATTGACAATGTTTCAAAATAGTAACTTAAAATCTATAACATGTACTTACTTATTAATTACAAAGTAATTACAAGGTGAAAACAAGCGTTTTATTATTCAACATCCTTCTTTACGTGCGACCTTAAGACCATCTTGTGAGGACTATAGACCCGATATTGGCATCCTCGAGTATTAGCCGTTGCAGTACTGCGAGCATTATTTTTGGGTTGCGCAGCACTATCGGATACACTGACTGAGCAGGCACCTACGTCAATATTTTTATTAATCTCGGTTTCACCAGACATGGGTGAAGACAATATGACGGAAGGTTTTGTGGGTGTTTTTGTCGGCGTCAACCATTGTTCACCAGTATCGGAGCTCAACTGTTCATGATCATCAGGCATAGGCGATGTATCGGGACTGTGAACAGATGACAAAGAGTGGCGCGAATTCCTGGTAGATTTACACAAAATTTGGTCAACGTGACGTCTATGGGTACGATCATCATCTACTGTCCTAACCTTATACGAGACTGGTCCCGTTCTGTTAATAACTACGCCTTCTTTCCATTTATTATGTCCGCCAGTATAGTCTCGAACTAACACCGAGTCACCGGGCTCTGCCTCACGCATGACACCGCCGCGCCGTGCCTCTTGCTCGTTCTGCTTCTCACGAACTAACTGTTCAGTACAAGGCCGTAACAAATCTAATCTACCGCGCAGCCTGCGCCCTAACATAGCAACGGATGGCTCTTTTTGTGTTGTTGAGTGTTCAGTATTTCTGTAAGTAAACAAAAATCTACATAACGCCACATTGTAGTCTTCGTTGGCCACCGTCGCTTTCCTGAGTACCCGTTTTACCAGACGTACCGCGTTTTCTGCGGCACCGTTACTAGACGGATGATACGGCGCCACTAGAATGCGCCTAATGCCATTTTTAGTCAAATAAGACAGATACTCAGATGAAGAAAATGGCGGCCCGTTGTCGCTCACGATGCTTTTAGGGAGCCCAAATCTAGCAAATAATTGACGCAGACACGATATTACCATTTGCGCTGACGTACTAGACAAGCATTCAACTTCTAACCATTTAGAATGTGCATCAATTATTACTAAATAATATTTATTGCGGTACGGACCTAAAAAATCGACATTTAAACGTGACCATGGTTCTGAGGGCCACGGCCAGGAATGAAGGGGTGCTGGGGGCGGGTGATCTCGTTGAGAACTGCAGGTGGCACACTCGCGACAGATTCGCTCAATGTCCGCATCTAAACCCTCCCACCACAAATAATTACGAGCCACTTGCTTCATTTTAACTATACCTATATGCCCGCTATGTAATTCTTCTAATACTATTGCTTTAAGACTGGCCGGAATGACAATACGATAACCCCATACTAAACAGCCATGTTCAACGAATAAATTATCCCGTTTTAGAAAATAAATTTTATCTTGGTCATTATCAATATGATCGGGCCACCCGAACTTAACGTAGCCAATTATTTTGTTTAATTGACGGTCTTGTGAGTTTCGTTTTTAACCTCTGAGAAAGTTACCGGTAATTTGTCTGCCACAAAATTAAGGTAACTACCTGCAAAATAATCATCAATGTTATCTTTATGCGTAGACTTTAGTGGCAAACGCGATAACGCGTCAGCGAAACAATTGTATTTCGATTGCACAAATTCGATATCGTAATTATAAGCTGCAAGTCGAACGGCATATCTTTGTAGCCTACTGGCCGCAGTTTGAGGTATGCCTTTATTTTTACCAAAGATATAGCTCAGCGCGCGATGATCGCTTCTTAGGTAAAAGTGCCTCCCATATAAATATTGATGATGCTTGGTGACACCGAATATAATAGCTAACGCTTCTTTGTCCAACTGAGAGTAATTGGACTCGGCCGCGTTAAGCGTGCGCGACGCGCAGCTAACCGGCCGCTCTGAGCCGTCGGGATACCGGTGTGCCAGCACTGCACCCAACCCGTATGCACTACTGTCTACTGATAAGATGAGCGGCAACGTAGCATCGTAGTGCGCCAGTATCGGGCCGCTGCTTAACATATTTTTTATCTTTTTAAATGCTGACTCACATTTTTTATTCCAATGCCATTTCACTTTTTTTTTTAGCAAATCATACAGTGGCTTTAAAACAGTACTTATATTTGCACAAAATTTGGAATAAAAGTTTACCAAGCCTAGAAAACTTTTTAACTGTGTTACATCTTTAGGTGTAGGTGCCGCCACTATGGCTTCAACCTTTTTATCATCAGTGTGAAGTCCATGTTGATCAATACGATAACCTAAGTAAGTAACGCTGTCTTTAAAAAACTCACACTTAGACCAGTTCACACGTAAACCTGCATCTTTTAATCTAGATAAGACTGCACGCAAATTAATTAAATGATCCTCATCATTTTTACCAGTACAACAGACGTCATCTTGAAATACTACAAGTATACAGTATCCTAAGAAAAGGCTTTATTTGCAAATTTCAAAACTGATTTTTATTTTGGTATATGTTATGTTACGTAGTTTTTGACTTAAAATCGAAAATGTCATAAAATATTATAGGTGATACATACTTATCAATCTATATTTTACAGGAAAAATCATCCCAAAAGAAATTCGACAGCCAAACTTAGTTTTGCGGTTTGGTTTTTTGCTATCGGTTTGTTTTGGTGTTATGTGTGTGGTTTTGGTTTGGTGTTAGACGAATAGTAAAATAACATTAATAGGTCCAATGAAGGTGTGCGAGTCCAACTCAACTTGACCGGATTTTTTTAAATAATAGCGGTGAATATTTAAGAATCAGCACTATAATAGAAGCTACGATGCCTTGCTCAAAAATACAGGATATGTCATTAAATACGTCTACTTGATACTTATTAGACTAGATACTTATTAAACATTAGTTTGAAAAACCATGATACCTAATTCAAAACACGTGTTACAAACAAAATCAACGCGGGCAAAGCCGCGGGCTACTGCTAGTTACGTAATAAGATGCTTATTTTCGCATAAACAATTATAATTTCGGTAAAGGGTAAGACATAAGACATGAAAAGTCATAAACAATTATAATTTCGGTAAAGGGTAAGACATAAGACATGAAAAATCAAAATGATGATATAACGAGAAAAGATATGGAATAAGAAAGTGTAACGGGTCGTACTGGTTGGTTGGGTCCTGTTCAACTATAGGTGGAGTGGAATTAAACGAAAGTTAGTTAAAAGGATATAATAATGAAAAGAAAACGAAACAACTATGGCTAGTTAGTACACGGGAACAAACAACGGCTAGTAAACACGGCACTGCGCGGGAATAGGTGGGCGTCGCGCAAGCGTGCATCCGCGAGGAAATGTCAACCCGGACTGCTCCTCGCGGGGCGGCGACGCGTATATATATCACCTCACGCGCCGAGACAAGTAGGTACCTTCAGTAGGTACAAGGTAGATAAGGGGTACCCGCTACACAGTCCCCCTCGAGTCCAAGAGAACGACCCTGCTCATGGACTCGCAACAACTATATTTATCCACATTACATAAAAGTAATAACTAAAAAGGATAAAATTATCAACAATAAAATATAAAACAAGAAGAAAAAAAAGAAACTAAAAACACACAAAGAATACATTAACAAACTGGACATACATGTTTACGAGGACGTCCCCTGCGACGTCTTGGAACGACGGGACGAGGAGGCGACGATTCATTATCCCGGCTGTGGAATCGTGTGAGGTCTGACACGTGGAACTTTCCCAACGTCTCCTCAGGACTGTCTGAACTCCCTATGACATAAGCAGTTGGACTAATTCTCTTTACAATCTGGTATGGTCCATCTTTCTTCGGCGCACGCGGTAACGTTTTTCAGCGTGCTGCTTAGAACGCGTGATTTTTTATTGTATTTTTTTTATTTATTATATTGGTTCACCATCAATTGTTTACACTTATGCAATACCTAAAACTGAAGTACAGTCATACTTAGTCTAGTGTAACAATCTATTACAGGCGAACACCGCATGCACTATTTATAAAAGTTAAATCTTTAACAACAAAAAAAAACACTAATCGAAAAATCTAAATTACTTAAACAATAAACAATCACAACTGACAAAAGAATACAAATATAAGACACTTAATAATAATTCCTTTGCAAGATATTGCGTAACTTTGGAGTCAGCATGGAGGTCGACTAGATCACTGTAGCTGCTTAGAATCTTGCAGATCCGTGGAACAGCAAAATTCGCTCCAAGAACGGTCCTACGAAGTGGAGGATGCAAAAGAGTAATGGTAGCACGGGGATATCTAGCAGGCGCACGAAACTGGACCTTGTACAATAATTCTGGACAATCAATCTTACCCTGGAGTAACTTTAAAAAGAAAAGTGCATCAATTATATTCCTTCGTGTTTCTAAAGAGACCATCTTAAAATGAGAGAGCCTAGCGTCGTACGAAGGTTTCTGCTTAGCTATTTTAGCCGCGAACGCTAAATGCCAGAGAAACCTTTTCTGAATCCGCTCGACTCTTAAGTGGTGTGTAGCATAATGGGGTCTCCACACCACACTGCAGTACTCCAAGACACTACGTACCAGGCTATTATAAACTATTATCTTTGTTTTACTGCTTTTAAATCCAGAAATGTTTCTGAAGACAAACCCTAATAGTCTTGAAGCCTTTTTTATTATATTTTCGACATGCGGCACAAAAGATAATTTTTGGTCAAAAATTACCCCCAAATCTCGGATTTGATCTACCTCTTGATTTTATTCAGAGCCTATGAAGTAGGAAGACTGTATCAAATTTTTCTTTCGCGTAAATTTAACGTGGAAGCATTTTTGGACGTTTAATTGCATATTATTGTTACCACACCACTTAACTAGAGTATTAACGTCCGTCTGGAGTATACTGACATCATCAGAAGAATTTATTGTTCTACAAAATTTTAAATCGTCCGCATACATGAAGCATTTAGAGGAACTCAAGCAATGAATATCATTTACGAAGGCATTAAACAGGATTGGACCAATATGTGAGCCTTGTGGAACGCCCGATGTGATTTTGTAAGTCCCTGGTTGGAAGCCATTGACTACGACAAAGAAAAAACGGGATTCTAGGTACGATTTCAACCAATCAAGAAGTTTTCCGGTTATGCCATAAGCTTCCAATTTTTTCAAAAGTGTACAGTGAGGAACTTTGTCAAAGGCTTTGCAAAAGTCGGTGTATATGACATCCATTTGTTTACCACTGTCAATGGCCTCTACTAACGTTTCTGTAAAGGTCACCAAATTTGTACTTGTTGACCTACCGCCACAAAGCCATGTTGCGAACTATTTAAATAAAGTTTTAAGTGTCTTTGTATATGGGGACAGATCATTGACTCAAAGACTTTAGCTATAGTGGATAATATAGATATTGGTCTGTAATTAATTATATTGTCACTGTACGGTCCTTGCTTGACTGTACACTCTTTTGATATGAGAAGTGCGGGAAGAAATAATTAAATAGATTGTAAAATGTGTATAATGTCCAAAATGTCCTTAAAAGTAAATGTGAATTAATGAATGCTATGGAAGAAATGAAATTAACACACGAGGCACACTTGCTGGCTATAATATACAGCGATATTAACGGATTATAGCTCACTAGTTACTCACTTGGATGACTGCCAACTCCAGACTGCTCTTTTGGGTAAAGTACCCACATCTTCATACATAACATGCCTTTCCCCCAAGACACGATCACTACCACTATATGTTTTAACTTATAAAAGTCACTGTACCTCCACAAATACTATGTGATTGTCCACTTATGCTACTTAAACTATGGGTATTGCGTTTTTGGAATTGAGTGCTATTCTTCTCCTATATCAGTCTGTGAATCCTCCACTTCAGATTCAGATTCCAAACTAGACCCTCTTCCACATCTTGTCTTCTTGCATGTTGATACATTGGGTGATATTGACAATGACCGTTTGTTCCGAGTCATGCCAGTCTCCCTCACATCCTCATGTAACTCCACATCTTGTGGCCCAGCTACACCAATTATCTCGGCCCATTTATGAGGCGATGGAATGACGATCTCACTCTCATCATCACTCTGATCATCTATATTGTCTGCATTCTGCTGCTTCTGAGTGTCCCCTTGTTCCGACTTACTTCCTTTCTCTCCAGATCCATTCATCTGATTGATATGCCTCATCAGTAATCTGCCATTCCATCTTATTAAATATCTGCAGACTCCTATTCTCTTTTCTACCTCTCCTTTTAACCATTTGGGCCCTTTGTTATAATTTCTAAAATATACCATTTGTCCATTATTAAATGACCGGACTTTAATTTGTTCATTTTCCTCTTCAACACTGTTCCCATTACTGTTGTATGAAAGTGGATTTAGATGATCAAATCTAGTTCTAAAACGTCTACCGTTCAACATTTCTGCTGGAGATTTTTCATTGATACTGTTTGGAGTAGTACGTAATCCATATAATATTGCGGGAAGTCGTATATGCCATGGTTCAGAAGTCCGTTTTTTCAGTTTATTTTTTATTGTCTGAACTGTCCGTTCAGCTTGGCCATTAGAGGCTGGATGATACGGAGCTACAGTGATATGTCTAATTCCATTAGTCTTTAAAAAACTCCTAAACTCTTCTGATATAAAACTTCTCCCGTTATCGCTTACTATAGAATCTGGTAAGCCTTGATCCGCAAAAATTTGTCGCATGATTCGAATTAGTGTCGCACTACTCATATCATGTACTATTTTAATCTCTGACCACTTGGAAAATGCATCTATCAATATTAAAAACGTCTTCCCCTGAAACGGTCCTGCATAATCTATATGGAGCCTAGACCATGGTTTATCTGGTCTAATCCAGTGATGGGTAACCTTAGCAGGCATGTTCCTAGTTTCAGCGCAGATATTACAATTCCGTATAATTCTTTCAATGTCATTGTCTATCGCCGGCCACCAAAAATAACTCCTTGCCAATGCTTTGGTGATAACTATCCCGTCATGATTTCTGTGCAATTCTTCCAAAATATGCGGCCGCATGTGTTCTGGCACTACTACTCTATTTCCCCATAGGATACAATTGTTATAGACTGACATTTCTTCTCGCTTCTGCCAAAATATCTTATATTCTTTATCTATTTTCTTAGGCCATCCATTTCTTATCCAGTACAAGATCTTACTCAAAGCCTTATCACTCTTAGTATAACGAGCTACCTCTTTGGCAGTGAACCGTAGTTCTGCGGGTGTTTCTTCTAATAACAAAACCCCCAGATAGTCTTTTTCTTCGGTGGTATCTTGTGATGGCCATCGACTTAATGCATCTGCATTACCCAGTTTCTTCCCTTCAACATACTCTATTTCATAATCATAGGAATTTAACATCAGTGCCCATCTGAGCATCCTCGGAGATATGATATTAGGAATTGGTTTCTTTTGCTCAAATATACCTAATAAAGGCTTGTGGTCCGTTCTAATTATCACCTTTCGCCCACTGATAAATTGGTGAAATTTCTTCAGTCCAAAAATGATGGCTGCCGCCTCCTTGTCTATTTGAGCATAGTTCCGTTCATGGCTATTCATAGTTCGAGAGGCGAACATAACTGGTCTTACCGATCCATCATCCATCTGATGTTCTAAAACAGCACCCAGTCCATATTGCGATGCATCACAAGACATAATTAATTTCCTTTCGCTATCATAATGTACTAGTGTGTCCTCACTTGACAGCATTGATCTCAGTCTTTCAAAAGCTTTCTGATGCTCTTTATTCCATTGCCATTTGGAGTCCTTCTCCAACAACCTATACAAAGGTTCCGCTATAGTAGCCTTGTGTGGTATGAAACGATCATAAAAATTTAGTAATCCCAAAAAAGCCTGTAATTCCTTGACATCTCTAGGTGCTGGTGTCTTTCCAATAGTGTCAACTTTCTCTTTAGATGGTGTAACGTTACGCGTGTGTACGCGCCTTAAAATATTAAACCGTTATAGTACTATATAGCTATAACCATACTATATGCGCCACGGCGAGCCATTTCGCCGCGAGCTCGCCAGTGCTTGTCTCACGATTGTGGAGTGCGCACGTATGTTACTATTTCAATAAGTAAAACCTTGTAAATTCAATTTGTGCTCTAAAACTACTTACGGGTGAGTGTGCTTGCTATCTGTCTTCTATCTATCTGTTCTCTTTCCTGTTTCTAGGCACTTTGTATTATCAACGGTCCTAAACCGTTGATAAAAGCATTTGGCGGTCAACGTACGCAAATTTGAATACTATAACGGAACCTGTAACCGACGCTATCCCTACTATTCTACAATATCATCTTTCTTGTATTTCTCTGTCCTTATTCTGCCTTATACTGTAATCTTACTGTTTCTTCTTTATCTGTCCGACCGATTAATGTAGCATAACCGTCTGCCAAGACCCTCGACTGGACTGAATAGGCTGAGGTGTCTTCTGTGGTCGGCGGACGGTTATGACACACGGGCTGGACCTGACGGTGTCTTTCCGTGGGTTCCAGGGTCCTACCTACGAGGTCCTACCTACGAGGTCCTACTTACGAGGTCCTACCTACGAGGTCCTACCGACGAGGTCCTACCTACGAGGTCCTATCTACGAGGTCCTATCTACGAGGTCCTATCTACGAGGTCCTACCTACGAGTTCCACTACGAACTCCCTTGCACGAGGCGTCGGACGCAAGCTGCTGTCGACCCCTACCGGTCGAGCTTGAGGACGGCTGCTGAGCCTGTCCACTGCCGGACCAGCTGCTAAGCTGGTCGACCTTGGAACTGCTGCGCCGTGCTGCGCCTGGTGCTGTCGCGCCGTGCCGTCACCGTGCTGCTTCTGCTACGACGACTCTGATAAGTTCACCTCACTTAGAAGGGGAACCTGACCGATTCTCAGTGCGCGTACCTCGGAAAAACCGTTAGCCTACTCACGACCCTTGCTCTCTAGCCTGTGCCTTCTTTGTAAATATAATTCTTTATTCTTAGTTCTTGTTTTCTTTATTTCGTAGGGCCACTATCCCCGCTACGCGACAGTGGCGCCTTAACGCGGTTATAACGGTTTTTCCTTCACATTTCTTTCTTTCCTTCTTTCTGTATTACTTCTGCTATCACTGAGTTCGCGGTCAGGTTTCGTCGCGGGTTTTTGGTGACGGTTCTTTTTGTACTTTCTTTTGTGTATTGTAACGGTCGCGGACAATTTTTTTCTTTTACACCTTGTACGGCTAGCACAACCACCCCGTAGTAGTTTCTTTTGTAGCAGTATCTCTATAATCTGGTTCCCCGTATGGTTCCCGGGTTAGAATAGGACCATCCCATCACATCCAGTGGGTCCCGTAAGAGGCGGTTGATGGAAAAAGTAGTACCACCATACCAACTTATTATCATCTCGTGTGCTACACTTACTACACATACATCTTACACTTATTACTACACAGTGTAATAGATTTGTAGTAAATCTACGTGCGTACTTGCGCTGGCAAGCGTACATATTTTTTATTTTTTTATTATTTTTCTGTTACACTAAACTACCTACAACTAAATTATAACTTAGTCACTTTTAAATAAACTTTAGCGTCCTATATCTATATATCCTATTCAAGTATCTATCAATTTTAAACTATAAAAACTAACTAGAGGAACTACCTTAAACTTATTTATCTTGCATTTTTAAACACAATGGAATCTTTTCCAACAAAATACTTTCTACTTAATAAACACAAACTATCGTATGTACTATTAATACGAGACGTAGAACCTACTTCTACAGTCCTACTAAATACATAACACTTTTACAAACTTAAATTGTTTTTTTTGTTGACATGCAAACATGTAACTAAAATTTATTTTTATTTTTTACTTGCTTTACCTAAAGCCTTTACTGACTCTTTCTTCTTGGGTACTATTCTTTTTATTCTTCTGGAGCGGGCGTTATGAACTCCAACTACAAAAATAAGCCTAACATAACACACTTTTCTTGAACAGCGGGTCACGACTGAGAAAGCCTACGTGGAAAACTTCTCTTTCCTCTTTTACATTCTTTGGGGTTATTTATCTTACTAACAGTGTGTTCGTACCACTTAAAAAGTACGGTAGCGGCGGTCACTACTCAAATAAGCCATTGGCCATTGGATTTATTTATATATATTTTGGGTTTTCTCTGGGGATACTATCTTATACCAATGAAGAAGGTTTCATTAAATATTTCTATAAAAAAAAAAAAAAAAAATATATACTTAGCTACTAAACAAAATTAAATTTAACTTTTCTAAAATTATTACTATCTTTTGTTCAAAATAAATAACGTAACATTTAATTTACTTGACATTAAAATATAACTTACCACTGAATTTAACTAAACACTTAACACTAAACAAATAAACTACCAAACATAACCTTATATTTACTATATTATTTAACTAAACTTGGCACTATAATTAACTTATATACACGTAATCATCATAATCTTTCATCATTAGCAACCGATAGATGTTCGCTGCTGAGCGGAGGCCTCCCCCTTAGAAGGGAGGGGTTGCCATACATGTAATAAAACAACCTAAACGTTTTATTAATTTTATTCCACTACATAATTATACTACACTATAGTAAACTACTTAGCTACATAACTTCATACTTACCCTAACTATATGATTCGAACCGTTGAGCCTAAGTTCAACGCGGGTTCGATTCCTATGCAATGCACACTTACATATTTTTCTTTAATTTTTTTTTAATAATTAAAAATATACTACATCATTACACTAATCTCTATTACATTATCTAACTATAACTACTATTTACATACAACACTAGTAATGACACCCTGCGTTGTCTATCATAATTTTAATTTATTTACAATCTTATTGCTTTTATAACACCTATAGCTAGTCTAGACTCCTACCCTATTCATGGACACTGATTCCATGATGGCGTCCATTTCTATCCCTTAATCCTACCCTAGCGTGTATCCTTGCTGCCCGGGAATGCTTCACATTCACCGGATGGACACAACGCTATCCTTAAGGTCCTACCGGACAGACGGTGCCCTACACACCGCTCTTCGGTAGTCACTTATCCTTTCCTTGTTAAGCTGTTGGCAGATGGTGCCCTACACACTATCCCAGCAGTCATTAATATATAGTTTGGCTGACGTCGCCTACTCGTCGTCTGGTCGAATTTCAGGCTAAACCTGAGTCCTTGATGTATGTCCTTGCTGCCCAGGAACGCTACTACGTGACTGGATGGGCATACATCCTTGTATTGTCCTGCAACGGTGTCTACCCACCGCTATGCCGGTCAATTTCCCTACATACCTAAACTAGACTAGACTACAACTACACAATATTACATTACATTACCCTGCTACCATAACCAACACCCCTCTCAGAGTATTGTAATCACTACATTACAATATTCCTTACTTCCTGTCTTGAGTCTACATTGCTCTAAATAAATGTACACTCTGTCTGTTAGGGTCTAAGGTCATGTAAGGACCGAAGACTGAATGAATGGTTGATGAACGATGAGTGAGTGAATGGGTTGGAATAAATGCTAAGTTAGTTAGTAGAGAGGTAGACGGATTTTGCTTCATCTAGGCAAAATCCTACACTATTTCCCGGGGTACTGTAACGTTACGCGTGTGTACGCGCCTTAAAATATTAAACCGTTATAGTACTATATAGCTATAACCATACTATATGCGCCACGGCGAGCCATTTCGCCGCGAGCTCGCCAGTGCTTGTCTCACGATTGTGGAGTGCGCACGTATGTTACTATTTCAATAAGTAAAACCTTGTAAATTCAATTTGTGCTCTAAAACTACTTACGGGTGAGTGTGCTTGCTATCTGTCTTCTATCTATCTGTTCTCTTTCCTGTTTCTAGGCACTTTGTATTATCAACGGTCCTAAACCGTTGATAAAAGCATTTGGCGGTCAACGTACGCAAATTTGAATACTATAACGGAACCTGTAACCGACGCTATCCCTACTATTCTACAATATCATCTTTCTTGTATTTCTCTGTCCTTATTCTGCCTTATACTGTAATCTTACTGTTTCTTCTTTATCTGTCCGACCGATTAATGTAGCATAACCGTCTGCCAAGACCCTCGACTGGACTGAATAGGCTGAGGTGTCTTCTGTGGTCGGCGGACGGTTATGACACACGGGCTGGACCTGACGGTGTCTTTCCGTGGGTTCCAGGGTCCTACCTACGAGGTCCTACCTACGAGGTCCTACTTACGAGGTCCTACCTACGAGGTCCTACCGACGAGGTCCTACCTACGAGGTCCTATCTACGAGGTCCTATCTACGAGGTCCTATCTACGAGGTCCTACCTACGAGTTCCACTACGAACTCCCTTGCACGAGGCGTCGGACGCAAGCTGCTGTCGACCCCTACCGGTCGAGCTTGAGGACGGCTGCTGAGCCTGTCCACTGCCGGACCAGCTGCTAAGCTGGTCGACCTTGGAACTGCTGCGCCGTGCTGCGCCTGGTGCTGTCGCGCCGTGCCGTCACCGTGCTGCTTCTGCTACGACGACTCTGATAAGTTCACCTCACTTAGAAGGGGAACCTGACCGATTCTCAGTGCGCGTACCTCGGAAAAACCGTTAGCCTACTCACGACCCTTGCTCTCTAGCCTGTGCCTTCTTTGTAAATATAATTCTTTATTCTTAGTTCTTGTTTTCTTTATTTCGTAGGGCCACTATCCCCGCTACGCGACAATGGGTGTATTCCCATCTCATCAATGACAAACCCCAAAAAATTTACATGCTTTGTGGCAAAAACACATTTCTCTTTATTAACCTTGAGCCCTGCTTCATGTAGCCTTTGTAGCACCAATTTCAATCTTTGATTGTGTGTAGCCATGCTCTCTCCACAAATTACTACATCGTCCAATAGGACGGCTGTTCCCGGAATGCCTGCCAGTAAGGAAGACATTAACCTTTGAAAAATTCCTGGACAGGCTTTTACTCCAAATGCCAATCGCTTCATTTTATATAGGCCCTTGGGTGTATTCAATGTAAGCAAGTTAGCCGTCTTCTCATCAACACTCACCTGTGTATATGCTTGCTCCAAATCAATTTTGGTAAACACTACACCCCCTTGAAGTTCTACAAAAGCTTCATTGAGAGTAGGTAGAGGGTATGTATCCGTCTCTATGGCTGCATTTACTGTGGACCTATAATCTCCACACAATCTTACACTACCATTCCGTTTAAGGACAGGCACTATCGGTGTTGCCCATTCAGAATGTGCGGTGGCCTCCAACACATCTTCTTGAACCAACCTATCAATTTCTTTAAACCCCCTGTCTCTTATAGCAAATGGTACAGGTCGACATTTAAGAAATTTTGGCACCATTCCTTCCCGAGGAGTAATGCTTACTACTGGTCCCGTATATTTCCCCAGACCTGGTTCAAAAATTTCTTTATACTGTCCCAGTAACTGAGTAATTTGAGCTTTGTCAACCGCAGTTACTCTAACACTATTTATCCCTTGTATCATAATCCTTAACGCCGAAAACCAATTCCGGCCTATAAGACTTGTACCATTCCCTTTAGCTACTACTATATTCAGTTCCTTACTAATATCCCGGTACCTTACGTGTACTGGTATCTGTCCTAGTAATTGTAATTTCCCGTCTGTGTAAGATTTTAACCCAATATCTATCTCTTCTAAACTTGGCAATTTCCCGTTAAATATGAGTCTGGCAGTTGTTTCATTTACAATTGTATATGGACAGCCCGAGTCCACTTCCATTAATAAGTGTGTATTATTCAAATATATATTTACCATGAAAGGATCCACTTTATCTTGTCTTATATTGTTAATACCCACTTCATATAAACCATTACAGTTCTCAGATGGCTGATTTTTTTGCTTCAACTTCAGAAAACAAACAGCTCCAATATGTCCTATTTTCCCACAAAAATGACACTTACTCCAACGGAATTTACATTCCCCTTTGTGATGCTTACCACAGCGAAAACATGCTTTGCCATCTCCCTGACTGTATCCATTCTTGCTGGTTACCTTATTAATCTCCATCGGTACAACCATATCTGATGTATCTCTACAAGTGCTAGGCCCCGCTGCGACAATAATACCTACATCAACATTAGCCGTTTCGTGTGAAATTGCAATGTCACTCGCCTGTTCGAACGTTAATTTAGATTGCTGTAACAGTTTCCTTTGTATGTCTTTGTCCAAAATACCACACACTAAGCGATCCCTCAACGTCCTGTCTAAATCCGTGAAATTACAACTAATGCTCATTTTCCGCAATTGAGCAATGTAATCCCTCATTTTCTCACCTTCTTCTTGATTACGGGTGTGAAATTTAAAAGATTCAATTATTTCATTCGGTTTTGGATGAAAATGGCCGTCCAATTTTTTTTTTATCGATATAAAACTAACATCACTAACCTTCGATGGTGCAACCAGGGATATAATTAAATCAAACAATTCAGAGCCACAAACAGCTAGTAAATTAGCTTTTTTCTTGGAATCCTCTACTATTTCACTTGCTTCCAGGCAGTAACAGAATCTTTCTATGTAATTTTGCCAGCACCCATGTGCTATATCAAATTCACCAAACTTTATACCCATAGTTGAAAAATAAGTTATAATTTTGATTAAAAATCACTTTCCACTGTTATGCACGCGTCTAATTTACTTTTTTCACGTCGCCAATATAATATACAGCGATATTAACGGATTATAGCTCACTAGTTACTCACTTGGATGACTGCCAACTCCAGACTGCTCTTTTGGGTAAAGTACCCACATCTTCATACATAACACTGGCCTAAACGCGGTTTTGCTAAGATACCACTTGTTTGGTAGTCAGTATACTCGGTTCCCTTGGCGGTCCGATGCGAACTGAATATAATTACTGAATTATAAAATGTGTGCGTCGCGTAAACTGCTGACTTGAGAAATGCACGGTTGCACCGTACATGCTCCCAAGCGCAAAGATGAATGAGAGATGAAGATGTGAGATAACAAGATGATTTCACTTGTTTCTTATGTTAAATGTTATTAGGTGAATTTAGTTTTTCTAGGAATAGGTGTCGTGCATTTGTCCACTTTATGTATTTTAAGTTCGTGTGTGTCTGTCTTATTATCACTTTCACTAGCACTGTGCACTTGAACGGTTGACAGCGAGCCTGAGGGCCCAGCCTCGGCTTCTGCTGCTTGCGTAGGCCGCGCCTCTGAATTCGCCATTGCGATCCTCGCCACCGCCTGAAGCGCCGCCTGGTTGGTGCGAATCTTACGCACCATGAAGACTACTCCAATAATCAGCATGATCCCAATTACCACATTCAAGGCTGTGTAGTGGTGAATATCATGGTACGAAATCTGCTGAGACAATCCTTCATTGGCTTTGAGATTAACTATCTGATTCTTGATTGCCTCCAGTTCCTTTTCCGAAGACAGTAGTGAGTAATTTTGTAAAAGCGACATCGGGATGCTGGCATCAATGATATGGTTAATCGGTTCTATATTTGGTACTGTAATAGAAGCCCTTGTGTTCATGTTGATTAAGCCTTTACTATGAGAATAAACCGTGAAGTTTTCTGTCTTGATTATGCATCCAGGCTCAATTGTTAATATTCCTGCTTTCTCTAGATTTCCAGCCAAAATCTGATCTTCGCATAGTACTCGTATAGTACATTGACCGCAACAGAAATATAGATAGTTGTTTAACTTGCTAATTTCTGTCCATTGATTTAAACATGATGTAATGCTGATCTTGCTCTGGTGTTGGATTGTAGCTGACATAATTTGTCTTCATTTTTGAGATGATAGATTGGACTTTGCGCGTAGCATAAATATGTATCCGGATTATCACGCAGGCACGACTGAATGTCGTAAGTAGACATTGTTAAATATGAGTCTTTCTTCAAATTGATCGCAACATATTCTGCAATCGGTGTAAGGACAGCCATGCTTGTGTCACCGATTACTTTAGGAACAGGTAAAATCTTCATTATCTCGAATGAATCTCTGGTAACCAATGGCAATTTTAATTCGAAAATTAAATATTCTTTTAACATTCTGGCCTTGACCTTTAATAAACTGTAAATTTCCCTAAAGTTATTCTGCAGGTCATTTACGGGCAAAGTAATGTCCTTTGCTAGGTGACTAGAAATGATATTCAACGTCTGTTTCAATTGCTCAGGAGATATTAAATGAAAATTTAGTCGGCCGTGATAAACATCTGTTATAGTGTCTAATATTGTTTTTGAATTGTTTTTAAGTTCCTTAGTACGTTACTTGTTGCTATAGCTGCTAAACTAAAATCATTCATATTTAGATTTCTTTCGGACTCCTTCTGCACCTTATCAGTTTCGGTTAATTTGATCGATAATTGATTTAGCATTTTGTGTTGTTTATGCATAGCAACTTCGCTTCTCTTTAAAATGTTGTACTCCGCTTCCATGACTGAAGTTTGATTCTTTATAAGTGAAACCAAATGATTTTCATTGTGTTTTATAACTTGTATGTCGTGTCTATATTGTTCAGCGAAATGTTCGTCGAGTACGCCGAATAGAGTGTTCGCGAGATATCCGACGCCGTTGATAATACCTCGCTTGCGTCGGCACATGGCTTGCGCTCGACGCGTGCTGGAATGCTGACTCAACAACAGGTGATTGTAGTACACGAGTTCTGAGTATTCTTGCTGCAGTTGTATTTGTATGACATCGCAATGTGAAGAATCTTTTAAAGTATTACATAATTTTTCTAAATAATCTATGTATTTACTACAAGCTGCGTTCCCTTGCCAATACGGATCCATGTCATAATACGTGATGATCTTCCACTCATCACGCAGTAATTGCATAATCGCAATTTTGTCAAAGTACTATACCTTGTTTGTCTTTTAATTGTGTGACATTATAAGTACAGTATGCATTTGTAAATAGGTTCATGAAGGACAATAACCAGCAACATAGCCAGCGATAGTAGGCTATAACTTGATTTTTTAACAGAATGCTTGTTATTTTTGCTAGATTGTTGTTCGTGTGATCGCTGCTCTTGTTGAGCGATTCGGTCATTTACCGGAAGAACTGACAACTTAATTATGGGACGCTTGATAAGTCCGCTTTTTGTTTTTAAAGTAACCACCCTGACGTGGCCGTCAGCACCGGGATGTATTTCGACGACGCGACCCATAGCCCACTTTCCTGGTGGTAAGTTTGCGTCGTTGATTGTCACAATATCGTTGACCTTGATTTTTTGCTGTAATTGATTTATTTCTTCAGTAAATTCTATTTGTTGTACATATTTTATTATGGGCCTCCACCCACTAGCGTTTTCTAGCTGCAACGACTGGCAACCTTGCGACTGCATCGCGTTTTAGCAACTCATTAGCGACCATTGAGCTACTCCTTGCGCTCGGTCGCTGAATCGGAGTCGCGCGTTTTAGCAACCGCATCAATGCTGCACCGCGTTTTAGCGACTGCTGTCATCGATGCACAGTGGGCCAAAAATAAGGTTCACTAGCTTAATTTTTTTGAAAAATGATATATATTTTATGTAGTTCAAATACATGGGTTTGTTAAAATTACCATAACATCGAATTACTTAGTAATCACAAGTTTTATTTTTAACTTAACAACATTAAATGTTGTAACAACATTCCAAATGTATCAAAATATAATTTGCTTCCCCTTTTTTTTGTGTTTGAATTGTAAAGCTGAATCTTTTTGGTCACGTTACGGTTATGGTAACAAAACCGTCTGAGTTTCAACCTTAACCCTTTTACAAATATCACATGCTGCTATTGCGGTATTATAGATGTCGTTGTTATTATGTTGATATACATATAAGTATGTATAAACTAATACCCAGTAGGTACTTTATAAAAAAACAAGTTCGCTTTGCATCTAAGTCACCAGGATTTGACTAATCCTTCTGAATAATGGTAAAATCGCTTAAGAACTTTGAAATGCAAATACATAATCAAGAAGTTGAATGAAATATAAAAAAAATGATATTATATACTTCACCCAAAACAATTTTCAGGTATTATTTAATTATATAATCTTTACGATAAACAAGCACAATAAGAACAATTTAGACAGAAAAATAACTACAAATGCGTATAATGATTTCTGATACTTACGCGAATATTACACATTGAAATGAAACTAATTTTACGGATTGACGGGTGCGATCCTGAACATGTTCACAGACTGCAGACTCAGATGTTCAGGATCGCACCCGTCATTATATTAGATTTGACAAACCACAAATCCTCGCAAAAGAACAGCGCTACCTACCAAGGATGATTCGTGAGGCTATTGAAATTAAAAAGCATCCAAATTTCAATAGAGAAGATGGCTGGGTGCTACCACCAGCTTGGGATCCCGTGATAAACATAGTCAAATCCAAAGACAAGCATTCCACTGCAAGACCTCAAGATACTGTAAGCTCTTTCTGCGTAGATCGGACTAACAATAATAATTAGAAGACCTGCGGGTACCCTAAGACAACTATGACATATGGACAGCTACCACCTCAGTCCGCCCGTGACCATGAATGCTGTAAAGTATTCGAAACGTCGGGAAATTAAAATCAAAAATAAACCGCGATATAATCCGTAAAATTAGTTTCATTTCAATGTATTTACATTTTTTTTTATAAAAAGAGAACTTCATCTGTCTTTTAATTAAACCAATGTATTTAATAATAATATACGTTTATTTCAGACTCTTGATCCATACAAAAAAAAATACATAGACACATTGACAAAAAAAAGGAAGAAACCAAACAGAATAAATAAATAATAACCAAACTAAACAAAAAAAACAGACCTTCCAGTAAAAAAAAGAATTTTAAGCAGCTATTTCACGCCAACGTCTACACATGTTCGTTATAGACCAACGGTCCGCGATTTCTTTAATAATACCGTTTCTACACTGACCAACCCTGGCCATATATGAAGCAATTTAGCTTCTCTGAATGGCATTGAACGTGTTCAGACGCGCCTCCGTAAACTTGCTAGAGGCACTACAGTACCTATTTAAAACCCATGAGGTGTCTGAAAATGTTATTATATTGTACACGAATACCATCCAATGACCTCCTTTTATAATTTGTCCAGAGTTGGCAAGTGTAGAAGTTTTTACAGTATGATTCAAATAAATGCACTTAAGTTTGAACATTAGCTTTAAAAAAATTGATCTTCTCTCACTTTCTTGGTAATAGATATGTATTAGTCTATCATAATATATTATAATATGTAGTTTTTTTTTTATTTTTTTTTTAAATATTTTTTTTTTTTAATCCACTAAATTTATTTATATAACTGCACCTACCCATAAGAATGCTCTGTCCTGTACCCCAAGGTTGACTGGATCTGGACTATCGCTTTAGCGATAAGTCCGCCTTGTTGTTCACTGTTTTTAATTGTTTTAATTTCAAATGTATATTTCTTTTGTGTGCAATAAAGAGTATTTGTATTGTATTGTATTGTATATTATGTACTAGCTTTATCCTGCAGCATCGCTTGCACATATTTAGTTAATATCCTGGGACAATTCACACACGGTCATCTGTCATCTCATCATTCAAACTAGGCAGAGCCTGTACTATGGAACCAGACAACTGATAGTAATACATATATACTTTTTTTTTGTAAGTACATACTTATATAGATAAACACCCAGACACTTGGTGGGAATCGAACCCACGACCTGTTGGGTAGGAGACAGGGTTACTAACCACTAGACCAACGGGCCCGTCATCAGTTAGTACTTAGGTATAGATTGTTTATAGGTTTTAAACAATCAGTAACAACGCATATTGTATAATAATTTCATGCAAGAAAACTTCGTCCTTTACACGTCGTCATTTCATTTTCATCATATTTTCAATCGGCCTGTATTGTCCAAACCAATAATAAATAACTTACTTCGCGCGTTTCGCGTTTCGTCGCATTTAGCAAAGTGTAAAGAAGAGCCCGGAGCTCTTCAGTTTCTAAAGCAAGCGGTTTCCCTGCGCTTCCGAAGCAACAAAGTAAGTTACATAAATGAAAAACGGCCAGTTCATGAAACCTTGATTGAACTGCGGGATAAAATTTTCTCCATTTTCATAACCCCTAGTGCATCTTTAAAATCACTTAAAGCTTGCGAAATATTTATTTATTTATTTTATTTAAAAAGTATTTTCAGTACGTACGTATTGTGGTAATCGAACGCAATGATCTTATATCGTTATGATTATGAATACGGTTGTTTGTATTTAAAAACCACAAGAAATACATTATCAAAAATCTTATGAAAGAGAAGCTGGTTTTAACGCCCACTGTGCGCTGTAACGTGTGAATCCAATACACTGTAACTACGAAAAACTGATTTTGAGAAAATGAGCAAAATAGATTTTTTTAGTTTTTTCAAGATTACTCCAAAATTTTCGTTAGAAAGTTTTTAGTGTTTGCTGCCAATTTAAAAATAATTTTATAAGTTATCCAGCCTATTAAGTTTTATATATATTTAGAGTATACATAATGAATTATCGTCGATAACTTGTGTTGCTCTAATAGTTGTCAGAAGCTAAGGAAGATATTGTTAAGGCAATACACTGTATCATATAGTTACAGTGTATTGACTTGGGAAAACAGGGCCTAAAAGTGTATTGGTAGGTATAAGTTGGAGAACCATAATACTGCACAGACGTGGCAGTTCTTGATATATTTTGGTATTTTCTATTGAGAATGCTCCATATTTAGATCTTGATTTCAATTAATGCACATTTTTAGAAGTCACTTGTTACTCTTGATAATGTTAAGTTGTCCACTTTAAATTGTCTCTCTTAGCTATCTTTGCCTTTATCTTCTCCTTTCTCTTTGAGTTCGGTTACTGAGGGGGTTGGGAATTATATCATCATGGTCTTCAGCTAAAATTGTTGTTACCTAACATTGAAGTAACCTTGACCAATTAATCACTCGTTTCTTAAACTTTTAAATTGAATCCTGTTCTTTCCCGTCTTGGGAAGAACGCTTGTCATTGTCATTCCTTTTCCCAAACAGCCAAATTTTTCTGTTACAAATTTTAGTCCTATATCTACACTCCTTGTTCTGTCCTGGGAGTCCTGGAAGGTATTTATTGTTTACAAACAAATGACAGACTATTTTACACCTAACTGTCTTTTAGTCCTTAGTTTTAGTAAAAATAAGTGATGTTTGACGCTTGGTTATAGAAAGCAAACAACTGATTATTCTGGTATTATTGGATCTTGGTAGTGACTTCAATTCTGTTTATTTTGACATACTTCTAGGCATTCTTTCCTCTCTCTATGTCGCTTTTTCAGCTATCAATTGCTTTGATCATATTCATATCATCGTGGGCGCTCCCAGTCTGTCCGCTTTGAGGAGACATCATCTGTGTGGTGTGAGCTTGAGGCGGGTATTCAACTGGGTGGTGTAATCTCTCCTCTTTTCAGTTTTCATGAATGTTATCGCGAGGGTTTTCTAACTGTCATCTCTATGCATGATCATCCTTAGCTTTATCGTCATGCCAATATTGATAAGCTTCGGTAAGCGATATATAAGCTTAATAAAGATTTAGATAGCATAAGTCAGTGGGCAAAATCAATTGGCTTGTTAGTGAACTCTACTAATTCTCAGGCTATCATACATATTTGGTGGCGGATACGTGATGAATCTGGTTGAAATTAACTCACTCTCCAGTTTAGTTTTCGATTCCGTACCAATTGCATACTCAAATAAAGTTAAAATTCTTAGAGTTCTGTTTGATTATAATATTTCTTGGGAATCTCATGTTGGAGATAGGTATAAGTAAGAAGATCTTTTACTCTTATCAGTCTCACAAGCGTCTCCAAAAATTTCTTCTGCGTCAGACAAAAATCTTTTTTGCTTGATCTTTAGCTCTTTTCGATTATGCTGATGTATGTTTCTAGATGCCACTGAGGAGCTTCTTAATAAACTGGAGCAATTGTAAAATTTGTGTATTCATTTCATCTTTGGTCTGCGGAAATATGATCGTGTCGGAATTTCGGGCTCAACTAGAATGTCTGCCAATCCGTCAGCGGTGGAACTGGAACATTTTTTTATTTTCTAAATTGTATACTTAACAATCCTTAATCTCCTCTTTATCTTTGTGAGCGTTATTCCTTGCTCGTGTCTTGTGACAAGCCTTGACGTTCCAGTATATCTCTGCATTTTGAAGTTCCTCCTCATTATTATAGTAGCTATAATGTTTTTTTTACCATGCAAGCAGTGCGGCTATGGAATTCGCTTCCACATTCCTTGCGTAGTAGCTGTAATTTAGTCATATTTAAAAAACAACATTTCCTCTCCAGATAGATTTATTTTAATATTTAGTGTATTTATAATACTATATTTATTTTTAAATTTCAGTACGTATTAGTTCATCAGCTCATACTTTCCAGCCACTGCGCCGCCGTCGCTCTCGGCCAGATCGACCAATAATGATTGAAATCGATAGCCCAGCCTCAATCTGATTGGCGCAGCCGCGTCGCGCTAGCCCTTCTACTTTGTTTTGACAAAACACTGTATCTTGCAATCCGCGAAGATTATTTGGACAATGCACTGCATCATCAATTACCGTGTTTTACTATTTCAGGCCTGTAGTTTTTAGTAAAAACAGTGTAATTTGCATTGCAATATCTCAGTATTTTTCATACAAAGTAAAAAAAACTATGAATGCTATAACATCAAACAGGTTAAAAGAAATCGAATGAACGTTGTTAATTCAAAACACTGTATCTGAAGTTACAGTGTATTGGATTCACACGGTACCGCTGGTGTGACATGTTTTGACTTAGGGGGGTTACCAACTTTTTCTGGTATTCTAGATTATTTTCAGGGTCGATTTAAGTTACCACTTTTTAAGGAATATTGCTGCTTTGGTTTTTAATTTCAAAGAAAGCACGTATTGCAAAAATATATATTTCACCTTCTACATGATTTTTAACACAAATCTACATGAATGATTGAATGATAATGCTTCAACACATAGGTTTTTGAAAACTGGTATAAAAAAATATTACAAGAAGAGGTACGAACGCACTTTCGCAACCAACGAGCATGTCAAGAAAGAAGAACACTGTTCCACATGTAAGAGTTACCACCATCAACTGCCTGACTGCAAGCGGTTCAAAGACCTCGACGTTGGCGAGCGTTGGGAGATAGCGAAGAGACACCGCATCTGCTTCCACTGCCTACGAAGTACACACCGCTGAGCGAAGACGTGCGGAAAAAATGGATGCTCGATATCACACCACTACCTGCTGCATCGAGACGCACCACGAACAACACCATCACCACCACCTTCGCCCGCAGTACAAGAGATCGTATCGGCAATGGAACTCGTCAACAACGTCGACCGCATCGGAAATTGTCAAGCATTTCTGAAAATAGCGCCTGTAACTATCACCGGTCGAAACGGCACCCGAGTGAACACCTACGCCTTGATGGACGACGGAAGCACCATCACCCTCGTCGATGAACAGCTGGCGGAGTTACTCGAATTGGACGGCCCACGCGACGAAATGTGGGTACAGGGCCTGAACGAGACTGTCAAGCACGAGAACAGCAAGAGGGTCGACATCAAGATACGAGGAAGGTACAGCGAGGATTAATACGTCATGCGAAACGCGCGCACAGTACAGCGTCTGATGTTCACCAGGCAGAACATAGAAAAAGAAGATCTTCTGGACTGCACTCACCTACGCGACATGGAAGACCAGCTTGTCTACAGGGATGCCTGTCCGAAGATACCCATTGGACAGGACAACTGGAAACTGCTCGTGGCACTTGAAGTAAGAACAGGAAAGAAGAATCAGCCTGTCGCTTCACGCACGCGACTGGGTTGGGTACTACATGGCTGTCGTACGTCATACCAAAAGCCTGTGGCATTATGTGGGCATACAGTGCTAACAGGCCCGGAAGAGTCGATGGATGGCATGATGAGGAAGTTCTTCGACTTGGAAGCTCTTGGGGTAGAACCGAGAAGACAGAAGAATGACCCAGAAGAGCGCGCCATGAAGATATTACAAGAGAAGAGTCGAAGAATGCCCGATGGAAGGTTCGAAACTGCTCTGCTGTGGAAGGAAGACGACGTCACCATACCGAACAACTACGTAGACGCATACAGAAGACTGATGACGCTCGAGAAGAAGCTCGACCGCGACCCGGATTTGAAATCCAAGTATGAAGAACGGGTCAACAACCTACTTACGTCGGGTTACGCGGTCCAAGCGAGCACGCCTGCAGTGCCGGGAAGAACATGGTACCTGCCACACTTCGCTGTATGCAACCCATCAAAGCCGAAGATACGCCTGGTACACGACGCGGCGGCAAGGTCACACGGACGAAGCCTGAATGACATGTTGCTGTCCGGCCCCGATCTTCTGCGGTCGCTACCTGGAGTCGTCATGAGGTTCCGTCAGCACCCCTTCGCAGTCTCAGCGGACATCAAAGAAATGTTTATGCAAATCAAGATCCGAGAAGAAGATAGAGACGCACTGAGATTTCTGTGGAGAGGGGACGACCGAGGCGACACAAGACCAAGCGAATACCAGATGACATCGGTGATCTTCGGTGCAACGTCTTCACCATGCACAGCGTTGTACATAAAAGACCGGAACGCAGAAGATTTCGAGAAGACCTTCCCCAGAGCAGTCAAGGAAATCAAGAAGAACCACTACATGGATGATTATATCAGAAGCTTCCCGACGGAAGAAGAAGCTATCGAAGTATCAAAGAACGTGGACCACATTCATGGTCACGCTGGTTTTGATCTACGAGGATGGGCATCGAACAAGGAGTAGCACCCATAGGAGTCGACGCTGTAGAGAAGACTTTCGGTCTACTATGGGAAGTGAAAGAAGATTGCATCAGCTTTCGCTTCAACGAGAGGAAGACACCACCCGAAGTACTGCGCAGTGAACGACCGCCCATGAAGAGAGAAGCCCTGAGCGTGATCATGTCATTGTTCGATCCGCTCGGCCTGGTCTCACCACTCACTACACCGGCGAAGAGACTAATGCAAGAGACGTGGCGATACGGCACCGACTGGGACGAAGACATACCAGAAGACCTACAACCGCGCTGGACAGGGTGGTTAGCCAACCTGCGCGCTGTAACGGAGCTACGCATTCTGCGATGTTACAACGCCGGGCCACCAGTCGTCGCCAGGGAGCTGCATACGTTCGTCGACGCAAGCGAAGAAGCGTACGCGACCGCCGTCTACATACGGATGAGACGCGCCGATGGGTCCGTACACGTCGCACTGGCAGCAGCGAAAAGTCGCGTCGCGCCTCTCAAGCCTACGTCCATACCACGTCTGGAGCTACAAGCGGCTCTTCTGGGTGCACGCCTCGCGAGAACGACAGAAGAGGAGCACGACTTCGAGTTCGCGAAGAAGATCTTCTGGAGCGACTCACGCACGGTTCTCGCGTGGATAAGGGCCGAGCCTCGCGCCTACAAGACGTTCGTCGCACACCGACTGGCGGAGATCGAAGAGCTGACCAAGGTGAACGAGTGGCGCTGGGTACCTACAAAAGAGAACGTAGCCGACGACGCCACCCGTGAGACGCCAGCTGGATTCAACGCGCAGCACCGGTGGTACCATGGACCCGACTTCCTACGGCGACCAGAAGAAGAATGGCCGGAAGAAGTCCGCAAGCCGAGTGAGAAGACCGGAGAAGAAAGGTGTCACGTAGCGCAAGAGCAGAAGACTCATGGATACTTGCCTGCCATCGAAAATATCGCGAAGTGGCAAGTACTTATTCGCGCTACGGCACGTGTCTTGCAGTTCATAGACATGTGTCGCGCAAGAAGACACGTCGCCGCGGCAGCGAAACATAAGAAGACTAAAGAAAACGCGAAGAAGGACCCTACGTGGAACACCAGCAAGACTAGGAAAACGAAAGAAGACATGAATGTGGCCATCAAGAAAATGGAAAAAAGAAGGTTCATCTGCCTGGACGCAAGCTATCTTATACGGGCAGAAAAGTTATGGATAATGAAGGTACAGGACGACTGCTACGCGAACGAAAAAACGCGTATTATGTGCAACGCAGCGCCCTCCACAAAGGATCGTCTCGCCGCTTTAAGTGTGTACATGGAAGACGGAACGCTGCGACTACGCGGAAGGATTGCAGCGGCACAAGACTTAAGCGACGAGACAATCAACCCCGCTGTATTGGATGGACAACATAGGTACACGCGAATGTACATACAACATGTACACGAGAAGATGGGTCACGGCGGCGTTGAGTTAGTGGTGAACGAAATAAGACAGCGATTCTGGGTGACACGTATACGACCAACAGTGAAAGGGGTGATAAGCAGCTGCCCACAGTGTCTTCTGAGAAGAGCGAAGCCAATGAGCCCTGCGACGGGAGACCTGCCAGCCGCGCGCCTTAGTCATCACGCGCGGCCCTTCTCCTTTACGGGACTGGACTACTTCGGGCCATTGGAGATCACCGTCGGAAGACACCGAGAGAAGCGATGGGTCGCTCTCTTCACCTGCATGACAACGAGGGCGGTTCACCTGTAGGTCGTCGCATCACTCAGCGCGGACAGTGCCATCGCGCTACGAAGATTCATCGCCAGAAGAGGACAGCCGACGGAGATCTGGTCAGACAACGCGACGTGCTTCAAGGAGGCAGACAAGGAGTTGACGGAAGTAGTGAAGGAAGCCTGGGACGCGACGGAAGAGGAAGCCAACGCGCGTCACATCACCTGGCGCTACATACCGCCCGCCTCACCTTTCATGGGCGGCGCATGGGAGCGCTTGGTACTCAGCGTGAAGGAAGCCCTACGTGCCACGCTGCGCGAGAAGTACCTCAGTGATGAGACTCTGCACACGCTTCTCGTCGAGGCCGAGAACATCGTCAACTCACGGCCGCTCACTCATGTGGCTGTGACACCGGAAGAGCCAGAAGCATTGACCCCGAACCACATCCTGTTGGGGTCGAACAGTCACGTGTCAGCACCGGGCCAGTTCACCGAGGAAGATCAGTCTGCGCGGCAACTGTGGAGGCACGCGCAACGGCTGGCGGACGAGTTCTGGCGGCGATGGGTCAAGGAGTACCTTCCCCTGCTCCAACACCGGCGGGAGCCTCGCACCACGGGCACGGCACCGAAGGTCGGTGACTTGGTCATCGTCTGCGACCCGAACCTACCGCGGAACATCTGGCCTAGAGGAAGAGTGACCAGAGTCTACCCGGGAAAGGACAACGAGGTACGAGTCGTGGACGTCACTACGAGCAACGGGCACGTCCTGCGAAGACCCTGCAAGAAGATCGTCGTGCTACAAATGGGATCGCAAGCTGCGACGGCGGGAGAAATGTGCACGACAGAATAGACTCAGTGCGTGAGACAGTGCGTTTACATGTGTATATTTTCATGGGATAGGCATAGGGACATAAGGACATCATATTTTACATGTTTAAAGTAGTTTTTACAGTATTTTAGATGTTAAGAAAAATAGGATAAGGTAGTCGTGTAAGAATGGTATCTCAACTAGTGAGTAGTGTAACTAGCAGAATAAGGATTTTTTGGAAAATAAAATATGCTTGTTATTGTGTTTTATTTTAAAGGAAAATGAATAGGACATTATAATATGTTTAGATATTATTAATTATGTAAGAAATAAGTAAATTTAAGACCATAATGTCATGCATGTGCGTGCGACGGCTCGCTCTCATAGAATGGCATGCGAGCGCACGTAGGGCGAATATTTATACTAGGACGGTGGGGGGCGAGGTCACTTAAATATCCCCGCCGCGTCCGCGCGCTCTCATTCTAAAACCAGGCAACGCCGGGTGCGCACGCATATGTCAAGGAATGTGGAATGACCTAACCTACGACCTAGGCATAAGGTAAAACCTATATGTAATAGAAATAAAATGTTATCAATAAAGATTGGTCAGAGGGGGTGAGGCAGAGAACCTTCCAGAAAAACACTCGGGCTGGCGGGTTTAAAATATGGCTAGAAGCCAAAAAATAGCGGTTTTAATATTTTAATGGTGGACTGTATAAGGTGTATTAATTAGTAGGTAATGAACGCTACTCGACGCTGTAAAACGCAGGTAAAAGGCAAGGAAAAATGCAGGAAACAGCTAGCACCACTCACCTGATGATTAGCTGGTACCAGGCACAATGTGTCGACACAAAAAGTTCACAAAAATTCACAGTTATATGCAATAGAAGCACTATCGCGAACGGTGGCAGCGCGCTGTTAGGTTCGTGGTTAAACGGTAACTAAGCGGATATAGGCCACTCAAGGAAGAACGGGGTTGGTTGATTTGGAAATACGTCATTTACGTCACAAGAGAGCGTTCAGAAAATGCATGATTAATTTAAATACCAAACAACCTCCCGGCTTTGAGGTAACCTCAAAAACAAAATAAAAATAAACCCAAAAAGGGGGAAAACATATATAAGAACATCACCATTAAATTAGGTGTATGCGTGCGGTAATATAGTCTAATAATGCGGAATATAAACTAAGTCATAAGGACATAAATTAGAGCGAAGAACAGTGCTTATATTAATACTACTTAATTATAACTTAAACTAGCGTTAATACAAAGAAAACTACTGCGTTGGTAGTGGACAAAGTCGCACTACCGGACGCTGCAGGATGCCACTTTTGGTTTTCACTTCAGCAACTCGAATTACACCGTCTTTGCCGGGAAACAATTTAGTGATAACCCCAAGCGGCCAACGTAATGTCGGACAGTTCTCTACAATGATGAGAACTACTGTACCTACAGTTACAGGATTTGCAGGTGTGTTCCACTTTTCTCGCGACTGCAGATTATGTAAATATTCAGTGCGGAATCTCTTCCAAAACGATTGGACTAATGAGTCCATTAACGAAAAGCGCGTTTGAAGAGTCATGCTATCATTTTCTAACGTAGGAGCGGGTAAACATTCCAGCGGAGCGGTATGTATAAAATGGGCAGGTGTCAAAGCGGACGTCATAGGAAAAGTAGCTTTTGGTTTTAACCTAAAACATGCGTTACATTTATGTATGCGGGAACGAACAATACGGCGGGCGGATAAAATCCAAAAACGTTGTCTCAGTATTGAAAGTAGTAGTTGCGGACCAGCGTGAAAGTTTTTCTTATGGTAAAAGTCAATTATCAAATTAATTATGTGACCATTTTTCGGCAACAATATGGGATGTTTATGTAATTTTTCTAATGATGCGTTATCTAACCGACCTCCGACATATAGAATGCCGTCATTTATGTATGGCGTTAATTTGCGGAGAGCTGAGGAACAACCTTTTCCCTTTTTTATAAGTTTAAAATCATCACCGAATGAAGCGTGTTGAACGGCCTTTATTATAACAAGTTCAGCAGTGTCTAAATCTTGCGCGGTTATTACATTATTGCGGGGCAATTTTCTTAGAAATCTTAACACATACACTACAGTGCGAAGTAACTTATTCCACGAGGATACTCTATAACTTAATGTAAGAAGTAGATGCTCAGTTTGCGCGGCGGCGGCGTCGCAAGCGACGTGAGATAATGTTTTTTCTTCAGGTAAACATGAGCTTTGCGGTGAAAATTGCTGAATTGGCCATTCACTAATAGGAAAAGACATCCAAGATGGGCCTTGGAACCAGAGATTATTCTCTATTAAGCGTGAGGGAAGCAGCCCGCGAGATACACAATCCGCGGGGTTTTCTACTCCTGCGACGTGATAAAAATGATCACTTGGCAATAAAGATTGACATTGCGAAATTCTATTGGCGACGAAAGTATTAAATCTGTGTGGGGAAGAGTGAACCCAGCACAGAGCGACTTCAGAGTCAGAAAATGCGTAAATATTATTTATTGGGTGTCTTATTGACAATGTATTGACCACTGAACGCACTAACTTAGCGAGCAGTGTTAAGGCGCAAAGTTCAAGTCTCGCTAAAGTCACGGTCTTTACCGGAGAAACGCGGGATTTTGAACAAACTAACGTGACTATAGGGGGAGAACCTTCATTAGCTACGTGAAGGTATATAACGCAGCCAAAACCTTTTTCGCTAGCATCAGCGAAAGCGATTAGCGAAACGACAGAAGAGTCCTTAATACCCATATGACGCGGGAATTGAAGACCCGAGATTAGCGGTAACTCTGAAATATATTGTTGCCACAACTTGACAACAGAAGAAGGCGGAGACTCGTCCCAATCAATTTTGAGGAGCCATAATTGTTTAATTAATAATTTAGCGAATAGCGTTATGGGACCGACAAGACCCAATACATCATAAAGTTGTGCGGTAGCGAATAGCATAGAACGCTTTGTACAAATAGCGGGCGGTTGAGATACAGTAAAAGTAAAATTATCAGTAGCGGGATGCCAGCGAAGGCCTAAAATCTTATGAGTGTCATTATCGTTAAAAGAAATATATTCTTGTTGACGATGACTTGCGGGTATGTGTTCCAACAATTCGTGGGAATTACTCGTCCATTTAACTAGATCAAAACCACCGGCTTTGAAAAGTTGGATTAATTGTGTTGCTGTCGCTACAGCTTCATCTAGCGTTGAAGCTGTGGAAGCAAGGTCATCCATGTATATATCGAGCTGTCTTTCAATAAGACTAGCTGCGAGAGGATAGTTAGCTCCTTCATCTTTTGCTAACTCACGCATGACGCGAAGAGAGAGAAAAGGTGAGGAACGAAGACCAAAAGTGACACGAGTAAATTCATACGTTTGCAAGGGTTCGTCATCAGAAAAGCGAAATAAAATTCGTTGGAACTTGCGGTGCGAATCTTGTACATGTATGCAAAAATACATTTTACGAACATCAGCGAAAAAAGCAATAGAATATATTCGTACATTGAGTAAAATATTGAATATATCAGTTTGTAAGTTTTCAACGGTATGCAAAATATCATTAAGTGATAAACCGTTATCCGACTTACAACTGCCGTCTATTACTACACGGAGCGGTGTGGATGATTTATCCTCCCGAATAACCGGGTGGTGAGGTAAGTAAAAACAAGGCACATCAAACCTTATCATTTCTTGCGGAACAAGTGTTAAGAACCCTTTATCTAAATATTCCCTAATGACGTCATTGTAACGCGCGCGAAGTTCAGGATTTCTACTAAATCTTCTTTCAAGAAGAGAAAATCTTTTTTCAGCGATTTGAAGCGAATTACCTAATTTTTCTGGTGGATCCTTAAATGGCAAAGCGACAACGTAACTGCCATCAGGATTGCGAGCGGTATTAGAGGTGAAAATATTTTCACACTCATTATCTTGCGGACTTATATACTTGGTAGAAGGCAATTCTTCCATTATCCAAAATTTTTGAAGCATGTCATTAAGCGGTTCTTGATTAATTAAATGAAAAGAATGCGATTTATGAGTAGGGGACTCAACATAAGCGTCGCCCATTATTATATAACCTAGCGTTGTTTCTAGTGCCATAGGCGCGTGCGGCGTAATTATTTTATTTGACAGTAATATTTTACAATAGGTATTTACCCCCAAAAGTAAGGAAATTTCCCCAGGTACAAAGAACTGGTCATCAGATAAACGTATCGAAGATATATAATTAATCTTATTTAAATCAATCTTAACGTCCGGTAATTTCCCGGTAATGTGAGGCACTACTAATGGTTCGACTTCATATACGAATTCATTATCGAAGCGAGATGTGAATTTAACGTGAGTAATGCCTAATATTTTTTGCGATGAACCACCAATGCCATGAACTTCGGTAAAGCGGTTTTTTCCCGATATTGGTAAAGATAAACGTTTGCAACAATCAAGCGAAATATAGTCACTTTGTGACCCTGGATCTATTAAACATCTTACATAATATTCACGTCCATAATTATTTATTACTTTTATTTTTGCGGTCGCTAATAAAGCAGCGGTTTGAGTGTGATTAATATCATTGTTAAGGTTTGTAATACTAAACGACGACAAGACCGTAGTAGACTCCAAGCCCTGAGGGCATACACTATCACCCGAGTTGGACTGCGGATTAATTTCGATCTTATTCGTAGAAGGATTAGAGGTTAAATTACAGTGAGCATTACGAATACCCGAGACGGCCGGCTGGGAAACCGGTTTTTGATCTAACTTTGAGCTAGCTTGCGCTTCATATTTAATTGTAAAATGTAATAAGGAATGGTGGCGTTGATTGCAATGTAAACATGTACGTTGCAAATTACAAAAACTGGACTTATGTTTATTACTTAAACAATTCGTACAAAAACCATTTTGTTTTATGTAGTTATACCTTTCCTTAGGCGTTAATTTAGAAAAGCGCGGACAATTAAACAAGTGTGTGTGTGTCTTATCTTGACACATAACGCACGGTTGATTGTTGTCAGTATTAATAAAAGTTCTAGTAGGACCACTGTTAGGTCTAGGTATATTATGTTTTTTATTATTATTAGAAAGTTTGTTTGCGGTAGGTTCAAATTGTTTTTGTATATTATTAAGTATCTTACTTTGCTCTTGGACGAAACTGATAAGACTCTGATATGTAGGTATATCAGTTTGACGTTGCGACAATTCAAAGGCTTTAACAGTATCTGCATCTAATCTTTGCAATGCTAATTGTAAGCACATAAAGTCTGTTAAGTCATTTAATTTTAACTGTTTTAGCGCTTTCATTGAGGAATCAAAATTATTAATAAATGATTCTAGATTTGCGGCGGAACTAGAAGTAAGCGGTTTAAATCTTAACATATGATTAAAATAAGAGACAGCGAGTGAACGAGTATCGTTATATTTTTGTATAAGATTATTCCAAATTATGGGATAGTTTTCTGGCGTAGCGGACAGCCCAGCGCAAATTGCTTTGGCTTTATCAGTAAGTTTACCAACTAAATAATATACGCGTTCAGTATCCGTTAAATTCGGATTATCATGAATAATACTTTTAAATTGTTGATGAAACATAGGCCAATGACGAATATCGCCATCAAACGATTGTAATTCAATAGGCGGCAACTTATTGTGGTACGAAGAAGACTTGGATTCAGTCTTTATCGGAATATTAGAGTCTTTCTGTAACTTAGAAAGAACCCCCTTTATATGACAGTATAACTCTTCAAATGCGATCCAGGTTTGATAATCAACGGAACTGGTGGGGTTGGCTTGTAAGTAGACATTATTATAATCATCAACAACCTTTTCGAAATCAGTACGTAACGTATCTACATTACTAGCGTTTAACAAGAATGTATCACGCTGTTGTTCAT
Organism: Furcula furcula; assembly: GCA_911728495.1. Classification (NCBI taxonomy): domain Eukaryota; kingdom Metazoa; phylum Arthropoda; class Insecta; order Lepidoptera; family Notodontidae; genus Furcula; species Furcula furcula. The sequence goes on along the minus strand of OU452265.1, from coordinate 11,421,553 downwards.
CAGCGATAGCCGATCGCGACAATTCGTAAATTTTTTGCAAACGCGAGAACATTGCTTCTCGTTTTGCTCGAAGAATGACAACCTTTGGGTCCTCCCGGCATGGCGACCGTTCTTCACCCCTAGATTTACTCATTATTCAGCGGATTAATTTAATAAAAGCAGGCGATAATAAATAAAGTATGCGTTTGTTGGTTTTAATAGCTTAAAAACCAATTGCTATTAAATTAAAGCGGTACCTAAGTATTTATAAACGATTAAGTACAACTAAGCGAATGAGTTACCCTAACTACCGAGATATGCACCTATGAAATTATTTAATTAGCTTTAATAGCCTATAACCAATTAAATAATTAGCGAGCGTAAAATATAATATTATTAATAACTTAGCGTATTGTGAAGTGAAAATGAGCGCGTTAAGTAGGTAGGTGGCACGTATTAGCTGCGACGCGAGCCAAGCGGGGCACAGAATGCTACCTGCATACAGCGTATGATTGTAAAGAAAATAATTTTAAGTACGTAATTACGATTATCAATCTATAAGCACTGTCCTTCAACACAAATAAATGCCTGCGAATTAGATTGCAGAAATCTAGAAGCGATTGAATATACTAATGACTTATGTATATTATCAAAGCGGGCGGGAATAATTTATAATTAAATAGGCTTTTAATTGTTATTTCACAGACAGATAGATAATTATAGCGATTAGATAATCGAATAATGAAACCATTGGATGGGACCAAAAAAGGTATCAAATCCGGTGAGATGGACCAAAAAAGGTGGCGGGTTTAAAATATGGCTAGAAGCCAAAAAATAGCGGTTTTAATATTTTAATGGTGGACTGTATAAGGTGTATTAATTAGTAGGTAATGGACGCTACTCGACGCTGTAAAACGCAGGTAAAAGGCAAGGAAAAATGCAGGAAACAGCTAGCACCACTCACCTGATGATTAGCTGGTACCAGGCACAATGTGTCGACACAAAAAGTTCACAAAAATTCACAGTTATATGCAATAGAAGCACTATCGCGAACGGTGGCAGCGCGCTGTTAGGTTCGTGGTTAAACGGTAACTAAGCGGATATAGGCCACTCAAGGAAGAACGGGGTTGGTTGATTTGGAAATACGTCATTTACGTCACAAGAGAGCGTTCAGAAAATGCATGATTAATTTAAATACCAAACACGGGCAAAGTATAAAAAGGACGCTGATTGGCCAAGGCGTCATTCGCAATTTGGAAGTGATTCGCAAGAACAAGTCAAGAAAAAGGAAGAAAAGGATTTCTGCCCCGCCTCCGCTGCCTCCCTACTGTTTCCAAGAAGACCGGTGTTTTATTATCAAGCTTCTCAAGATCCTGGGAAATCTATCTGCAAGTCATTGTTTTGAAAGTTTTTTATCCTTATGAAACTTATGACTCCTGTTTTTTTAACACACGGCCATGTCGCAACATCGGAGCATGTTGATTGTAAGATAATATTGCGTATTTAATTTTATTTAAAAATCAATGAAATTGAGTCACGAATATGAAAATGTATGAGTTTTGACAGTTTCCGGGACTGACGCCTCAGTGCTGCCACCTGGTGCATGTCATTTTTGAACACCCTCATTAAACTGCGGTGTGATTGGTTGTAATGGATATGGCGCGTTTTATTTTAAAGGCATGTGGTGGAGGTGACAAAGTTTAAAACAAAATATGTCAATTTCTACCATTTTAGAATAATAATAATAATAAATTCTTTATTTTCAAGTATCACGACTCATAGTGTTAGATAACAATATTCATTTGCTAAATAATAATTAATAAATAATGTATAAATATTATATTAATAAATCATTGCTTCAAAATTCCAGCTGCAATTTTGGAGCAACGATTTATAATGCAACAGTCCAGGGCCCCAAGTCTGCTAATTTTAATAAAATGACATACAATTGCCATTCCAGCAACATACTATCAAGACACCATTAGGATTGTGACAAGTTCGGTATCTTGCTAAAATAACTATAACAAGTGGTGTCATACCACTGAGACACTATTATGGTTTTAGTGTGTCGTTGAAATGGCAATTGTATGTCATTTTATTTATATGTTTTATATTACAGACTACCAAATGTGTAAAACCATTCAACTGACACACTATCGACACTCAATTGAAGCGTTTGTATATTAGCAGACTTGAGGCCCAGTCTATCAGCAATCATACTCAGAATGCTATTAGCGCTTTCCCGCGCCCTGCGCATCAGGGATGCGCATCTTTTTCGCATTATTGCAAAAAAGCAGTCAACACAGTACAGTAAGCTATAAAAAGAGTTCTTTTGACATCTCTAGACGCTCGCGCGAACCTGCGGGCAATCATATTTGCCCTAACCGACAGCGCCCTTCGCTCTCTCTCAATATCGTCATCAGCTTTGAGGCTAGTGGTCAAAATGTGCCCAAGGTACTTGAATTTGTGCACCCTCAATAAGGGAACATTATTGAGTCTTATCGGTGGAACATTTTCAGGGTATTTTCCACTAGCCCCAAACACCATAACGACACTCTTTTTTACATTATATAAAAGTCCATGATGTCTAGCGTACGTTTCACATATACTTAAAAGTTTCCTCAATCCACATGCTGAAGCACTGAGCAACGCCATATCATCTGCATAGCTCAGGTTATTAACACTTATACCATCAATATGGCATCCGACTCTGGCGCTGCTGAGCTCTAGAATTAATTGATCTATATACAAATTAAACAGTGTGGGAGAAGTAAGACCGCCTTGTCTCACACCACACTCTAAACCATACAGGCATGAATATGCTCCGTTCCAACCAACGCTGTTGACTTGGTTTCCATACCAGTATTTAAAGATATTGATAACTTCAATTAATGGAATGAATTTTGATACGTTTGAATTGATAGACTTTTTTTTAATTTCATCTTTTTATTTCATGTAACATCATAAATTGGGCATTAGTGCAGATGGTCACGTTTGAAATATAATGACTCTAAATATAGAAGAAAGTATAAATATTAAATATTCAGTTAAGAAAAACTAGAGTAGTGATGTGTTGTTTTTTTTTTACATAACTACAAGGCTACATACATTACATAATTATATTATACGTAACAGAAATAATGTTTTCTTGGCATAGGGATCCGGATGCGTACGCAATAAATTAGTATTACTACTACTAATCTATTTGGTTTTACTTAACTTTTACACATTGTGCGGGCTCAAAGGAAAGGTATTGTGGGTGCAGAAAAGAAAAAAAAAGAAAATTAGCCCACGATGAAGACCTTACTTTACCCTCATATGTGCCAATGCAGTTTCCAATAGTCATTGGAGTTTCAATGGGTAAGAAAAACAGACACGCCGGTTGACCCACACAGTATCTAGGAGAACTTTTAAAGGATTCCCGCGAGGACAAAAAAGAATAGAAAATGAGAACTTCTCGTTGGAGTGATGATTCTCACACATTTTGCAAGTTTTACAACAGGCCGTACGACTTCGCGAGTGCCGTGAGGGTGCCGGGGAGCAAGCATTTCTGCTCAAGAATTTTTGAAATCGGTTCAGTAGTTTTTGAGTTTATTTGTTACAAAAATTCAAAAATACAATTATATTTGTAGTGTACTGGTAAATTGAGTAAAGTTGTGGGTAGACAAGTTTATCGTCTCAAGCGGGCACACTACGCAGGCACTGAGTGGGGATGCGAGAAAGACATAAAACCCCCTCTAGTGTAGGAGGGGAGTTCAGTCGAGTGCGAGTGTCAACCACTGTGCGGGTCAGACGTGGTGTGTTGTGGGTGTGTGCGTTAACGAGCCGATATAGTGTAGTGTTAATATTAACAAATATAGTGAACTCTACATGGCGACGAGGTGAAAACCGTGAGTAATTTTATATTGTTGATAAATAAAAGTGCAATTAAAAACAAATAAGTGGCATGGACGAAATACTTTATTACGTGATAAGTTAATAAAATTAATCATAATAAACTATTTTTGAATAATTGAAAGTGTCAAAATAAGTGTTTGATCATATAAGTACATACAATTACTTTATTCACTTTTTGGAAAAATAATATTCAAGTGATGTGTGCGTGTGTAGAATTGAGTGGCAAAATAAGTATTTGATCATATAATTACATACAATTAAAATCTTTTCACTTTTTGGAAAAATAATATTCAAGTGAAAGTGAACATAATTAAAAAAAAAACAGAAGTGTGAAGTCAAACGATTATCTCAATTCTCAAGTAGCCTCTATCTTGACATGGTCCAAAGATTACCTTTTGGAAATTATATTTTTATATGTAAAAGTGAACATACCTACAAAAAAAATAAAAAAAACAGTGAAGTATGATTATCTCGATTCTCAAGTAGTCTCCTCTATCTTAACGAGGTCAAAGGGTGGCGACCATTTTGTCATAATATCTTTCGCTTCAGACAGATGATTTAGAAATATCTTAATACTTTAGAATAGCTTGGTAAAAAAAATAAAAATTAAAAAAACAAAAACAAATTACGTGCAAAGGTGCGTACGTACAGTATGCGGGTTTAAAGACATCTTTTCTGTAAAATATCAGAACTTTAGTTGTTAGAACCTGGGCTTCTTTATAAAAATACCTTGATACCGAAAAGGAAGCCGAAAAGAATTAAAAAAAAAAGGAAATATTATATATTAACCACAGATCGTAGTGCCCTTTCCGCAGTTTAAAGAAGCGTTTTGATGCGCTTTCCCAGACAGATAGAATAGCTAATAATTGACTGACCCAAAGGCGTGTAGTTGGTTTTATTATGAGTATGTCCACAACGTCTCTAAAGTTCATAAAAATGGCACCTGTCCTGATACGCGCAGCTAAACCACGAATGTAAACGCTAAATAAAATTTCTATATACTTGCATATTATATTAACAATGAATGTCCCTGGGGCTATTATATCCCAGATTAGATTTTCCCACAAAATTTGCTTAAGGTCGTGAGGTGAACCTAATAAAATGTAACTGCATATATGAATGATTAATGGGTATAGATGAAACATAAATTCAATGATCACTCTCTAATTGTTATACGAGAAATACTACTTATAAGTCACTAGTCCCAATAGAACAAGTCCCCAAAGTAAAAGGTTAGCACACGTTATCTTGATCTGTAATGTAAGGGTTGTTTTAAAATACCTGAGTGATATTGGTTCTAGTATTTAATTTGCAGTACCTAACCTACATGGTATTATTTACACAAATTAAAATTAGCTAAGGACATTCAATTACAATTTGTTGGGCTGTGTGCAAATTTCTAGTGGGTGTTTGAATACCGTGCATTAAATTGCGATGGTTCAAATACCGCGCATTAAATTGCGAGGGTTTCAATACCGTGCATTAAATTGCGAGGGTTTCAATACCGTGCATTAAATTGCGAGGGTTTAACAAACTTGCATTAAATTGCGCCACCCCTGCGCAATTTAAGTTTAGATATCGTACGAAAGTGGTTCACATTGGATTGTGAACGGGCATTAAATTGCGAATGAGGGTTTATATACCTTGCATAAAATCGCAAATGAGTTCAAAATACCGTACAATAAAATGTATGGTGGAGGCCAATCGGGAGGTAGCAATGTCAAGTATTACTGATCCTGATCTGATGGTTACCCTGGTAGGGCAGAGGTTGTTCAAGGAATATAGTGTCGGTCACGGCATGGGGCATTCATCGGTATACCAAGCGGAAACCTATGCCATAATTGCCAGCATTAAAGAAATGCAAAGGAGAAATGTCAAAGGTAAAACCATTTGCATTCTTAGCGACATTCAGGCAGTACTGAAGCCTCTGAATTCCTTCAGAGTTGCTTCTAAACTGGTCAAAGAACGTGTTACAGGCTTGAACAACTTGGGAAGACAACAATGTTGGCCTTATCTGGGTACCTGGACACGAAGGCATCGAGGGTAATGAGAAGGCAGATAGACTAGCGAAGGCCAGCTCTTAGACATTTGGTTGGCCCCGAACCATTTGTGGGGTTCCATATGGAATATATCGCCAAGCATTTTATGAATATGCTAGAAACGAACACATGAAGGAATGGAGGGCAGCGTCAGGCCTAAACCACTCCAAAATATTCTCTAGCACAAGGGTGGACTGAGGGGTTAAATTATTATACCTAAACGGATCACAAATAAGGCACCTAGTAAGTGCACTCACAGGACATTTTGTTACCAACGAGCATTTACACAGAATGAGGCTGAACTGGTAATCCCGCACTGAACATGCAGCCTTCGGATCGGACAACATCACAGCTTCGCCATCGCTCTCTCCTGCAACAACCAGCGAGTCACAAGCCAGCCAGTATCCCGGCCTCATCGGATGACCAACGCATTGCGGCTGCGGATGCAAGCCTGGTTGACCTTCGGCCACAACATGGCACAACACACCTGCACTACGGCCGGTCCTTGTAAGAAGAGCGGTACGCCTAGCAGCCGTCAGCCATACTCACTGCACACCTCGACTCACTGAAGACGTAGCAGCATCAGCTTCGACTCACTGGAACTGCATCCACTGGTATTGGCACAGCGACGAACGCAAGGACGAGCTGGCAAATGAAGACGTTCATCGACTTCCAGTCTTCGGGGAGAGTGATGTGGCTACTCAACATAACCAGATAGCACCACATGTGGTACAGTGACGCGATGAAAAGCAAGCAGCATCACATACAACGCGATAGATGGTGACACCTCCGAATCCTGAATCTCGCAAGCGAAGTTTCTCAAACGTTGAGAATTTATACAACATCCCGACATCAACTGTGGAGGGCTTCGGCCCTAACCGAGCATCACACCTCGTTCGGTCAGAGGATTCTCCTTTTGGTACGTCGCGCGTCGTTGCATCCCTAAAATCTTAAAGCGGGTTTCATTTTAATGAACCTTCAGTTTCCTTGAACCTCTATCGGAACTCGTGGTGATACTGTAAGGCGTAAAGTTTGTGTGACTAGAAGTTCTAATAATCTGCTCTGTAAATTTTATAAAAGTTTAATATTTTTCAGAACAATACTAAGTTTTTCGACAGCAAGACTCGCGGAGTAGTTGGAAGGGTTCTTCTTATCGAAGTTAACTACAAGGGCGTGTTGGCTTAGGCAGCTCTTTTCTGATCAGTGGGTAATCTTGATAAGGATGCGTTAGAGTTAGAACTGATTGGCTGTCGTAAGCAGATTTGAATTTGATCCCAACATTAAATGTTAACGATCTAATTATTTCCTAGTTTTGGCTTTATTTGACTAGTCCATCAACTCTGTTCAGACTGACCGAGCAAATAAAGCTATGTGAGTATATTCCTCTATAGATCCACACACAGGGAGGCAGTGCCTCGTAGGATGGACGTCTTAGCGATGTCATTGATACGGGTGGCTGACTGACCTCGAAATACGGTGGTCTTATTTGAACTTTTCGGTGGAGGATACAATTGTTATTTTTATCAATATTACCTATTTAATCGACTGAGTCTATCATAATAATCGCTAATTATCCGGGGAGTGGTAGTGAATCTATTGTAAAGATCCAATGCGACCAATGGATATTACGAGCCTTGTTTATTGTTGCCGCTGTACTTTCTTATAACTCGGGAATGTTCTCTGGTGATATTTCATGTAGTGCGGTGGGTTCGAATCTGTGATACGAACCTTACTAGCTTGTGTTATCAGAATCTATAATAGTTGTGATCAATACTCTTGTGATTTTAGTTCCTAGGCCGTTGGAAGATCAGAATAGGAAGCTGCTCGGATAGGGTTGGCCTTTGAGGGAAAGAATAATATTGGTGTACGCGCGGGTGAACTATTCCCGCGTCGATGGCTGGTCTTGTGGGAGATTGGCCGCTGTGGCAGGAGGATATTATTTATTGCGTTAAATGCAAGCATCTGTGAGTGAACCATGAGTGCAGTTGTCCACAGCTGGTACATTTAGAATGTCTGGCGAAATGCTTAAGAGTGTTTCTAACTTCCTTTGAAGAGCATGCCAATTTGTGTGCCAATATATCCTTCTCGAGTGACCCAGCACTCCCTCTCGATACAAGCCTTATCCTTGAGATCCCCTGGGATCAGGTGTTTGGTAGAAACTCAATTCAGGGGCACTCCACTAAGCCACACAGGCAGGAGTAATGAAACGTGCTTTTGATACTCCGAGAATATATAATAAAATACCTAGTTTAATAAAATGTAATAAATGCTTCTATGTAAAGAATTTTGAAAAAATATTATTTCAGAAATGGTATTATGAAGTAGATAGTCATAAATTTCTAACTAGGTAATTAAATTACGATGAATGTCTATTTTGACATTAATATTCTTATAATTAAAAAAAAAAAAAAGAAAGAGATGTATAAAGGACAGTGTATAATAAAATCAATTAATGAACATTATTAATTTTATGATAGTTACATACTTGTTATTTTGAGAAGCGATTATTAATTTACATTTAAATTAAAAATTTAATTTTCCAAAAAAAGGAAGGGATGTAGGTAAATTGAGTAAAGTTGTGGGTAGACAAGTTTATCGTCTCAAGCGGGCACACTACGCAGGCACTGAGTGGGGATGCGAGAAAGACATAAAACCCCCTCTAGTGTAGGACCCCTCCTACACTAGAGGGGGTTTTATGTCTTCAGTCGAGTGTCAACCACTGTGCGGGTCAGACGTGGTGTGTGCGTTAACGAGCCGATATAGTGTAGTGTTAATATTAACAAATATAGTGAACTCTACAATATTGTATTATTTATTACCCATAAGTAATCTAGGCTTTATTAAGTAATTATAGCACTACGCTTTGTAGTTAAACCCCAGTCATTTTTATAATATCATTGCTAGTAATACAAAAAAAGAGGAGGCTTTTGTTCAGCAGTGGACATCTTTTGACTGCTATATGCAGTATGAATAAAAACAACAAAATTATAACAACAATAATATAATTTATTCATCAAAATGATACATAATGATGTTACATTTATTTTTTATAGTAACACAAAATATACATGAATGGAAAAACACTACTTAATTGAATAACATTTCAAATTAAGGAAAAATAAACACTGTTAGTTACAATGTTATTGAATTAATTAAATGAAGCTAAAAATAATTGACAACAAAAAAATAACAATTAGATTAGGTATAACGATAACAATACAAGACTCTGCAATCTTTTCGCAAACCACAAGTAATTAAGCTACCTATAGGTAGCCTAACCTGATTATTATACCGTTAAAATTGTAACTCCGTTGTTATTATTGTTATTACCTGAAATAAATAAATAATTAGACGAATTAAAGTGGCTTATAATTGCTTACCGTGCCGTGGGGTATCCGGGTAAGAATAGCACCCTCGCATCTCGTCCCGTTGTGTGTCCTTAAGAGGCGGCTGAGAGAATACAAGAGGATGGGCTGCAGCGTATTTCTATTCGAAAATCTACCACCTATACTGCGATCCTCACGCCTCCTGCCAAGCGTAGGGATCAAGGCAGCCCCTGCTTTCTAAGGGGGAGGCCTTCGTTCTCTAGTGTACGTCTTTCGGCTGTTGGTGATGGTGTTGAAAATTGCAAGATTCAATATAAATGCATAAAAATATTATCCATTTAAAAAAAAAATATTTAATTATCTTTTTTGATTTCAAAAAATTATCCGTTGTAATATTCTACGCTTAAATAAACATAAAACAAAATCGAATGTTAAAAAATGGTTACTACAGCTGGATTACCAAGAGACCGAAAATCTTATGCTTGCAGTTCCTTAAATAATTCAATGAACATACACGATTCTTTTTCCCCACCTTGACTCATGCACGTATGTAAACACACAAACACATACACACACACACACACACCTTTTGTATCCCTACTATACCTACATGAAATAGCTATCAAAGCACCTTTCATATACGAAATATTTTATGTATGAGTTATAAAATTTTGCGACATCGCTGAGCACTATCCCCTGAGATACAGGATCTACCGAGTTCAGGGAATAGAGTTAATATTTGTGCACACCCTCACTTCCACCACAAGGATTGATTCAGATGTAACGTTAAACTGATATAGCTATCACTTTTATTGTATTCACATGGATTCATATATGTATGTACCTAGTTGTAAATGGTGAGAAATAAACTTTTTTTTTTTTTTATATAAATGATTTAATTATAAAGCTGAGTGGTCTGAACGCTGGTTGTTATATCGATGGTGTGGCGTTTAATCGCATTAGCTACGCAGATGATATGGTGCTATTAAGTCCATCGGTCGCAGGGTTAAGAAAACTGATAAAGACGCGTTAAGAATTTGTTGAGGAGCATGGTTTAAAATACAACGCCAATAAAAGTGAAGTTATAGTTTTTGGGGTAAACAAAAACCTTGTTAGTGTTCCACCATTTCTGTTGGCAGGCCGGGTTTTAAATCATGTTCTTCAGTTCAAATATTTAGGGCATGTTGTGACATCAGATTTAAAAGATGATCTGGACATAGAAAGGGAACGAAGAGCGTTGGCGGTCAGAGGCAATATGCTTGTAAGAAGATTTGCTCGAAGCACGTGTGTAGTGAAACTGACACTATTCAAAGCTTATTGTCAGTCATTTTACACATGCAGTCTATGGACTTGTTGTACTCAGAGGGCCACTAGTGCTCTTCGTGTCCAGTATAATAATGTTTTCAGGATGCTGTTGGGACTGCCTCGTTTCTGTAGCGCTTCCGGAATGTTTGCGGCCGCTGCTACTGATTGTTTTGCGGCAATCAGGCGCAAACGTGCTGCGTCGCTGCTGCAAAGGGTGTGGGCTAGTTCCAACAGCCCCCTGAAGGTCATTGCAGATCAGTTCGACTGTCCCATAATGCACCATTTAAGTATCTTACATTGTTTTATAAAATAGTTTTAGAATAGGTATAGTTTAAGTTTTGTATGTAATTTGTGTTTTGCTATGGACAAAATGTCTGAAATAAAATGTTTATTATTATTATTATTATAAATATATATATATACTAGCTGACCCGCGCAGCTCCGCTTGCGCTCTTTCACTAGTGAATCTAAACTATTCTCGAATCCCCTTGAACACACACAAACAATTTCAACAACATTGGTCCGGCCGTTTAGGAGGAGTTCAGTCACATACACACGAACAGTAGAATCTATACTTATAATAAAACTGTAACAGGTCCAATTCTGTACATTGAAGATATTTTGAAAATTATATTTGGAGGGCATTCTATAACCGATACTGAGGCCGAAAATGTATTTTTTTTAATTTTTGTCTGTCTGTCTGTCTGTCTGTCTGTCTGTATCACGGCTGAGCATCACGCCGAAACTACAGAATGGATTCAAATGAAATTTGGCATGATTTGAGATCTTACTACGAGGTAGGACATAGGATACTTTTTATCCCGTAATCTGGCACGGTTCTTTTGGGAGAGGGGATTAAAGTCAAAATGGGTACTTGGTTATACGCTTGGTCCGATTTTATACTTTTTTCTTTATAATATAATAAATATTAGTAAGGGAACACTTATAGAGAGTTGTTATCAAGGTTTTGTAATCGATCGTGTTAAGCAACGTTAGGTAAGGTCGTAAATAGATGGGTGACCGTACATTTAATACAATACATTTTCGGCCTCAGTATCGGTTATAGAATGCCCTCCAAATATAATTTTCAAAATATCTTCAATGTACAGAATTGGACCTGTTACAGTTTTATTATAAGTATAGATCCTACTGTTCGTGTGTATGTGACTGAACTCCTCCTTAACGGCCGGACCAATGTTGATGAAATTGTTTGTGTGTGTTCAAGGGGATTCGAGAATAGTTAAGATTCACAAGTGAAAGAGCGCAAGCGGAGCTGCGTGGGTCAGCTAGTTATATATATATAAAGATATACAGACGAATTGAGAACCTCCTCTTTTTTGAAGTCGGTTAAAAAGAAGCATGTAGATGTCCTTATGAAACTAACAAGGCATGGCAAAACACTTCATATGCCGAAAAACAAATGTAAAACATTAGACCACAATATATTTTCCATGGCCATCGAAGTATTTTAATAAGATTCCAAGGAATTTAAAATAATTACCTACCATTGACTAGGTTTAAAAATGAACTACATAAGCTAGCAATTAAAAAGATTGCAGTGCAGCTCCAGCCACGCTCTTTTTGCCCGAATGACCCAGGCAGAGAGTTATGTTTTCCTAGAGTATGTATGTCAGTATTCATGTAAAGTTCAAATGTTTGAGTTTGACGGGCCCGTTGTTCTAGTAGTCAGACACCCTAACTGCTACCCGATGGGTCGTGGGTTCGATTCCCACCACGTGTCTGGGTGGGTCTGTTATTTATCTATTTAAGTATGTATTTACAAAAAAAAAAATATATAGGTATTAGTTGTCTGGTTTCCATAGTACAGGCTCTGCCTAGTTTGGGATCGGATGACAGTGTGTGGATTGTCCCAAGATATTATTAATGATATTTAAGAGTAAAATTATTTTAAGCAAGTGACCAGCGCAGCTCCTTTTTTAAAAGTCGCTTCAAAACTGGGTCCCACATTTACTTACCTTCCGAAGCAAGGAGATTATTAGTTCAATTGGCATCAAACGGTTACCCATGTATGTAATGACTTTTTTATTTTTTTCGTGGGTAAAACCTCAAAAGGTACCCGGGAACTGTGGGACTCGACCATGGTATGTGGGTTTCTTACCCACTAAACCCCCGTGGTTATCGAATCGGAACATGAGACCCCAGGGCTCTCCGGTGGGATCTGCACCAGGGGCCCCTTAGTGCCTTGCCTTTGAGCCCGCTACCGAGGAGCGCATTGTAGCCACCCGGGAACCTGTCACGGTGCTCACAGGGACGAGGGTCGCAACCCCACCCTTGTCCACCTCGAAGTCACCGCCGTACTCAATGGACGTCCTAGGCTCCACACCCCGAACGTCCAGCGGCTCCGAAGGATCTATGTAATGACTATTAACCTGATCGAAGGCCAAACATTGATAACAACTGTCTGTGAGTGTCTCTTTAATATTATTTATACAGCAAGATGAAAATCGTATTACTGTATATTGAATATGACACACTAAACCTTAACAATAATTGTCTTTGGCGGCCTTCATACATTTATGGTTACAGTTTTGATTTTGTAAAGAAAAACAGGGTATACATCCATGCTATCGGAAAACATAGCCCTCTTTCTGGGGCAGGCGGGCAATAATGCATTTCTCATGACGAGGAGCATTTGGTAATTATGGGTTATTACTTTAACTTACGTTAACTGCAGTACTGGTTGGTTCTCTGATCCGCAGTCGGGTCTGCACCTGTTATAAAAACAAACAAAATTAAATTAAAATAGCACAAAACCAACGAGAATTAAATTATAATTAACACAAAGACCCGACTACAATACATAAAAGAAATGGATATATTTTGGAGAGCGAGCGCAGGAATATCTCCGGGGTAGATGGCTGATCTTGTGAAATCAATATCAGCCAGGAGAACATTAATTATAATCTCTACTGTTGGATCTTAGCCCAATGTTAAAATAAAACAAGGCTGACTGTAACTATTGATTAAAGATAAGTAATGTCCTCTGGGACAGTGTTGCCCGCTCTGCGATGGCAAAATTCCTATGTTCATGCGTGGACCACTTCCCGCCATTGAAGAGATCTAGTAGGATATGTTCAAGAAACCAGTAATGATAATGGTTATTGTAGGCTCTCCGTATAGTTCCTCTTTTAGTCTCTCGTGATGCCGTCTGCTCCTGGGAAATTCAGCACAATCCGTCCAAGAAACCATAAAATTGGAGGCTGCGTCATATCACGAATGTGAACCAGAGTCCCTTCCGTAAGTGTTACTGTAGAGCTGTGCCACTTGGTCCGTTGCTGAAGCAGACAAACATACTCGTGATTTAATCGCTGCCAAAAATGTTGCTGGATGTATTTTATCCATTTGTAGCGCTCCAGCCGGTTAATGTTGAAGTCAGTCATTTGTGGGGAACTGCCGTTAATGGTCGTCCAATTAAAAAGTGAGAAGGAGTTAAAGCGGTATAGTCGGAAGGATTAGAAGAGAGGGAAGTGGACTACTGCAATGACCAACAGTAAGACATCCATTGGTTGCCAGCGCACAATGTCGTCGGTCCACCTAGTGGGAGACTGCCTGCGCTGCATCTTCCGGTTCATGGTCGTAACTCGAGAAACTTTATTATCAAGGTGGCAAGTAAGCGTGCGGCCCGCCTGATGGTAAGCAGTCACCGCAGCCTATAGACGCTAGCAACACCAGAAGAACCACTAGCGCGTTGCCGACCCTTAAGACATTAGATTTAATTAAGTAATTTCACCAGCTACAGTGCCCTCCACGCCGGAACACAGCAATGCTTACACACTGGTGCTTGGCGGCAGCAATTGCGGTGGTACCTACCTGGACGGTTCCTTGCACAAGGAACCTACCACCTATTAAACCTTTCTTCCTCATCACTTCATCATTAGCATCCGAAAGACGTTTACTACTTAACAAAGGGAGAGGAATACCCCTTAGAAGGGAGAGGTAGTCGCTGGACGCTCGGGGTGTGGGCCCTTTGAGCGTCCATTGAGTACGGCGGCGACTCCGAGGAGGACGGCGGCGGGGTTGCGACCCCCGTCGAGCACCGTGTCAGGTTCCCGGGGGGCTACAATGCGCCCCCCGGCGGCGGGCTCAAAGGCAAGGCACTGAGGGGCCCCTGGTGCAGATCCCACCGGAGAGCCCTGGGGTCTCCCCTCTCATGTGCCGATGCGACAGCCGCGGGGGTTTTAGTGGGTAAGAATCCCACATACCCCGGTCGAGCCCCACAGCTCCCGGGGATCTTTCGAAGATTTCCCCCGCGTCAAAAAAAAAAAAAGGTTAGGTCATGCTTGGCAGGCGTCATGGAGATCGCAGTGTAGGTGGTAGCTAATCCAATAGGAAGACGCTGCTGACCATCTTCTTGCTTTTTCTTAGTCGCCTCTTACCGACACCCAACAGGAGGAGATGGGAGGTTGCAATTAATACCCGGACCCCCATCGGTTATAGGTTCTTAATTACATTGTATAACTTTATATTATGCATCATGAACTTACGGTTTACAGTCTCCAAAACACCAAACAATGTATCTGAAACATTAACAAATGGTTTATTAGGGAACCTAGTATCTGTATCTGTTTCCAGTTTTTGTAGTATCACTATAGTTTAGAAAAACAGTGTGGAAGAAATAAGGGGCGGATAAATTAATTTATTTTTTAATGGACTGTATTAGGTATTGAATATTAAGCCGTAGGGCGAAAAATCTAGTTACCCAAAATAAAAAAACACTACGGGCTACAAGAGAGCGGGCAAGGTACCTAGGAAAACGTTGAAATCAGTACCTGGATATCCAGATTCCAGGTTGTCTTCTTATGTGTCTTGATTCTTCAATATTGATATATTATCACAGCGTATTTTCAGATATTCAAAATCGCGAGACCGGCCGGTAAAAGTACGAATGTGCAAATCAGCTGCGCGCACGACGAATAACGAATATCTTCTGCTGTCACTTTGACATATTGACATTTCTTTTTCTCTTCTTTGGAACAAAGGGTTTTAAGGATGGATAGGAAAATAGGAAAGTAGCTTAGTAGTTTTTAGATAATCTGGCCTAACCATTTCCCCCACCCTTAAAGGGTTACCTTTAAAGGAAATATGATATTATCATTCAGCAAAATAAATAGAAGAGAACAAAATCTCATATTTAAAAAGATTCATAATAAAGAGAAGTAAATAATATTTATATTAAATTATATTATGTGTGTGAATTAAATAAATAATGAATAAATGAAAAATAAATATGTAACCAAAGTGTGAATTATTGTGTTGGTAAGGGGCACAAACGAACCACCGGACGAACGAGTGTGCCTCTTGCGGTTCTAACTGTGGCTACGCGTACTATGTTGTCCTTGGAGGGATGAACCTTTTCAATCACCCCCAAAGGCCATGACAATACAGGAGAATTATCATTGATTATAATGACCACCGTGCCTATTTCTATAGGGTTAGATGTTTGTGTCCATTTTTGTCGTACTTGTAGCTGGTGCAAATATTCTGTTCTCCAGCGGCGCCAGAAAGATTGTACCAACTTGTCTAAGAGCGAATGTTGCTGGAGTAAATTTACGGGTGTGGACTCTACATCGGGTGCGGGTAATGCGCTGAGCGGAATGGTATTTAAGAAATGTGCAGGTGTTCCGATGGATCTGAGCTAAGTACGGTAAGAGGACGCGAATTTAAAAGACATTCTACTTGATTGATAACTGTTACTAAACCTTCGTACGATAAGATTTGTTGACCTATTACCTTAAAAAGATGATTTTTAACACACTTTACCATACTTTCCCAACATCCACCAAAGTGCGGGGCTGCGGGTGCTATAAACCGAAACTCTATACGATTTTCTGAGAGTTCTTCTTCTAAACGCGGGCGGTATTCCTTTTTAATAAAATCATACAGGTCGCGTAAATAGTTCCGTGCACCAACGAAATTAGTTCCGTTGTCACAATATAAATACTTCACCGGACCACGACGCGCAAGAAAACGTTTTAAGGCGGCGAGAAAACTAACTGTTGTAAGATCTGTGGCCACTTCAATGTGAAGTGCACGTGTAGTAAGACATGTAAATATACAGAGATAAGCTTTTCGGGACTTAACACCACGAGCGCGAAAAGGTGTATACGATATAGGTCCCGCGTAATCACAGCCAGTATGGACGAACGCTTTCTCTGCCTGAGTCACTCTTTGACTGGGTAAATCTGCCATCAAAGGGAACTGCGGTCGCGGTTTAGATTTAAAGCATATATTACATTTATTAATCCTAGAACGAATAATTCGTCTAGCGGATAGGATCCAAAACCTTTGTCTTAATAGAGACATAAGTAGTTCAGGTCCTGCGTGTAAATATTTTTTATGATAATAGTCGATCAATAATTCTACCAGTTGATCATGACGTGGTAGAACGACTGGATATTTGGACTCAGTTCGTTCTGCGGAATTAGACAGGCGGCCACCTACATGGATAAGGTCGTCCTGTAAAAATGGTTTAAGTTTCATTAATGCGGGCGAACAATTTTTACCAGACTTTAAATTTTTTATGTCATGACCGAAATGTCTTTTTTGTATATCGCGAATTATTAAGCATTCTGCGAAACTGATATCGGATGCCGTGACTGTTGTCGATTGGGTTCGGGGTAATTTTTTAATAAATTTACAGACGTGAACTAATATCCGCGTGAGTTTACTCCAAGACGAAACACGTGTAGCGAGGTCTTCTACTAGGGAAGTTTCTGGATACGGTGTTGTGATGGTATGCGTAGATATTTTCTCTTCCGGTATGTGATCTAGCGTTACGTTGTCTATTTTATTAATAGGCCATTGCGATGGTTCTTGTATGAGCCATGCAGGACCATGTAACCAAAGCGGGTGAGATATAAACTTAGCAGGTGTTAGCCCTCTCGATAAACAGTCTGCCGGATTGTCGACACCTGCGACATGATGAAAATGAGCAGCTGGTAAGTTGTCAATAGTTTTGACAACTCGGTTGGCAACAAAAGTTTGCCAGCGGTGCGGTGAGGAATTTAGCCAACATAATGTGACTTTAGAATCGGTGAATGCATAAATTTCGAATATCGGATAACGTGAATCATACGTGTCATGAACGCTTCGTATAAGCTTCGCAAGTAGTACGGCGGCGCACAATTCGAGACGAGCGATAGAGAGAGGTTTCACAGGTGCTACCTTCGACTTAGCACAAATGAGTTGCGTCGAAATTCGGTCTGTATACGTAATATGTGCATATACAACTCCTCCGTAAGCACGTTCACTCGCATCAGAGAAGCCGACGAGGCGAATCACACAACCTTCGAACACACCTAAATGTCGCGGGATTTTTAAATTATTAAGAATCGGAAGCTCTGCACAAAATCGTTTCCATGTTTCCACTATTTGATGAGGCGGAGTATCATCCCAGTCGAGTTTTAATAGCCATAACTCTTGAATGAGAAGCTTAGCAAAAACAACAACTGGTGCTACAAAGCCCATTATATCCCAAATCCTAGCCACCGTAGCTAAAATTACACGTTTTGTACAGTTCGCGTCCGGTGCGGTAATTTTAAATTTAAAATTATCATCATTTTTAGACCAACTTAAACCTAGAATTTTCTGATGTGCAATTTTATCAAATTCGATAGGTTCAGAAGCCTTATGCGTAGCGGGAATGGTATCTAAGACCGTTTCTGAATTACTGGTCCATTTAACCAAATCAAATTGTGCGCGTTGAAACAGATGGATCAGCTGATGAGCTGCTGCCACGGCCTCATTTTCGGACATAGCACTGAAGACTATGTCGTCCATGTAAATATAATTAGAAGCGATTTCTTTAGCTAATGGAAAATTATCTCCTTCGTCTTCAACCAGCTGTTGTACGACTCGGAGCGCGTGATAGGGACTGGATCTAAGTCCAAAACAAACCCTGTTAAATTCATAGACCGTAAGTTCGTCTTGAGGGCGGAAGCGGTATAATATACGCTGAAAGCGGCGGTCGCGAATATTCATTATTATTTGCAGGAACATTTGTTTACAATCAGCGGCGAGTGCGGTAGCGAAGAGACGAAAATTTAAAATAATTGTAAACAAATCACCTTGCAAATTAGGACCACTGTGAAGTAAATCGTTAAGCGAATGTCCTGAGCTAGATTTATGACTAGCATCGAGAACCATGCGGAGACTAGTGGTCTTGTCTGCACGGCATACACCGTGGTGCGGTATGACATAGACTGGATAAGCATCGTCATTGACAGCGGGCGGCGCGGGTGACAGATAACCTTTTTCCAAATATTCGTGTATAACTGAGTCATAAGCGGCTCGAAATTCCGGCGCGGCTTCCAACTTCTTTTCCAAGCCTAAAAAACGCTTTCGGGCGGTTTCATAAGTATCTCCGAGCGCACAGACGTCACCACGAAATGGTAATGAGACTATATACCTGCCAGTATCTTTATCGCGTTCGGTGGTTTCGCGAAAAAAGTGTTCACATTCAACCTCATCGGAAGATAATGTGGGCGGTGCGGTTAAAGGCGATTCGTCTATCTGACAGAACCTCTTCATAATTGAATCAATCGGATCACATTGATCACGATTGTCCGGTATGGGTTGCATAGTGCAACAAGTTACGGTTTCGCGAGCGGGAAGAGCGGGCGCATTGCCCATAATGACGTAACCAAGCGCGGTTGTATTGCGGGTGGACCGGCGAGGCTACCCCGTACTATACCAGGCAATAAAAGTTGTGAAAACAACGAACTCCCGATTAATATTTCAATTGGCGCTGGTCTATGGTACTCTTCGTCCCCCAATGGCAAGCCTTGTAAGAACGGGAGCGCGGAAATATCCACTTGCGTAGATGGTAAATGGTCCGTTATTTTATCAACCACGAGCGAAGAAATATTATATTTTACGTTTAAATTGTAACGAGAAGAAAATTGAAAGTTAACAGTTCCTTGCGTATGTTTCTCGGACCCACCGATGCCTTTTACCTTTATTATTATGCGGTTTACAGAAAATCCTAATTTATCACAGCATTCTGAAGTAATAAAATTACATTGAGATGCACTATCAAGTAAACAACGCACGTGTTGCTGAGAGCCATACGCGTCTCGTACCAATACCACCGCAGTAGCAAGTAGAACCGTTGTGTTGCTATTACATTGCGCGGCAAGCACCCGAGTATCTTCTGACTCACTCTGGCATGGCGGCACTGGCGCGGCGATGGACGTCGTACACAACGATACGTCGGAGCTGTTCATGGCGCTTACAGTAGGAGCGGAGTTAAGTACCGTAAGTTGCGGTGATGTCGCAGTGGTTAAAAGGGATCGTGAGTTATCAAAGTGCAGCAAAGTATGATGTTTACCGTGACATGTTCGGCACTTTGACACGCTGGCTACACGGTTATAAACCACAGCCACTAACTTGATAAAGTGGCTACGATTCCAGGAAAAATATCGATATGTCGATATTTTATGTTTAGTAGTCTTGTGTACTACAAGAACGGTGAACGTTTAGGAACCGTTGCGCAGTGCTCACCGAATAGATTCGATTCCCTAATCTTAATCGTACATCGGACACTTGCTCTTTTAGTTCAGCTTGAACGATGAACAAGCAACCGTACGAAGTACTACGTACGAAAGAGTCCGGTCCTCATCTTGCGGATGTTGTGTGTTGCCAGGGCCAAAGTTCGGTGGGGGTGGTAGCGGGGCATCTGCCAGAGATTCTTAGCACCCCCTGCTCGACCGTTACCCCGCCTGCTACCAAGGCGAGGAATAGAGGAGCCGCCGGGGACTGGGGGCCATTTGCAAGTCGTGTCTGTCATTGTGTGTTTAGAGGGGAGTTGCCATAATCCCCACGCAGGGGCAGGCGTCTTGGGGATCGCAGTATATATGAAGAGATGAATCTCAAACAAAAGACGTTGCTGCCCGTCTTCTTGATTTCCCTTAGTCGCCTCTTACGATACACCCAACGGGAAGAGATGGGGGGATGCAATTCTAACCCGGCACCCCACGGGTATTTTATACTACACTAGCTGTAGCCCGCGGCTTCGCCCGCGTTGGTTTTGTAAGTAAAACGCGTATTAAATTAAGGATGAAGGTTTTTAAAAATATTGTTTACACTTTTATTAAACCTGGACCTATTATGTGTCATTTCATCAAATATACATACTTGATGACATAGCCTGTATTTTTGTAACTCTGTCTGTCTGTCTGTCTGCTACGCTTTAACGCCTAAACCACTGAACCGATTTCGATTAAATTTGGTACAGAGACAGATTAGATCTTAAGAAAGGACATAGGCTACCTTTTATCCCGAACAAAAAGATTGAAGGGGTTCAAATAGGGAATGAAAGTAAGAATGGAATTTCGTCATTGTTGAAAATAGTACCGTGACTTTGTTTTACAATTGATAAGAAATCCTACTCCCTACTTCCTCCCTACTTCTATACTATCTAACTTTATGTATCTAACACTTCTATACTAATACTGTAAAGGGTTTAAATTTGTATTTTTGTATGTTTGTGTGTTTGTAAGTATGTGTAATCTAAGGGTAATCTTCGGAATTACTCATCCCATTTTGAAAATTCTTTTGCCTGCTGCCTATGCTGGGTTGAGCTGGATCATCGTACTAAAGCGAGCTGGATCATTTACCTCGGTAAATCCAGGTGGATCGATGTGGATCAAGATGGACCGAGGTAGACCGAGATAAGTCAAGGTGGGTCGAAGTGAGCTCAAAGTGAAATAAACTGGTTCGAGATGAGTCAAGCCGGATTATCAAACTGCATCAAACTTGATTGAACCGAGTAATAACGGATTGAATTGAATAAAAACTGGTTTGTGCTAGATTACACTGGATCATGCAGGATCAATTATGATCATGAGGTAAATCGAAGTGGATCGATGTGGATCAAGATAGACAGAGGTGGATTGATATGCCAAGGTGGTTTGAAGTGGGTTAAGATGGAATAAAGTGGATTGAGTTAAGCCAAACACGACCATGAAATTGCATTGAACCGGATCATACCGGATTCAGCTAAATAAAACTGGTTTTAGCTGGATCAAACCGGATCAAGCAGGATCAAGGTGACTTGAGCAAAACCGAGCTGGATCAAAGTACATCGAGGTGGGTCGATGTGGATCGAGATGGACCGAGGTGGATCGATATAAGTCAAGGTGGTTTGAAATGGTTTAAGTTGGAATAAAGTGGATTGATATGATCCAAGCTGGATCATTAAACTGTATCGAACTTAATTGAACCGGATTGAGCTGAATAAAACTGGTTTGAGCTGGATCAAACTGGATTAAGCAGGATTAAGGTGAAACGTGCTAAAGCGAGATGGATCGAAGTTAATCGAGATGGACCGAGATGGATCGATATAAGTCAACGTGGTTTGAAATGGGTCTAGTTGGAATAAAGTGGATCCAAATGAGCCAAGCTAGATCATCAAACTACATCAAACTCGATTAAACGTAAAACTGGTTTGAGCCGCATCAAACTGGATCAAGCAGGATAAAGCTGGTTTGAGTTCGATATAGCTAAAGCGAGCTGGACCGAGGTAAATCGAGATGGATCAATGTGGATTGTGGATCGCCATAGACCGTCGCGGATCAATATAAGTCAAGGTGGGTCGAAGTGGGTCAATATGAAACAAAATAGACCAAAATTAGTCAAGCCAGATTATCAAGCTGTATCGAACTGATTCGAGCTGGATCGAGGTGGATCGATGTGAATCTAGATGAATTGAGGGGATCGAGATAAGTCAAGGTGGTTTGAAGTGGGTCAAGTTGGAATAAAGTGGATTGAGTTGCGTCAAGCAGGATCATCAAACTGCATCAAACTCGATTAAACGGGATAAAACTGGATTGAGCTGAATAAAACTGGTTTGAGCCGGATCAAACTGGATCAAGCAGGATAAAGCTGGTTTGAGTTCGATATAGCTAAAGCGAGCTGGACCGAGGTAATTCGAAGTGAATCAATGTGGATTGTGGATCGCGATAGACCAAAGCGGATCAATATAAGTCAAGGTGGGTCGAAGTGGGTCAATATGAAATAATATAGACCAAAATTAGTCAAGCCAGATTATCAAGCTGTATCGAACTGATTCGAGCTGGATCGAGGTGGATCGATGTGAATCTAGATGAATTGAGGGTATCGAGATAAGTCAAGGTGGTTTGAAGTGGGTCAATTTGGAATAAAGTGGATTGAGTTGCTTCAAGCCGGATCATCAAACTGCATCAAACTCGATTGGACCGGATAATACCGGATTGAACTGAATAAAACTGGTTTGAGCTGGATCAAACTGGATCAAGTTGGATCGAACTAAAGCGAGGAAAATCGAGGTGGATTGATGTGAATCGAGATGCACCGAGGTGGCTCGATATAGTTAAATCTGGGTGGGTCGATGTGAGTCAAGGTGAAACAAAGTGAATCGAGATGAGTCAAGTCAGACTATCACACTGCATTGAACCGGTTCGAGTTGGATCAAGATTGATTGATATGGATCGAGATAGATCGAGGTGGATCAAGATAAGTCAAGGTGGTTTGAAGTGGGTCAAGTTGGAATAAAGTGGATTGAGTTGAGCCAAGCTGGATCATCAAACTCAATTGAACCGGGTTTTACGGGATTGAGCTGAATATAACTGGTTTGAGCTGGATCAAACTGGATCAAGCAGGATCAAGTTGGATCGAGCTAAAGCGAGGTAAATCGAGGTGGATCGATGTAGATCGAGATGAACCGAGGTGGATCGAAATAGTTAAGTCTGGGTGGGTCAAAGTGGGTCAAGGTGAAACAAACTGGATCGAGATGAATCAAGCCGGATTATCAAACTGCATAGAACTGGTTCGAATTGGATCAAGGTTTAGAAAAAAAACCAAAAATTAGTTTCTTCAATTGTTGTGTTGAGTTTATTTACCGACTTGGTGTTTACTCTACCTGCATTATAGCATTAAATAGAAAACCTTATTTGTGCAAACTTCAAATCCATGAAATTCACTTAAGGGTTGTTTTTGCCGGAATAGGTATGTTAGATTCTTGTGTGCAATACATAAATTAAGTATTGGCTGTAGTTCAAAAAACATTTTTTGGACCCCAATTAGATCCTCTTAGGGGTTGATAATCAAAACAATATTATTGGCACATGGATTTGCATTTGCGGTGATAAATGTATTCGCAAAGTTTCATCAATACAGCATGATTTTTTTTATGCGCATTTCATACTCAAACACCATGCGAATGCACCCCTTTAGCGGTCGTTTTTTTTTAAAGTTATGAAATACGTGTTTCTTTATTTCTTTTGCTCAGTATACTGACAAAGTTTCGTGTCTGTGTGATGATTTTTTTTTAACCATACACACTTTGGGAGCCCATTTGACCTAATTAAGTGTGAAATGTCGAGTTCGTTCTTATTGTTCACCTTCAAATTTCATGATTCTACTTAAAAAATTTTTGAATGTACGGTGATTTCTAGAAAAAAAGCCTGTTCTTTTAATAATATAGATTATAAATTTTTCCCTCTTATCCCTCTTTAGGGGTAGATTTTTTGAAAAATAAAAAAAATACGTGTTCAATCATTTTATTTTGAGGGTATTTTCACCAACTTTTAAATCAATTAATTAAGTGTCTGGGTGTTGTTTATCTATTTAATTATGTTTTTACAAAAAAAAAAAAGTATATAAGTATTAGTATCAGTTGTCTGGTTTCCATAGTACAGGTTCTGCCTAGTTTGGGATCGGATGACCGTGTGTGGATTGTCCCAAGATATTATTATTATTTATTATTAATTGAACCAAGTAATAATTATTTCCCATACAAAGTTTACCAACCCCTAGCGCACCCCCAATGGTTGTTTTTAAAAAATCCCGAAACACGTGTTTCTTTATTTTATTCAAAGAATCTTTCCAGTAAATTTCAAGTCAATTGAACCATACAATAAAAAGTTTCATACAAAAGAAAACACCCCATTTGACCCCTTTAGGAGTCGAATTTTCAAAAATCCTTTCTTAGTGGATGCTTACGTCATAAGAAGAACCTACTGTCCAAATTTCAGCTTTCTAGGTCCAGCGGTTTGGCCTGTGCTTTGATGAATCAGTCAGTCAGTCAGTCAGTCAGTCAGTCAGGACAAGTAATTTTATATGTATTGATTGATGATTGATATGCAAAATTCCTGTGACCAGCCCCTAACCATGTGATGATAATGATGATCGTTGTGTGATGATGATCTTCATCACCAAGATATGAACGAAGTTGATGATGTGTGATGATGATTTATCTTTTAATGTGTACTTATGTATACATGAAAAATACACTATGTATTTATTTCAATTTGTAAATAAAATTCGTTTATTAATCGGTTGGTAAAAGTAAACAAAAAGACTAAAGTAGTTTTGAGGTTTAAAAAACGACGGATGCATCGTCAACGATTGACAACGACGTCGACAGCTAAAAACATTCTGTTTACGATATAAACTAGTCGAAACTTTAGACTGTTTTATAAACTAGTTTATCGTGGACGATATACGGTCTGGTTTTATCGAATGAAAATGCGTCGACGATAGACTTGTGTGTACTACAATGAGAGAACTATTCCTTTTCATTTTTAGTACAACACTCTTTTAGTACTTCGTCTTTCGGTATGTATTCGTAGTCTCTGGCTCTATGAACGAATAGGAATAGCTGACCAGTTATTACAGATAATAACTGGTCAGCTATTCCTATTCGTTTTTAGTACATCATTCATTTGGATTAATTTAGTACTTCGTCTTCCACTGGAGATTTATTCATCTCTGGTTCTGCACGAACTGGTCCGATCAGTAGTATTACTCGTAGTAGTAGTATTACTCGTTGTCACACTCAGAACGGGACTGAATGAGCGGGAATTATATGTACTAAAATAATAAATTTTTACATTTGAAAGATTATACTAGTACGTAGCGCTCCGTTCAATGTCCGAGCAAAAACAAGCTTAGAAGACGTAACGTAACGTTACGTAACGTGATGACGTGATAACGTGTGATTTTAATAGTTTTTGAAATATTATTGTTGTATGACGCAGTATGTAAACAAATAAAGCTAACAAAAAAAAAAACAAGATCATTAAATGGCTGAAATGCGCGGGGGGTGGCGTCTTCAATTCGAACAATGATGATGATATAGATGATGATGGTGATGATTATAACGTACGTACCTATCATATCATTAGTTAATAGTAATTCTACTTCAGTTGGGCGGTGTATTGTGTACACATGGGTCTTGTTGTGGTCCAAAAAGAACTTTCGAGATTCCATACATTTGTGATCATTGCATACATTCGATAATACCTAATTATACTGTATGTTGTAGATTAAAATAAAATTACAAGACAGAAGTTAGTAAACAGGTGCAATCGTTTGAAACATTTGTAAACTACCTATTAAGTACCGTAGTACCGTACGGTTAGTGTGAACTCGTTCACTTCCGAAACTGTACTAGTATGGAACGATCTTTCAAATCAACGAGCAGGCGCACAAGACTGCTGACTGGCTGATTGGCTAGGTTTATTGAAGAAATATCGTCGTCCATCATAGGATCCTGTTCACAATATTTCTACCACCTACTCGTCATGTCCTGTCCAGAGAGTATAAATTTAGTATGTCTACGTTTATTGGTTCAGTGATTGTGTCATTAAACCCTGGCAAAGATTACCACGTATTCTTTAGTAGCACTGGATAAACACGTGTACATTTCGTGACTTTCGGACGAATGGAAGTACTAGAAAATGTATGTTACTATGGATATAACTACATCTATGATACATAGCTATCAACCCTATGCATTTAACTAGCTTTCACATAAAAAAACGCGCATTGAAACCTGTCCACTCGTTGGAGCGCTATGATGCCACAGAAAGACTACGTCGAACTTATAAGACCCCTCCTTTTTGATCGGTGGTTAAAAATATCGATACAATAAAATACTTTCAGCTCCTCTAAGCCATATTATTAACCTTTCATTAAGCCAAGGCAGATTTCCATCTAAACTAAAACGCTCAATAGTTAAGCCCATCTACAAAAAAGGTGATAGGTGCGATATGAACAATTACCGCCCCATCACTCTTATTCCAGTCTTGTCAAAGGTCTTTGAAAAAATTATGCATGAGCGACTATATTCTTTTATTACAAAACATAAAATTCTAAAACAAGAACAATTTGGATTTAGGAGAAATATGTCAACAACTTTGGCTTGTTTTGCTCTTGTAAAGCTTATAACCACGAGTCTTAATGATAAAACACCTATTGCATCCATATTCGTTGACATGTCAAAAGCATTTGATTTTGTAGATCACACAATATTGATCTCGAAATTAGAGAAATACGGCATAAGAGGACAGGCTTTAAAATGGCTTGAATCTTACCTCACAAACCGACAGCAATGTGTGGAGATAACTGGATACGCCAGAAACTATAAAACCACATATCGGTCTCCATATATAAAAAATGGCTGTGGTGTTCCTCAGGGTAGCATATTGGGGCCTTTACTTTTTTTACTGTATATAAATGATCTACCTAATATTACTAAAAATAAATGTATCCTGTATGCCGATGATACAACGATATGTATAGAGCACAAATTTAATAATTTTTCAGAATACCAAAATGAAATAAAAGAAACACTTGACAACGTAGTAACATGGTTAAAACATAATAATCTACAGATAAATACTAATAAAACAAAATTAATTCAATTCCAGACATATAATAGCAATCGCCAACAACTAAATATACTTTATGATAATAATATTATTGAAGAAGTAGATGATATAAAATTCCTAGGACTAACAATAGATACATTTTGTAATTGGAAAGCACACACAGATAATTTATGTTCAAGACTTGATAGATTTGTATACGTCCTCAGTAAATTAGCACGCGTGGTTGGCGTTGAAGCGGCACTATGTGCATATCATGGATATGTGTCATCGCTTCTACGGTATGGCATAATAATGTGGGGTAATTCTGTTAACATGACTAGAGTATTTATAGCGCAGAAAAAATGTATACGTGCAATATGTGGAGCTCATCCACTAGACAGTTGTGTGCCATTGTTTAAACATCTAAATATACTACCATTCCCAGCCTTATATATTTTTGAAGTTTGTATTTTTGTCTATAAGAACAGTAATTTATTTATTAAACATAATGATACGGTTGCCAGAGCAAGCCGCAGAATTCATACGTTGTATGTACCTAGACAAAATATTAAACAATTCTCAAATAATGTCTTCTGCATGGCTATTCGCATATATAATAAAATACCAGATATCTTTAAGACATTAGAATTTAATGCATTCAAAACGAAATTATTTAAATTTTTACTCGACAAGTCGTACTACACCATCAAAGACTTCCTAAATGAGAAATTTGATAGCAAATTAGTAATATAAGCTATCATGGTTGTATCTGCTATTTTGAAATTAAATCTGACTTATTTTATTTATTGACATATGGATTATAATGACTTTATTTTGTATTCAATTCATCTAATTTTATACCTTGACATAATAATTTGTATAAGTAAAATATGTAATAATTATAATTGTTCCGAGAGATTTTAATATACTAAATACATTTGTACGCCGGAAACGGCAGAGTATTTGATACCTATAATACTGTAACATCTTATATACAATGCTCTAACAAATAAATCATTCTCATTCTTATTCTTATTAAAATAAAAAATAAACCGCGATATAATCCGTAAAAATATTAAACTATTTTTCATTTAAATATCGATACGATGTTATATCGATACCTTATCACGATGTCGCATTGACTACGCGGGACGGCGTGCGACTAACTGCTACAAAACCCAGTTGGGGGATACTCGCTGAACGTCTGGCGAGCGCTAATGGCATATCTATTGTATAGCTAGTATCATGAAAATCAGTCCTGCTGTTTAAAGATCAGCTCTTTTCCAAATAGACGTAGGGATACATTAGTTATATAGATAGTAAGATACATTTTCTAGTACTTCCATTCGTCCGAAAGTCACGAAATGTACACGTGTTTATCCAGTGCTACTAAATAATACGTGGTAATCTTTGCCAGGGTTTAATGACACAATCACTGAACCAATAAACGTAGACATACTAAATTTATACTCTCTGCACAGGACATGACGAGTAGGTGGTAGAAATATTGTGAACAGGATCCGATGATGGACGACGATATTTCTTCAATAAACCTAGCCAATACTTCTCAGTGCCAGTCAGTCAGCAGTTTTGTGCGTCTGCTCGTTGTTTTGAAAGATCGTTCCGTACTAATACAGTTTCGGAAGTGAACGAGTTCACACTAACCGTATCATTCGTTATATTCGGTCTAAGGACCGAATAGAACGAATGATACGGTACTACGATACTATTAAGTACCGTAGTAGGTAGGTAGTTTACAAATGTTTCAGAACGATTGCACCTGTTTACTAACTTCTGTCTTGTAATTTTATTTTAATCTACAACATACATTATAATTAGGTATTATCAAATGTATGCAATGATCACAAATGTATGGAATCTCGAAAGTTCTTTTTGTACCACAATAAGACCCATGTGTACACAATACACCACCCAACTGAAGTAGAACTACTAATAACTAATGATATGATAGGTACGTACGTTAACTCCTTCGGAGTTCCTGGACGTTCGGGGTGTGGGCCCTTTGAACATCCATTGAGGAGGGCGGCGGGGTTGCGACCCCCGTCCCCGTGAGCACCTTGACTGGTTCCTGGGGGGCTACAATGCGCCCCCGGCGGTGGGCTCAAAGGCAAGGCACTGAGTGCCCCTGGTGCAGATCCCACCGGAGAGCCCTGGGGTTCCCCCTCTCATCGTTCTGTTTTCCACTTGCATCTGATAGTCGTGTACCCATACTTCCTCATACTTAGTACATCGAACGGTTTCTTGCACATCGTTCAAGCTGAATTAATAGAGCGAGTGTCCGATGTACCGTTTGGTCAACGACAAAACTAGTGTAGGCTTCTCTTTTACCAATCGATGGATCAATGAATTTTAATTACAAATTGAAATAAGTATATTATCGTGTATTTTTTCATGTGTACTTCTGCACACCATCATCACCATTCATCATAATCATCATTTTTCACATCTTCATCAGCATTATCACACATCATCATCATCATCATTCATCATCATCATTATTCACATCTTCATCACAATTCACATATTCATCACCGTTCATCATCATTATCAAACACCATCATCACCATTCATCATCATCAACACTATTCACATGTTTATCACCATCATCACACATTTTCACTATTCATCATCATCATCATTCACATCCTCATCACCATTTATCATCTTCATCACCATTATAACACATAATCACCATTCATCGTCATTCACATCTTTCACACCATCATCACCATTCACATCTTCATCACCATTCATCATCATCATTCACATCTTCATCATGTTCATCACACTACTATCATCATAATCATCACCATCATCATCTATATCATCATCATTGTTAGAATTGAAGACGCCACCCCCCGCGCATTTCAGCCATTTAATGATGTTGTTTTTTGTTAGCTTTATTTGTTTGAAATGAAAATGAAAATATCTTTATTTACTTTAACATTATTACATTTAAAACATAGTTCCTGGAAATCTCTTTTAGGCATATATAGATGCCTGTGTCAGAGACCTCCGCTCTTCCATAGCATCATGTTAAATTAAATATGTACATTATAAAGTGCAATTACGAGGAGAAAAGTAAAGAATAAAAATTAAAGTGTCATATGTGCCTGTGTGGATGTACCTATGTATGTGTGTGTGAGTTTGTGTGAGTGTGCGTGTGTGTAGGTATATATGTTTCATGTCTGAGTATAGATGTATGATTTGTGTAGTAGTACGCGTAGTGTGCATTTGTGTCCAATCAGATAAATGGTGCTAGGTATTTAGTTTACACTCAGTAGTGCTTCCGTTTCCTCGTAACTTAAAGTTTTAATCCATGCAATCAATATTTTTTTACACTCATTATATGATTTCAAATAAATTTGTAACTGTTTATTTACTTTGTTATATAAATTAGATGAGCGTTTTACACTTTGCATACTCGCAAACACTGTTTTTGTAGAAGGAACAACTGCCACTACGTCTTTTCTTCTTTTATCTTTGATTCCTAATATTGGAGTTAAGGTTTTATGTTTCCTTAGAATCGTGTGTACTACATATAATTTGCGAATAGACAGTAAGTTACTCGATTTATACAGCAATTCAGTAGGGAAACGCTTATTTTTAAAATACATTAATTTTATCAAACCACGCTGAGCTCTTTCCACCTCCAAAAAACGTGTTTTATAAGTCCCACCCCAAATAGAAATACAATACACTATAATGCTCTGTACCAAGCTTATATATATTTGATTTAAAAGATTTTTCTGGGAACCAGGGACATTTGAATCATTCCTTGGGACTATATGTCTGAGAGATTTAAACATCCAAATAAATTTACGAATCCTACTACCAATCTGTTCGATTTGAGGATACCAGGATAATCTATTGTCAACCATAACACCTAAATATTTAGTCTCGTTTACTCTATTTATTGTTGGACAACTACATAAAGTACTTCCAGTGTCAGCACATTCATGTATTTGTATCTTAAAGTCTGGACATGGCTGGGTATTATTATATATACTAAAGCAGATATAGTTAGTCTTAGACGTATTAAGAGTGAGGAGATTATTATTCAGCCACTTTGTAATCTGAGTCATTCCTTCTTCTGCATTAGCTTTAACCTCATTCCAAGAAACACCTTTTAAGACAATGGCGGTGTCATCGGCATATGAAAAAATTTTAGCGTTTTTTATATTTAAATTACATAAATCATTTATATAGATTAAAAAGAGGGTAGGGCCAAGTACACTACCTTGAGGGACGCCACACGTTACGTCAACATTCTCACTAGTACATAGCCCCATTTTAACCTTTTGTTTTCTATTTGTTAAATAATCTTTAAATATAGAAAGTTGTATACCCCGAATTCCAATTTTTTCTAACTTCTTCATAAGAATAGGGAAAGAGACTGTATCAAAGGCCTTTTTTAGGTCTATAAAAATAGATAAACATTTTTGTGATTTGTCAAGTTGTTCAGTAATAAGTGAGCTTAAGGATGTTACTGCATCTTCCGTTGATATACCTTGCCGAAATCCAAATTGAGACGGGGATATTATATTATATCTAGTCAAATAATTGATTAATCTAGTATTTAAAAGCTTTTCTAAGATTTTGGCTAAAACAGGTAATACAGAAATAGGCCTATAGTTACTGATATCTTCTCTATCCCCATTCTTATACACAGGAGTTATTATTGATTGTTTTAATGAAGTGGGAAAAATGCCCTTTTTAAAGCATAGGTTAACTAAATGTGTTATAATAGGAATTATTTCATGTTTTATATATTTAACGTATTTGGTTGTGATATTATCCCATCCCGGGGCACTATCAGATTTTAGATTAGTAATTATATTATTTACTTCGTCAAGATCTACATCTAGGAGGCCAAAAGATTGAGGCTGACTTGGTAGGTTATTAAGGTAATTATTTAGATCGTTGTCATTTAATTTAGATTGTATTTCATTAGCTAGTTTCTTACTAATATTAGAAAAATAATCATTGATGTAATTAGCTGATTCTAATGGGGTTGATTTCAAATAGGTTAATTCCGTGTTTGTAGATTTAGATTTATTAGTGTATGTTATAGATTTTATATTTTTCCAAAGTAGTTTGTTATTATTAATAGAATTAGCAAGTAATGTCCTATCATATTTTCTCTTAAGTTTTTTTATAAGGTTGTTACAAAAGTTTCTATAACGCGTAAATATAATTTTTTTTACATCATCGTTAGGGTTATCACGGGCCTGTTTCTGCAGCTTATTCCGATTTCTGATACATCTTAAGATACCCGGTGTGATCCACGGCTTTATAATTCTTTTACTTTTAGGGATTTTAATAATAATTGTATTTTCTTTTACTGACTCCACAATTTTATTAATTAAACCATCTACTATTAAATTAGGGTCATCACAAAAAAGTAGTTCGGATATGTTTTTTTCTTTAAGATATTTAAGTGCTTTTTCAAAATTAATTACGGTGTTTGTTTTACATGCAAATTGACAGGTTTTTAACTTAGCTAATATTAACATAGTTGCAAAATGATCAGTTGTAGTGGTATGTAATATAGCAATAGATGCAGAAACCTTTTTCTTATTTATTTTTAGCATAATGTGATCGAGGCAGTTATTTAATCTTGTAGGTAAAGTATGTCCAGGGAGAATACCATAGGCTGCCAATGTGTTAAGATAGTACGTCCTGTTTTTATATTCATAAGTTCTTTCCATGGGCTTAGATATAATATTAATGTTAATGTCTCCCGTAATTATAATATTTTTTTGGGCAGTGAGGGTGTCCAAATGTAAAGACAGCGAGTCCGTAAAGGTTTCCGCATTTGTATTCGAGGGAGAGCGGTAAATACATAAAATGGTATTATTTAATATATTTAACTGTAAACACGTTGCTTGAGCTAATTTTACTTCAGTAACTTTAGATTTTAGTGTATTTTTTACGTAAACGACCACACCATCGTTTTGATTTTGTTGACAAGCAGTAGCATAGGTATTATAATTATTTAAACTAGGTAAGGGTTTACTTCGGTTAAGACGGCATTCAGTCAAAACGATGACATCCGTTTCAAAAGTAAAACTGGATAAATTTATAATAAAATCATCAAAATTGCAATATATACTTCGGATATTTTGAGAAACGATTGTAAGATCAGTTCTGTTTATATTGTAATGCTTTGTAACCTCGTTACAGTTACAAGCAATAGATCTCGCTATTTCAAATGTATCTATATCATTTATTGTCTTTACTAAATTATCCATTTAAAAAAACAAATAAAAATAATATTAAATTGCGCAGACTGTCAATGTATGAAACTATTTCGCGTAATTTTATGTTCTGTCTAAAGG
Source organism: Furcula furcula (assembly GCA_911728495.1). Lineage (NCBI taxonomy): Eukaryota > Metazoa > Arthropoda > Insecta > Lepidoptera > Notodontidae > Furcula > Furcula furcula. Next base: position 11,387,993 of record OU452265.1, on the reverse strand, counting down.
GATAACAACGACAGGATGACGAATGAGTACTAAATTGAGTGTGTGAGACATGTGTGTTATTGTTCATGGTGAGGTTTTTAGGCACAGTAGGTATACGTGTTTGTGGACAGTTCAGGTGTGTGTAAATATGTGTGTAATTAGTATAACATTTAAAATAATAAAATATACTATTAAGATACAGAACTAAAAAATAAACAAAAAACTTTAGGAAATACAACAGGTAGTAGGCCGCACTGCATTTTCCCGCTATACAAAAACAATTGGACAAAGCAGCTAGTCATTTTACGTTCATAAGCTGTTGCACTTGTGATTCATTTTTTATAATTATTATAGGTGAGTTATCATCCTTTCTAACATAAACATTACCGTATGCTGTCCAGCAGTATTTATAAGTCTTAGACTTCGCAAGGTCACGAGCCAAGAAATGCAGTCTTGATCCTTTTGCGGTGAGTTGTTCAGTGAGAAATATAGGAGTATCCTCAGAGGTTTTGAAACCCAAATGTTTAGCACATAGCTTCGATTTATGTTTTATGTTGAAAGCCTTTCCCATTTTCAACATGTCAGTCTTTATTATAGTCGAGGTCGTTTCCACTATGATAGGAGTATTATTAATTCCTTCTCTTTTTGGTTTAACTCTGTAAATGTCCTTAATATCATTTTTACTTATCTCACAGCCTATATTTTTTGAAAGGTAAACAATCATGCTGATCAAATCTTCCTTGGTTTCATTATTACGCTTAGGCACATTCTTCAGTTCAAAATTTGGTTTACGACTATTCTTTTGTATATCTTCGATTTTCTCTTCAAGCATCGTAATGTATTTTTTTTCCTCTTGTGACTGGCGTTCCAGTTGTTCAATTTTCTTTTTAAATTCCTCATTTTGTGAAGATAGAAACGCAATCGATGCCTCAATCTTGTTGTTAGACTGCTTAATTTCTTTTAGAGAGGGTGAAATTTGTAGCTCTTGTACTTTCTTTAGTTCTAAAAACATATTTCTAATCTCAGACTTAAAATCATTAAAGTCCGTAGCGTCACAATTCTCTCGACGTCTTTTGTTTCGGTTAGTAGAAAATTTTTTTTGGTGACACTTCAGATTCAGTGATCATATTTATTTCCGATTCAGAAACAGACTTGTTCATATTTATTCTATAAACAATTTAGGACTTGATACTATAAGAATATTATTTCAAGTTCGGCCCTGTATTCTCAGAATAATTATTATATTAAAATTACAGAGTGCGAAGTCCGGCCCACACTAAATGCAGAAATAATAAAATGTCTTCCTGAGTACGTGAGCCAATGTGTGCAGCAATTAGAACAATGGTAGGCGGGGCCAACGCAGTAATTCTTCAATATGGCGTAAATCTTTATCGTAGTAGCTGAGCTATGTAGCGGTGGTAGGGGTGAAAGTAATATGGCGCACGGATTAGGCGTAGTTAATTAGCTTACGCGATACCAGGGCTGTAGATTTCTTGACCAGTTACTCGGCGCCTTAGTCCTGTAGTAGGGATGTAAATGACGATGGCGCACTTGGTGGGCGGCGTAGTCGCAGCGTAGCAACGATGTACCAGGGCTTTAGAAGTCTTGACCGACGCAGCGCTGCGACTTTGTTATGTTTATGCACTCCGAATATTCCTTACTGATTTATTTTAATAGAATTACTAAACTTTATTTTAAAATAAATTGACATAGGTTAGTGGACACGTCAACACCGTACGGTGATCCAGAGGGAAGGGATGTTTACATACAACAATAATATTTCAAAAACTCTTAAAATCACAAACGTTACGTAATTAATATTCAATAATAACCTAATCCTCATGTTCATTAACATTCAAATATGCATATCTTCTAGGCTTGTTTTTGCTCGGACATTGAACGGAGCGCTACGTACTAGTATAATCTTTCAAATGTAATAATTTATTATTTTAGTACTTTTAGTACATATAATTCCCGCTCATTCAGTCCCGTTATGAGTGTGTCAACGAGTAACTGATCGGACCAGTTCGTGCAGAACCAGAGAAGATGAAGTACTAAATGAATCCAAATGAATGATGTACTAAAAACGAATAGGAATAGCTGACCAGTTATTACAGAGCCAGAAACTACGAATACATACCGAAAGACGAAGTACTAAAAGAGTGTTGTACTAAAAATGAAAAGGAATAGTTCTCTCATGTACTACACAAGTCTATCGTCGACGCATTTTCATTCGACAAAACGAGACCGTATACCGTCCACGATAAACTAGTTTATAAAACAGTCTAAAGCTTCGACTAGATTATATCGTAAACAGAATGTTTTTAGCTGTCGACGTTGTTGTCAATCGTTGAATCTGCTCATAGGAATTTTGCATATGTAGTATAGAATACCCGTGGGGTGCCGGGTTAGAATTGCATCCCCCCATCTCTTCCCGTTGGGTGTATCGTAAGAGGCGACTAAGGGAAATCAAGAAAACGGGCAGCAGCGTCTTTTGTTTGAGATTCATCTCTTCATATATACTGCGATCCCCAAGACGCCTGCCAAGCGTGGGGATTATGGCAACTCCCCCCTAAACACACAATGACAGACACGACTTGCAAATGGCCCCCAGTCCCCGGCGGCTCCTCTATTCCTCGCCTTGGTAGCAGGCGGGGTAACGGTCGAGCAGGGGGTGCTATGAATCTCCGGCAGATGCCCCGCTACCACCCCCACCGAACTTTGGCCCTGGAAACACACAACATCCGCAAGATGAGGACCGGACTCTTTCGTACGTAGTACTTGGTACGGTAGCTTGTTCATCGTTCAAGCTGAACTAAAAGAGCAAGTGTCCGATGTACGATTAAGATGAGCGAATCTATTCGGTGAGCACTGCGCAACGGTTCCTAACCGTCCACCGTTCTTGTAGTACACAAGACTACTAAACATAAAATATCGACATATCGATATTTTTCCTGGAATCATAGCCACTTTATCAAGTTAGTGCCTGTGGTTTATAACCGTGTAGCCAACACTTGATTCGGAATTACAATTACCTGCCTTGTGTTTGATACTCAAACAATTTACACAGGCTTGGTGTTCCTTAACACATTTAAAACGATTGCTCGGGTTCATTTTATTGAATGCAGGACATTTATATAAATGGTCATGTACTATATCCTTACATAGGCATTTAAATGTATCAGACATAGCTACATAAGACTGCGGTTGCGGCATTTTATTATGAGTAGACACTCGCTTAGTGCTATTGCTAGCCGAACTCGTACTCGAATTAGACGAGCGTTGTAATATGTTAGACTGTTCCCTAACAAATTCAATTAATGTTTTAAACTGAGGAATTTTATCCTTTCGAGAATACATTTCAAAAGAACGAACCGTTTCCGGGTCCAATTTCCGTAATGCGGTATGTAAAATAATAAAATCTGATAAGTCAGAAAAGTCTAAATTCTTTAGAGCGTTTACAGAGGTTACAAATTTGTCTAAAAACAATTCTAAATTTTGAGGGGATGCGTTATTCAATGCTTTAAATTCAAAGATTTGATTTAAATAAGTTGACCCTAATAATCTCTTATCATCAAACTTTTCTATAAGCGTATTTAATATAAGTTCATAATTCTCCGCACAAGGTGTAATTCCAGAAAATGCTGATTGCGCTTTTAATGATAATTTCCCTAATAAGTAGTACAATTTATCAGAGTTTGTTAAAGATGGATTATCATGTATGTTAGATTTAAAACTTGCATAGAATAGCGGCCATGATCTGATATCTCCATTAAAAGAAACTAATTCTATTGGAGGCAAAGCAGGTCTTAATCTTTTAAAACTCTCATTACTGCTAGTTGAGTTACTATCTTTGCTAATAATTAAAAAGGTGCGTTTGATTTTGCAATATAATTCTTCAAAGGCATCCATTGACTGATACTCCACCTTTGCATTAGGATTTAATTGCATATTATAAATATTGTAATCATTTAATGCCTTTTCAAATTCCTTGCGCAAATCATCAATGGTTATTGCACTAGAAAGGAAAGTCTCCCTATCCTCAGCTGTTTCCAATCTCTGCGAGCGGTCATAAATGATTTGTAAGCGTTTAAACACAAATTCACGCTTAGCGGTGGCCATACATAATAAACCAGACAATTCTCTATTTGGTTCATCTTTAAGCGGTTCCTTTACGGAGGGTTCAGCCCTTTTAGACATCTTTTTTTATATAAGTAATCGAAAAGTGTGACAAATAATACACTAAACCGTTAAGTTATAATTATGTGAAATAAACACAATATGCGAATAAAAGAACAGGTAACAAACACTAACAGAGAGGTATGTACCTGCCTATTAACAGTATATAATTGTGGCACAGTCGCTCGTTGGTGTGCGCTTACTATAATGGCCTAGATAATGGTGATTGTGGTATATATGGTAATATATTATTATCCAAAGCGTGTCTTGAGAATTACAATGTATTATAAATATATACGTGATAAAATACCGAGGAAAAAACACCTTAAAAATTATAATAAAATAATGTAGGTAGGTTTATGTAGGTATCCCAACGCTTACTGCGGAATAGAAACCTAATGATTCTTAGAGATAATCCGGCCGAAGTGGCCAAAATAATGGAAGAAATAAGGGGCGGATAAATTAATTTATTTTTTAATGGACTGTATTAGGTATTGAATATTAAGCCGTAGGGCGAAAAATCTAGTTACCCAAAATAAAAAAACACTACGGGCTACAAGAGAGCGGGCAAGGTACCTAGGAAAACGTTGAAATCAGTACCTGGATATCCAGATTCCAGGTTGTCTTCTTATGTGTCTTGATTCTTCAATATTGATATATTATCACAGCGTATTTTCAGATATTCAAAATCGCGAGACCGGCCGGTAAAAGTACGAATGTGCAAATCAGCTGCGCGCACGACGAATAACGAATATCTTCTGCTGTCACTTTGACATATTGACATTTCTTTTTCTCTTCTTTGGAACAAAGGGTTTTAAGGATGGATAGGAAAATAGGAAAGTAGCTTAGTAGTTTTTAGATAATCTGGCCTAACCACAGTGTTAACCCTATAAAGGGTGTAAGGGACCGCGCACCAATTTTTTTTTATAAGATGTCAAATAATGTCCGTTACAACATTACAGAAACCATTTATACTGGAAAATGACAAATTACTAACTTATTAATTTTCGAGCATGTATTGAATATATGCGGAATAATATTTATTTCTCAAATTGCATTGCTAATTTTCTAAAATAATAATAATTAATTTCCTATTAATTAATTGCTTATGTACTGTTTTAGTGCATAAAGAATAAATAATTAAATAAATTTTCCACGAATAAGTAATTTATCGTTTTCAAATTAAAATTATGCTTTATTATTATTGATGTTATACTAATTGTGTTATACTAATTTTATTTTAAAAAAATTTTTTTTTTTGGAAATTCATGAAAAAGCCGATGAAAAATTTCAACACTTGAGTGATCAGAATCATGTACTGGATCCCTGGTATCTGTTTTCGGTACGATGTCCCTTACACCCCGTATAACGACACTGTAGGGCCTGTGCATTTTATGCCGTTATAGAGAGAAGAAAAAACAGAATTATAAATAAAAAGTTTATTTCAGACTAGTGTTAGTAGTTATGAATATAAAAAATAATTTGCATATAGTCTTATTTTTGTCTTTGTCTTTTTTGCTGCACCAGTAATTTTGTTGTAAGTTTGTGAGCAACTAAGAATATGATGACGTATAGATAATTCATGACTCCTACTTATTAGTCATGGTCAACAACAGTCTACACGTGCAAGCAATCCCAATTTCTAAACAAACAAACGAATTTCTTAGAAAGTTTGGTATGCATGATGCCGACAATCGAGGCGCCTACTCGCAAAAACGATTATCGATATATCGTCAATTTCGCTGCTTTGCATGAATGAAACCACACAATCCAAAATTTTAAAATTACTAGTTTAATTGACAGCGCGATAAAAAATCATCCATAATTAGTGGTGTGTAAAACTTACAATCATATCGGCAAGAATAGTGAAGTAGCATGACAAAATGTCATTACGTGATTGGTTGATTTTTGACACCATTTTTGGTCAACAGTCTACGATCGCTAGTTGATATGAGTCTTTGCGGGAAAATACATCGATTTTTTCGTAAATAATAACTTAATTCTAAATAATCATGTACAATTTTAGTGATAATTTCTGCAATATTATTCCATTTAGTGTTATGTGACTGTTCAGGATATACTCTTAATCATTTTTAGATATTTTTTTAATGAAAAGTACAATATTTAGGGCTACTACGTTCATCACGAAAAAGTAATTAAGACAATAATACCTATTTTGTTATATTCGTTTATTCAGGATGAAAATTATAAAATGACGTAACAGAATTATGATAATATTCTTTAAAAAAAAGGGGCTGATATTATGTATTACTCGCTGCTTTTTTTAAGTTAATCGGTATTTGTGTAATTTTCTTGTTATATTAGTACGTACTGATTTATGTATGTTTATAATACTCTTATGAATATATATTATTATAGTTTACAACATATGTGTTTTTATGTGTATTTGTGTTAATGTTATCAATTCATGTCGAGTGCGCGCACCCTCTGCTCTTTGTAACTTCTTTATTTTCCTCTCCATCCAAAGGTAGGCAACCTTTCCAAGGAAGAGATCGCTTTTAGCGATAAGGCCGCCCGTTGTTGCATGTTTTATTAATTTGTGTCTTATTCTTTTTGTATCTGTTTGTTTGTGCGCAATAAACAATTGTCTATCTATCTTGTCTATCTTTCCAAGAATGATCACCAAAAATAAACAAAATGTTTGTTCTTGAAACTTTTTATATATTCAAAACTAGCTGACCCACGCAGCTCCGCCCGCGCTGTGTTTACGTTTACTAAACTTTCAATAAAATACATTCGCATAGAATACAAAACCTCCTTTTTTAAAGTCGGTTAAAAACTTGGACCCACTTTGTACTTGCCCTCCAAAGCACGGAAACGTTTAGTTCAAATGGCGTTAAACGGTCACCCATCTATTTAATGACCTTAGCTAACGTTGCTTAACCTGATCGATTTCCAAAAATTGTTAACAACTGTCTATGAGTGTTCCCTTACAAATATTTATTATAATTATAAAGAAAAAATGATAAAATCGGACCAAGCGTATAACCAAGTACCAATTTTGACTTTAATCCTCTCTTCCAAAAGAACCGTGCTAGATTACGGGATAAAAAGTATCCTATGTCCTACCTCGTAGTAAGATCTCAAATCATGCCAAGTTTCGTTTCAATCCATCCAGTAGTTTCGGCGTGATGCTCAGCCGAGATACAGACAGACAGACAAAAATTAATAAAATTACATTTTCGGCCTCAGTATCGGTTATAGAATGCCCTCCAAATATAATTTTCAAAATATCTTCAATGTACAGAATTGGACCTGTTACAGTTTTATTATAAGTATCTATCTATCTTCTATATTAATAAAAGAGCAGGGTGTTTTCTAGGAATCACGATACAGCAAAAACCATATTACGTACAATCTTGAAATTTGGAACCAACATTATTCAAATAGTCTAGGTGAACAATAAGAACGGATTTTTCGAAATTCCATACTTAAGGGGGTCAAATGGGCTCCCAAAGTTTGTATGGAAAAAAAAAATTTTTTCTTCACACGGACATGAAACTTTGTAAGTGTACTAAACAAAAGAAATAAAGAAACACGTGTATCACACTTTTTGAAAATCGACCCATATTGGGATTTTAGCCTGGTTTTTGAGTATGCAACGCGGAAAAAAAATTTCATACTGCATTGCTGAAACTTTGCGAATACATTAATCAAATTGTAGCAATCCAAGTGCAAATAATCATTTTTTGAAAATCATCTCGTAAAGGGGTCCAATTGGGGTCCAAAAAATGTTTCTCGACCTACAGTCATAAAACTTAGTTTATATATTGCACACAAGAATCTAAGAAACTTATTTCCAGCATTTTTCAAAAAACTACCCCTAAGGTTTTTTAATGGGGTTTCAAAGTTTGCACAAAGAAGGATTTCCATTTCATCCTATGATGCAGCTAGAGTAACGAAACTCGGTAAATAAACTCAATACAACAATTGAAAACACTAATTTTGATCATTTTTGTAAAATCAACCCCTAAGTGGGTCAAATGGGCTCCCAAAGTTTGTATGGAAAAAATAAAATTTTCGTCACACGGACATGAAACTTTGCCAGTGTCCTAAACAAAAGAAATAAAGAAACACATGTATTACAACTTTTTGTAAATCGACCCTTAAAGGGGTTCTAACATGGTTTTTGAGTATACAACGTAAAAAAAACATACTTACTGCATTGATGAAACTTTGCGAATATATTTATCAAATTATAGCAATCTATGTGTAAATAATCATGTGTTGAGAATCAACTCCGAAATGGGTCCAATTGGGGTCCAAAAAATGTTTTTCAACCTACAGTCATAAGACTTAGTTTATATATTGTACACAAGAATCTAAGAAACCTGTTTCCTGCATTTTTTGAAAAACAACCCCTAAGGTCATATCAAGGGGTTGCAAAGTTTGCACAAAGAAGGATTTCCATTTCATGATATGGTGCAGCTAGAGTAACGAAACTCAGTAAATAAACTCAACACAACAATTGAACAAACTTATTTTGAGCATTTTTGTAAAATCAACCCCTAAGTGGGTCAAATGGGCTCCCAAAGTTATTACGGATTTTTTTTTTCATCACACGGATAAGAAATTTAGTCAATGTACTAAGCCAAAGAAATTAAGAAACACGTGTATCAAATCTTTTTCAAATTCGACCCGTAAAGGGGTGTTAGCATGGTTTTTGAGTATGAAACGCGGAAAAAAATATCACGCTGCATTGATGAAACTTTGCGAATACATTTATCAAACTAAAGCAATGATTGTATAAATAATCATTTTTTGAAAATCAACTCTTAACGGGGTCCAATGGGGGTGCAAAAATGATTGTCGACCTACAGTCATAAGCCTTAATTTATGTGTTGCACACAAGAATCTAAGAAACCTATATCCGGCATTTTGCAAAAAACAACCCCTATGATCATTTAATGGGGTTGTAAAGTTTACACGTAAAACGATTTCCATTTAATGCTATAATCGAGCTAGAGAAACGAAACTCGGCACATAAACTCAATACAAAAATTGAATTAACTAATTTTCAGCATTTTTCGATAATCAACCTCTAAGTGGGTCAAATGGGCTCTCAAAATTTGTATGGAAAACATTTTGTTTTCACCACACATACACGAAATGTCAACGTACTAAACATAAGAAATGAAAAAACACGTGTATCATAACTTTTTGAAAATCGACCCTTAAAGGGGTTTTAACATGGTTTTTGAGTATACAACGTAAAAAAAAACATACTTACTGCATTGATGAAACTTTGCGAATATATTTATCAAATTATAGTAATCTATGTGTAAATAATTTATGAAAATTAACTCCTAAAGGGGTCCAATTGGGGTCCAAAAATGTTTTTCGACCTGCAGTCATAAGACTTAACTTATGTATTGCACACAAGAATCTAAGAAACCCATTTCCGGCATTTAGCGAAAAACAACCCCTAAGGTCATATAATGGGGTTGGAAAGTTTACACGTAGAACGATTTCCATTGAATGTTATAATGCAGCTAGAGTAACGAAAATCGGTACATAGACTCAACAAAACAGTTTAACAAATTTATTTTCAACATTTTTCAAAAATCAACCCCTACGTGGGTCAAATAGGGTATCAAAAATACCATGAAAAAAAATATTCATAGCACACGGACACGAAACTTTATCAGTGTATTGATAAAAAACACGTGTATCACATTATTGTTTTAAATCAACCCTTGAAGGGGTTTTAGCATGGTTTTTGAGTATCAAGCGCGGAAAGGAAATCATGCTGCATTGATGAAACTTTGTGAATAAATTGATCAAGTTAAAGCAATTTAATTATTTTGAAAATCAACCCCTAAAAGGGTCTAATTGGGTCCAAAAAAAATTTTTTTTGTCCTACAGTCACAGGACTTATTTTATGCATTGCACATAATAATCTAAGAAACTTATTTCAGGCATTCTTCAAAAAACAATCCCTAAAGTCATTTTATGAAGTTGCAAAGTTTGCATGAAGGATTTTCATTTTAGCTATAATGTTGCTACAGTCACACAACTCATTAAATAAACTCAACATAACAACAAACAAATTTTCTGCATTTTTCGGAAATCAACCCCTAACTGGGTCAAATAGGGTATCAAAGTTTGCAAAAAAAATATTTTTCATCACACGTACACAAAACTTAGTCATCAAAAGAAGTTGAGAAACACGTCTGACACATTTGATTTGAAAAACAACCCTGGATTGGGTTTTAGCACGGTTTTTGAGTATGAATTCGGAAAACCGATGACTGATGATGACTCTGCGGATGCATTTATGAAATTAAAGAAATCCATGTGCAATTTTTTTTTTATTTGATTCCCAAAAGGGATTAATTGGGGTCCAAATCCTTTTGTTTTACCCTACGCTCACAAGACTTATTTTATGTATTGCACATAATAATCTAAGAAAACTGTTTCCTGCATTCATCGAAAAATAAAACCCCTAAGATCAATTAATGGTTTCAAAGTTTGCATGCAGAAGGATTTCCATTTAATTTATAATACAGCTACAGTCACGAAACTCGGTAAATAAACTCAACACAACAATTTAACAAACTAATTTTCAGCATTTTTAACGGACTTCAAAAAAGGAGGAGGTTCTCAATTTGTCTGTGCATTTGTTTTTCTATGTATGATCGCGCATGATTCTGGCAATTATGAACCGATTTCAAAAAATCTTTCTGGTATGGATAGGCCACTCCACTGATTGGGTCCAATAAAAAAAAATACTTAGGAATAAGCTCCTGAAAAAACAAAAATGGCGACTCAGAAAAAACTGTAGGAATGCCTAAAAGATGATATTTCTATCGCATTTTAAGGACGAAAGTGGTCAAACTCTGGCAAATACGAGTATTTACCAATTTCAATAATTCTTTTATTTGCGAAAGAAGGAACCACTGTAATGAATATGTATAAATTTTATCACAACTAGATAAGAACTTCCTGGAGAACCATGATTGATGTGGAGGAATTTATCTGGTAAAAAAAAGAATATATACAGACGAATTGAGAACCTCCTCCTTCTTTGAAGTCGGTTAAAAAAACATGAAACTGATGTTCTTCGTTACATTACTCTGACAAATATGAACCGATTTCGATGATTATTTTTTTATTCAAGGGAGTAAACTACTGTAATGATTTCATGCAAATTTCATTAGGACCGGATAAAGTGTTCCTGAAGAAAATATACACAGTAGGTACGTCAACATCAACTTCAATAACACTTAAATTATTTTATGCTTTTTAGTGTTGTTGAAGTTGGTTCATTTTTTTTTTGTTGTGTCGTGTGCAATGTTTTATTTGAAAATCAACCCGTGGGACAAATGAGGTACCAAAGTTTGTATGTAAGAAAATATTTTTTTCAGACACGAAACTTTGTCAGTGTACTCATCAAAAAATTGAGAAATACGTCTAACACATTTGTTTTGAAAATCACCCTTAACGGGGGTTTGGCACGGTTTTTGAGTACGTGAAAAAAAAAATCATGCTGCACTGATTACACTGCGGATATAATCGTCATATTGAAGCAATCCATGTTATTTTTTTAATTTAACCCTTAAAAGCGTTCAATTGAATTCCTTCCAAAAAATATTTTATTCCTACAGCCACATGACATATTTTATGTACCTACTGCATACAAGAATCCCTAAAGTTTGCGTGAAGAAAGATCTCCATTTAATGCTATATTGCAACTATGGTAACGAAACTCAGTGAATGAACTAAACAAAACTGTTGAATAAACTTATTTCCAGCATTTTTCGAAAATGAACCGCTAAGGGCATCTACCAATGGGGTTACCAAATAGTTTCCACTTAACAACCTCATATGTTTTTTAATGGAATTGCAAAATAAGTACAGTATCTTTTTAAACAAAGAAGTAAATATTTAAGAATGTTTTGATTAGATCAGAGTTAATAAAAGTGTGAAAATATCGAAATCGATCGTCCGAAGATCGGACCAACAATAATAACTAAGAAGACCTGAGGGTACATCGGCATAATTGTGACATAAGGACGTTCAACATCTCAGTTCTCCCGTGACTATGGGTGCTGCAAAACATTGGAAACGACGGGATAGAAAAAGCTAAAATAAACCGCGATTAAATCCGTAAAAAGTAGTTTGATTTCAATGTGTAATATTCGCGTAAGTAAAAGACAATAAGCTTACTATTTATGAAGCTGGCTTCAAAATACAGAAACGGTAAATGTTGTCCTTGAAAACTTGGAATGCACGGTATCAAAAAGATTATCAATGCCTAAAGGATTAATGGAAATCCTCAAATACGTGGACGATAGATTGGTAAGTAACAATTTATTACGTACGTTTTAACTAACGCGAATGCTACACATTGAAATCAAACTATGATTTCAACGGGTAGCCTTCGCGTAAATAAAAGACAACATTAGTGTAAACAATATTTTAAAAAACCTCGATCCATAATTCTAAACACGTTTGAGTAACAAAGTAAACGCGGGCGAAGCCGCGGGCTACTGCTAGTACTATAATAAAACTCAAAGAGCACTTTTTCTGTACATTGAATATTTTTCCAAAATTTCTATGTGGGGGTACTATACTATCGACATAGAGGCCAAAACAATTTTTTTTGGAATTATTGTCTGTCTGTCTGTCTGTCTGTCTGTCTGTCTGTCTGTCGTTCTGTTCGTCCAGGTATCATTTGAAAACCCGTGGATGTATTTTGATAGGACTTTCACTGATGTGTTGTGTAGAAGTCAAGGTGTAAGTTGGTATATAAAACATCACGCTATGTTTCATAGGGGCTAAGCAGTGAAACATTACTTGCACATATTACCACGTAATTTCCTTTGTATGTGAATAGGGTAATTATAGACTGATCAGTTAATCATTAAGATATGTATTATTACGCTCACCCTATATACAATAGGGACTGAGCAGACATTTAGTTTGCATAAGATATGCCATTGGCGAAGGGTCAATTTTTGTAAGGGGTAAGCCGGTCCGGTACACCCAGGACATTTTCATTAGATTTCTGTATTGTTCTAAGTACTTTGCTGATAGCAATATGACATTATATCTTTGAAAAGTTAAAATCTGTAAATCCCGAGCGGATCCAAACTAGATTATGTATGTATTACAGTCACAACAATAAAAGATGTGGAAAACTTAGAACTTTCATTATCGAATATCATTAGACAGTAATTTACGATGTTAGCGTGATTTACATTATGAACAGCGCCATCTATCGGTGAAATTGAACATACAATAACTATAGAACTTTAATCTATATATTATATCAAAGAAAGTCGTGATAGTTACACTATTTATAACTCAAGAACGGCCTAACCGATTCGGCTGAAAATTGGTAGGGAGGTAGCTTAGAACCAGTAAACGGACATAGGATACTTTTTATCCCGGTAGGTTAAGGTTAAGCAACGTTAGGTAAGGTCATTAAATAGATGGGTGAACCGATTTGTATGAAAGTGTGCATATCGGGTAGGTCTGAGAATAGGTCATACAGTATATTTCATACCGCTAGGTTAAGGTTAAGCTACATAAGGCAAAGTCATTAAATAGATGGGTGAACCGATATGTATGAAATTATGTGTGCATATCGGGGAGGTCTGAGAATAGGTCATAAAGTATATTTAATGCCGCTGATACCATGATTGACGAGGATATATAGAACGAGCTGACATGAGAGGAGGAGGAGAGTAAAAGAGGAGAGAGACTGAGAGGGGATTTGAGGAGGGGGTGATGGGGTGAGGGATCGGGGGAGTTAGGTGGAGCAAGTTGGGAGAAGAGAGAGGGAGAGGGTTCCGAGAAGGGACAACGGGGAGAGGAAGAGAGGGAGTGTGACGAGGACCGAAGTGGGAGGAAAAGAGAGACGAGCAAAACGTAATAAAAGCGCGGGCGGAGCTGCACGGGTCAGCTAGTAGATATTTTATTTTATTCGGGGAGCTTACGGCTACATTTACAAAATAAGTAACATTATACATTATTACATGCCAGTTAAAAGCTTCCACAGTTAGGATTCTATTCAAAGTTAGGAAAATAAACATAAATAATTAATCTATGACAAAACATTTGGATCATCATGAATGAAATGCTTGACACTTAAAGTACTAGTACAAAATAGATCTATGCGTGAATCTTGGCTCAATTTGTTGAAAGAACGGAATACTCTTGGTAAGTAACTGTTACCTCGATAATTACTGTGGCAGGATGGAACGTGAAGCAGATTGTGAGAGCGTAAACGTCGAGTTGGCACATGAAGTTGAACATTGCTCAGGATATCCGGACAATCAATCTTATTCTGTGCAATATTCAAAAGAAAACAAACATCAGCTATGTTTCTCCGAAGATAAAGAGGCAAGAGGTGAAGCTTAAAACATTGTTGTTCGTAGTCCTGACGCGGGAGTTTAAACTTGAAACCCAAGTACCTAACAAACCTTTTTTGGACTCTTTCTAAGTTATTACGGTAAACATGATAAATAGGGTTCCAAACTTGGCTGGCATATTCTAAATGACTACGGACATAGGCACAGTAAATAGTATTTACTGTTTTCATGTGTTTGAAAGGTCGGGATGTACGAATAATGAAGCTAAGTGCTTTATGTGCCTTATCAATTATATGTTCAACGTGATGATCAAATATTAGTTTGCTGTCATGCATTACACCAAGATCTTTAATTAGATTGGCAACTTGGATATCAGAGTCCCTTAATTTATAATTAAAAGAAAAGATATTACGTTTTCTAGTAAAATTAACAATAAAGCATTTAGATAAGTTTAGGTGTAAGTTATTATTTTCACAATACGAGTTAAGTCTATTTAGGTCCTCCTGGAGAAGTAGTGCATCTGCATCATTATTAACGACACGAAAAACTTTTAGATTGTCAGCAAACAATAGAAATTTTGAATTTTCGAAGCAAATATCAATATCATTGATAAATATAACAAACAGGAGTGGACCCAACAACGATCCTTGAGGAACACCTGACGTAATGCTGACCCAATCAGATATAAATCCATTAAGGACTACTGCTTGGGTTCTATTTAAGATATAAGAATTAAACCACCTAAATAAATCTCTTGACGATAGCTCATTAGGTGTCGTTGGCGATATCGTTTTAGTTTTTACCTTTGGTTTTCTTTGATTTTCTTTGATTTTCTTTATTTTTTCATATTTTTGATTCATGTTTTAGTTCACAAAACGTATACCGGACCGGATAAAAATATGTATTTCTTTTATTTTTTATAATTACTTAAATTGGTGATAAGCAGAAGGATCACCTGATGGTAAGCCACATGCCTTTAGACTGCTGCATTTCCCAAATTGTTCAATAGAAACTTAATTTGATCTGATCTGACCTGATCTGATCTGATCTGATCTGATTACATATTCATATTACATATTTATGATTATCTGATTATTCTTGACATTTGTTAGAGTAGGGCAGGTGCGATACATTCGGAGACATATCGTTTCGTTTCGAATGTATCGTTGTCGTTTTTGCGAGTAGACGCCCAGGCTAGGATAATAAAGCGACAAAAGAACACAGCTGCGCAGTTTTTAGAAATTTTGGCAACTTAAAAGGTACTTTTCATTACTTGTTGTTGTTATTGAGAGTGGGTGTAATGCTATATAGTGTATCATTGTATGGAAGGTAAGCTAAACCAACCAGTGACGTTACATGGAGTTTACACTGTACATTATTAGGTCTTGGGTTCACTTTTCCGTAGAGGGCCAGGGCACAAAATAATCAGTGTACAGAAATCAAACATTTTAAATAATTATTAGCCTAAAAAAAATAAGTTTAAGTAAACATTGTAGCCTTGTAGTAATACCAAGACTTGACAAGTATAGGTTTGTACGAATACGAAATGTAATACCAAAATCAGATGAGTTACTGTATGTAATGACTGACTCATTAATGATAGTATATTATGATACAAGTAAGCTAAGTTGCTCATTACTCACGAGGCTGCGGTTTGCAGCCCGAGCCGCAGGCGAGGGCGTAATTCAGCTGAGTGTGTCATGAGCAAAGCTCACGAGTTTTGTACGACGTTTTTCAACACACTTGCAAGGAAAAAAAAATACTACACAGCGACAAACACAATTAAAACAAAATATTACAATTACGAAAAATGGCGCGGGTTTTTTTTTACCCGGTTAAATTGAGAATGCTCTGTTTACTCGCATACAACTTGCAGTAAGGTACTAATTTGTAGGAATAATTCTATTACGCACTAGTGCGGTAATGTCATTACGCACGCGTCTGTAATAGCTAGGTTTATGGCCCTAAAAACGATGCATTATGGCTCACTTTACGAGCAAGTGTGTTGAAAAATTAATTTCCATACATATCTAACAATAAATTAAATTTTGGGTATCGTAAAGAAAAAGTGATCTTCTTGATTGTTCACGAATAAAAAAGGTAAAAAGGTAACTTACAGTCAGCGATATTGTCACCAACTGTAATAAAAACAAGGTTTATAATATTAAATAATTATATACCATCTGGTGATGGATAATACGATAGTAAATTAAACCTCGCGTGCGTAATGACGTTCCCAGTCGAGTGTCTATTAGGTAGTTAGAAAAAGTTAGTCATCATCATCAGCCCACATCAGTCCACTGCTGGACATAGGCCTCCCCCAAGGCACGCCACTGAGCCCGATCTTCGGCTCTCCTCATCCATTGTCTGCCAACTGCTCTGCGGATATCGTCGCTCCACCTAGTCACAGGACGTCCTACATTACGCTTCCCGATTCGCGGTCTCCACTCAAGAACCAGTTTACCCCAACGGTCTTCGGTTCTTCGGCAAATATGAGAAAAAGTTAGTGATTATGATAAATCTCATAAATAATTACTAGAGAGGTGACTATTCGCTGTGATCGCGTCAAAATATACGAACGAGTAGGTATCTTAACCCACGCGTTTCCCACCCGTACCAGAGGTTAGTGACCTAATATTTACAAATGGTGTTTTATTTTAATTACGTCTTTGTGAACAACAAAGAACAGGTTCGTTTTTTTTTTAATTTCTATTTAAGGATTTATTCGACGGTTGCAAAATATCCATATGTAGCGTTACGACCAGATTTTTCAATAATTGTCGTATCATCATTCCCACATTGTATAATGCTTCATCGCTAGGAATAATCGAACCTTAGCCATATTATGGGCTCTTGTGTATAATGTTTTATGCTCTCCCACACTGCTTACAAAAATGTTCTTTCTTCGTCTATCGAACGAGCAACACGTACCAATAGTGCAAAAATAATATTAATCTACCCGAAATAAAAAAAAAATGTCTAAGTGTATACAATGTAATAAAAATATAACGAAGAAAAACCCGGGACTTGAATGTAACAAATGTGGTTTGTTGGTTCATGCAAATACATCATGCACCAACCTATCCAATAAGCAACTGAACCTGATACGATCTGCTGAAAATTTGGAGTGGACCTGTAACAAGTGTTCCCCAAAGTCCTCTAGAAAAAGCTCTTTCATTGTACCTGATGACGACCTGGACGATGAAGATGAGGTGAGTGGATCACATTATACAAGTCAGACTATTGATATAAAGAAATTATGTAAAGATATAACAACTGAGATGGACAAAGTACTGAAAAGAGAAATTAAGGAAACAAACAAGGCAATACAGTTTTGTAGTGATAAAGTGGATGAATGTCTTGAATCAATGGAAGCTTTTAAAGAGAAAATTAAGGAGTTGGAGGTAAAAAACAAGGATCTTACAAATAAAAATAAATATCTGGAGCTCATGTTGGAGGCCTTAGAACAACGTTTTAATGAACGTGAGCAGCAGGAAATAGCAAAGCAAGTAGAAGTCCAGGGTATTTCTTTTACTGAAAATGAAAATATAGTGGAAATTTGTAAGAATGTTGCTACGCATTTGCAAACGAATAGCAATTGCATAGAAAATGCTATTCGTATAACCACTAAACCAGGGAAGCAAGGTATCATACAAATCAAATTGAAATCTGTGGAAGAAGCAAACAATTGGGTATCTGCCTCCCGAAAAAATAATATTACGAGTGGTAAAGTCACATCAGACACAGTCAACAAAAATGAAAATAACAAAATATATATCAGGAAAGCTTTAACTCATTACTATAAGAATCTGCTGTGGAAGGTGAAGCAGGAACTGAAGGAGTCATTTAAATATATATGGTGTAAAGATGGCAAAATTTTGGTGCGTAAAGATGACAAGTCAAAAGTGTATATCATACGTAGTGAGTGTGATATTAGTAAAGTAGGCTCTTTTTCGTAAACCATTTATAAAGATTTATTCTCTGTTTATTTTTGTTAGTAGTATTGCTTATTATGGATATTCACTTACAAGATAATGTACATGAAATTTTAAATTGTCCTACATTCTCTAACTACTGCACAAATATACCTAAGCACAAATCTAACCTTCATATTCTGCACTTAAACATTCGTTCACTTACAAAAAACTTTTGTAAATTGGAACTGTTAATTAATAGTGCCCCTAATGTCATTGATGTGATAATATTAACAGAAGTTAGTATATCTGACTATGTGAGTTCATTATTTCACCTCAGTGGGTATAATATGCACACAAATTTACGAAAGGAGCGTAAAGGCGGAGGTATTGTTATCTATACTTTAAAGAAATACACCTTTTCGACATATAACACAATAACAAACACATTCGAGTCACTAATAGGAAAGCTTACAATAAATAAAAAATATTCGTTACATTTGTGTGCACTTTATAGAAAACCCGTCACTAGTAAATTGATTTTTATTGATGAACTTGAAAGGCTTATTAGTAAATATCCAAATGTTGACTTGTGTTTAATAGGAGATATGAATATTAATCTGAAAATAAATAATTTCATCCAACAAAAATACATTGATATGTTAACGGAACACGGACTTGTATGTGGATTACGCGATTATACGAGAATAGAACAAAGAAAGGACTTAATTACTAAAAGCTGTATTGACCACATGTTTTTTAGATTCCGAATACACGATGTTTATTGTGCAGCGCTCGGCACAGTTCTGGCGGACCATCGTACCACGGTAGCATCGATAGTTCAGCTAAATGATATACAGAGTGATTCCAAATATGTTACCAAATGTAATCAAAAATTACTTAAACAGGAGATTGAGAAAATAAACTGGAATTTAGTGGACGATCTGCAATGTCCAAACGAAATATACAACTATATAAAAAACAGCTTTCAGTTATGTTATAATAAATCAAAAATTAAGGTTAAAATAGAAGAACATAATAAAAATAGTACACCGTGGATAAATCGTAAAGTTATTAATACATGCAATAAAAAAGATGAACTATTTATAAAATGGAAAAAAGATTTTACAAATAAGATACTCAAATTGGAATATAATAAATTGCGCAATCAGTGTAACAAATTAGTAGAAAAAAGCAGAAATTCATATTATAAGAAAGAAATAAATAAAAACCAAGGAAATATGAAACAACTCTGGAAAATATTAAATAACATGACTGGGCGCGTATTATCGTCTGTAGATGAAGTAATACTCAAAGCGTTTAATAAAAATAAATTAAATAACAAAATTATTGCCAATAACTTTGCGAAGGAGTTTCACAACTCTGTCCATAAGATAATACCATTGTGTAATTCAAATCTGTTGGATCCCAAATCATATTTAAAACAAAGTAATTTATCAATGTTTTTAAAAAAATCTACACCAAAAGTAATTACAAAAATTATTAATTCTTTAAATCATAACAAATCTCCTGGCGCGGACCAAATACGTCCTATAGATATAAAGTTAATCTCACAAAATATTTCTATTGCTATAGCCAAATTAATAAACAGAAGTATACAAACTGGAAAATATCCAGATGAACTTAAAAAAGGCATTGTTAGACCAATACATAAGAAAGGACCTAAGGACGATTGTAACAATTATAGACCAATTACAATTTTGCCCATTATAGACAAAATAGTGGAAAAATATGTAAGTAATGAAATAAATAACTTCCTACAAAAAAATAATATATTATCAGAAAACCAATACGGATTTCAACCTAACAAAAGTACCACGCAATTGCTCTCAAATTTCACGGACTATGTTAATAACTGCCTTAACGATAAAAAGCAAGTTCTTGTAGTATTTATTGATTATAGCAAAGCCTTCGATACCTTAAAACATGACATATTACTCAAAAAGCTAGACAATTGTGGTATTAGAGGTCCGCTTTTGACGTGGTGTGAAGATTATCTAAAAGATAGATCTTATCAAGTTAAGGTTGGCAATGAATTTAGCGATAATTTTTCAGGTACGCACGGAACGGCTCAAGGTTCTGTTCTTGGCCCTCTACACTACCTAACTTACGTGAATGATATGAATAATATATTTAAATACTGCAAAGTATATCAATATGCAGATGACACATGTTTAATTTCTGCTGACAAAGACGTAAAAGTAGCTCTCAATAAATTACAACAGGATTTCACAACATTAATTCAATGGTCTCACGATGCAGGGCTTGTATTAAACGCACAAAAAACAAAACTAATACGAATAAGATCTGCCAATCACTCTAGTATAAGTACCACTGATAATATAGAACTAATTGCACACACACATCAGTGCCTACACAATAAAAATCCGCAATGTAATTGTGAATGTATAGAATTAGTTACTGAGCAAACTTATTTAGGACTTACCATAGATCACCGTTTTAATTGGGGCTGTCATATAGATAAAATATGTAATAAATTGCGTGCCATACTTGCCAAATTTAAAATTTTAAAATATAAAGTTCCATTTCATACATTAAAGATATTATATACATCACTTGCAGAAAGTATAATGGCGTACGGTATTAGTAGTTATGGACGAACGTTTAAAACATACATAGATAGAATATATAATTTGCAATTAAGACTCCTAAAAACTATTGTATCTAGCAAAGTAAAGAAAAAATATAAAAATAACTATGATGAACTATTTAAAGAATGTAACATTTTACCAATACAAAAACGAATTGATTACTCACTTATTACAGAAAATTATTTTAAACATACTAACTATATAAAGCATCCTATAACTACACGTCAAATTAGTAATAAACAGCTAGTAACCATTAGTGCCAAGAATAAATATGGAGAACGAACCACAGATTATATAGTACCTAGATTAATCAATAAAATTCCCATAACTCTAAAAAACAAACTTAATAATAAAAATATAAAAATTGAATTAAAAAAACATATAATTGATTGTCTATTTACAAATAATAATTAATGTCACATTATGAAACCACCTGTATATCGTTGGGCTGGTTACTGTCACTGGTACACACACACTTCTACCCGCTCGTATAATACTCATCGAGCCAACTTGTGTCGCCCGGTAACAGGTTTTTGTACCATCTACCGACCTAGCATAATATTGATTGTAACGATGCATAATTTAGATAATGTACTTATATTTTCCTTTTATAACAACCATTGTACGTTTTTATTCCTTTTATTTTTAGTTAAGTACGAAGATTGTTTCACTCACGTCAACGACAAACCCTAACGGGTTTATATGGCGTGATTGGTTTTTGTTTGTAAATATTTTGCATGATTAATTAAATAAAAAAAAAAAAAAAAAATGTTTACAAACATAACAAACAATTCGATTATACAAACAATTTATTACAATAGTAAGAAAATGCCTTCATGTTTAGACATAGATATTATATATAAACATTCAATAAAAAAATGACACCTATAAAAGATTTAAAAGAAAAATGAACCGACTTCAATAACACTGAAAAGTAAAAAATAATTTAAATATTATTGCAGTTGGTGCAAAATATACTCAGCAGGTACGCTAACACCAAGTTCTATATTTATTCTTATATATTTTATACTTTTTGGTGATATTTTCATACATAAAGATTGAACCATCGAAGACGGTAAAATGATCTAGGTAGGTTATGGTCACATTATCGTCTCCATAGTTTTAAATAACTCATGTTTTGTCAGAAACAATTTATCCGGTCATAATGAAATTTGCATGGAATCATCATAGTAGTTTACTCTCTCGAATAAAAAAAGAATCATCCAAATCGGTTCATATTTGTCAGAGTAATGTAATGGAGAACGTCAGTTTTATGGTTTTTCCAGATAAATTCATCCACATCGTTCATGGTCCTCCAGGAAGTTCTTATCCGGTTGTGATACAATTCATACAGGTTCATTAAAGCGGTTTCTTCTTACGAATAAAAAAAGAATCATCAAAATCGGTATATATTTGCCAGAGTTATGACCATTTTTGTCCTTAAATGAATGTGAATGCGAAATGATGTCATCTAAATTTCATGTATTTAAGCATTCCTGCAGGTTTCCTGCGCAGTAGCCATTCTTGTTTTATCAGGAACTACTTATTCGTAAGCGATATTTTGTTTTTATGGGACTCAATAAATGGATTGAAGAATGAATGGAAGAAAGATTTTATCAAATCGGTCTATAATTGCCACAGTTATGCGCAAACATACATAGAAAAAATATATATATATATTTACAGACGAATTGAGAACGTCCTCCTTTTTTGACGTCGGTTAAAAATGATAACGAACGGGTTTATTATAATGACGTGTAGTTTGACAGTTTCATTGTAGCGACCATGCAGATATAGGGGTAGCGACACTCCTATCGGTAAACATAATTTTGTCAGCCTATGGCTTGAAAATAAATAGCGACACAAGGGCGCTGTTTCTGTGTGCCACTTTTCGGACCGTAACACCTAATCTAGTTTGAATACTATATCAATGTGTGTTTTTTTTTTTCTTTTATACAACCAAGGTGGCAAGCAAGCATGTGCCCCGCCTGATGGTAAGCAGACACCGCAGCCTATAGACGCTAGCAACACCAGAAGAATCACTAACGCGTTGCCGACCCTTATGAGATTAGATATTAAGTTTTAGTGTCCTGTAATATCACCAGCTACATTACCCTTCACGGCGGAACACAGCAATGCTTACACACTGCTGCTTGGCGGCAGAATATCTGACACTGCGGTGGTGCGTACCTACTTGGACGGTCCCTAGCACAAGTAACCTACCACTGGTGTTCAACTTACTTACGAGGCATGTAAAACATTTTCCTGATAGTAAGCGGCACGCCGGCCAATCGACAGCACGGGGTATGTGGGATTCTTACCCACTAAAACCCCCGCGGCTGTCGCATCGGCACATGGATCTGCATCAGGGGCCTCTCAGTGCCTTGGAGTCCGCCGCCGGGAGGCGCATTGTAGCCCCCCGGGAACCTGACACGGTGCTCACGGGGACGGGGGTCGCAACACTGCCGCCGTCCTTCTTGGAGTCGCCGCCGTGTACATAGTATGGCTAGCCCATACCCCGAATATCCAGCGACTCCGAAGGGAGTGGTAACTGCTTGGACGATGCCTTGCAGTGGGACCTAGAATATATTATGGATAAAATATTTCTCTCATACCGTTTGCGGCAGTGTCGACAACATGCGTCAAACCTGTAATAATGAAATAATATTAATATACATACATGATGTTACATAACCCCTGTCCAATATGTATGGGGAAAAATATTTATAAGATATTCAACAAATGAGTGAATCATTGAATAGGTAAATCATAAATATTAATTGAATAGTTTATTTACAAATATGTACTTATACCTAAACTAGTTAAAAATCGTCCTCCAAGTTGTCGCACTGGTAGGGAAGGGTACCTAAAAGACTGGCAGCATTACCTATTTGTATAGCCAAGCTTATACGTTGTCAGAAAAAGCTACCAGCCCGACGGTCTCCTGAGACTTCGTTAAGTTTGGATGAAATTTCTTTCAACAAACCGTGCGTCTGATGAGCCCAATGCCTCATGGTCTCCACCGCAAAGGGCGCAAATATATAGCTGGAATCTAGTGCTGCATACTTGCGCCGCTTCGCATCACTAGCAATCGCCGCAGCCCCTCCAGCCACCCTGCAAGTTGCCAGGGAGTGGGACGCAGCAAGTGTGTCGAAAATTGTCGCATCCCACGAAGACGGCTTTCCATGACGCCATGGTATTAAAGTGATACCATAACAATTGAGTTATAGTTTTATACATTTGTTTTATGTAGGGGTGGGTCTAAATGAAAATCACCTTTTTCTCGTGGAAATATTTTTATTTATTTATTTATTGTTAGGAAGACTTACAGGCTAATATATAATAATAGGTAACAATTATGTGTAAACATGTTGCTAACTAGTCTCCACATATGTGTAACAATATAATCTACAATTACAAAATAGTACCTAAATGAAAACAAATAGAACCAAAAACAAAATATTTCTCATACTATGTATAAAGTTAACAATATACTATTGTGGTGGCACAGCCTCTAGCGAGGTGTGTAAAGTATGTGATCGTGATCGTCTATGTATATATGTATGTATAATAGTGTACTAGAGATGATTTTTGAATCGACTGAGAGATGCCATTGTTAATAGATAGTGGATTGATGCCTCTTTAGTTTTACTGTCGTTCAAACTTAAAACTTAAGGTTGATTTTTATACATCGTTTGACAGCCGAAGTAAAGCCACTGGTTTTCTGACTAGGTTCACCTTAGATAATAGCTAATCTACCGTGACAGACAGACGCCAGTAGCTTAGCTCTACTAACTTGGAGAAAACGATAGTTATTTAGTCCAGCTCAATTTAGCTGAGATAAAATCGTTGAGTCTAACTAACACCGACGGCAATTCGATTCCTTATGTCCTATCTGCAACTAAGGTGAGTGGTCTAATCAGTGGAACACAGGTGAACTCTACGACGGGGAGCCACCAAAGGTGTCTGCACTCTCTGAGCCAGCTAGGTTGCCGCCCCTAAACCCTACTGCCTATACGGACGGACGTAATTAGACCTTTCCCTTGTCCCTAGCCGCTGCGAAGCGATAGATATAGATATTTGGTGTGCATTGCATCTTTTCTTTCCAATTTTATAGATATTTTGGTGTGCGTTAGCATCTTTTCTTTTCGGATGATATAGATATTCGGTGTGCATTGCATCTTTTGGTGTGCGTTCGCATCTTTTCTTTTCGGATTTTATAGATATTTTGGTGTGCGTTTGCATCTTTTTCCTTTCCGATTTTATAGATATTTTGGTGTGCGTTTGCATCTTTTTCCTTTCCGATTTTATAGATATTTTGGTGTGCGTTTGCATCCTTTTCCTTCCCTTTTCCCCTTTACATGATATATATATATATATATATAGCTACGGAATTTAATTGGGTGGCCACCCTGCTAATCGGGAGTTGGTCTGAAGAGAGCGTGTATGTGAGACCCCAGCTGCGCCCCAAAAAGCTCTGTCAAAATGTATAAATTATTGAAGTGATATTCGCGTAGGTCGAGGTCTGAGGATATAATCAATTAAATTATCCCTGTCAACATGGCACCTCTAAGTCCTATATCATGGTCCTACTGTCTGTCTAGTCTAATGGTTACTTATCCGCCGAAGTTACGGAAATTCCCGTTGGTCGTCTCTGCGACGTGGCTTCCGCTTTCGTGGTAGTGTGCTGAAATCCCTAATCTAATCGGAACATAATACTGCGATCTGAACAGCTCGCCTGTAGAACCAATCGTCCTATATCTACGCCTATCATTTTAACCTATCTCGAAATCCATAGTTGAGTTATCTAGCAAACCTACTTAGGATTTATTAGGACGAGTCTGTTTTCGGTGTTAAGTTACTGTCTTTGTCAGACGGATTGAAATAGTGTACCTATTATATCGCCCAGAGTATGTTATAGTAAGACTTATTTATAAAGGACTTATACTAAAATAAGAAAGGAAAGACCTTTTAGAGTTCAATTAATTAATATTTATTCATTTAAAATATTTGATATTTGACTTGGGAGAAGGTTTTACAAGACTATCAGAAGTTGAATATTGATCTACAACACCCTGAGACGATCAGAGCGATCTCTCGTTAATTTATGTATATTAAAGTATGATATAAAGTCTCTGTGCTATTTTGCACATACATATAAAACCATGGGTCTAAACATGTATCTTCACATCTATTCATATTTTACTCTAATTTTAAGATAAAATTATAATAGACTTGTTTCCTTCCCCCAAATCTCGAAACTGATTATGTGATTTAGGTCATCATCTCAACACTAGTGAGAAGTTGATCCGATCTTTGGGTTGCCTATGGGCATAGAATAGTAACGGGAAAATCCAAAGATCGAAACAGAAAAACCCGTTACCTTGCCAAACAAACTTATTCTAGACACAGTATAGATACAAAATGTAAAACACACATGCAAACACAAGATAAATTGTACATTTTCTACAAGATCCCTGAAATAACATAACTTAATTAAATTTTCATAAACCAACCACACTCAGATAGAGAATCCCGCTATAAATTCTACTTTCAATAATTACATAATTCCCAATGGTATTGGTGGATCTAGGTCCCTTGTTTAGACATCCGCCCCGGTCTTCTCGTTAGAGTAACCGTACGAGCACGTGAATATTCACGGTGACTGGTAATACAAACATAATAACAATAAAATAATTACTTTGGTGATGACAGGTAAATGTTTTGTAATGAACCTGTTTGTGGCTGAACATGAGCCAATATTCACCTTTTATAATCAGTGTGGTTAGTTTATTCCTATAATCTGAAAATGACCTATTTTAATAATATATTTTATTAACTATAACTTACTTGACGAGATCGGGTTTCCCCGATCTGTACTTGTGACGACACTGACTCTAATATAAATAAATATCAAAACTAAATAATTTAAATTTTTACTACAGGATCTTAATTATCTAAATGTGATGTCCTGTGCGTCCTCTCGTTGCCCGTTGAATGCCCTCGTCACGTCTCGTTCATCCCTTAAAAGTATCCGCGTGGCGTCACCTCGGGCCCGCCGCCCACACCCCGCGGCCGCCCTCTCTCTCTCTGCTTACGATTACCTGAAAAACTTGAAACACAAAACCACGCGACCTCTTTCTTTTTTGTAATGTCGACCGTAATAAATTCCGTCAGTTAAAATAGCTATTAGCCCATACAGTATTTTGAATTTCCTAGTTTTTGTGTATTCGTTAACACTTATGACCCTCTCTAATAATTCACTGCGTTTGGATTTTTATTTTTACCAGATGTTGGCCTTCTCTCCGGGTCGTGGGATAGCATATTTCTATTTAAAACATTTCGCCGTGTTAGCTACAAAAAATACCAATGATTTTATAGCGGACCTACGTGGACATTTTACCTATTAGGCTTACTATCTCACACGCCCCCAAATAGGTTTCTGAAACATCGCCTCACCCTTCATTTCTGCTCAACGCGTTGTTTCAAAATCTATTTCAACTGTATCCGCCACGAATTTTCTCACAACTCCTGATTTGTTCCCACGTTCCGACACATATTCTCACGGTCAAAAAAAATTCTCCCATAATCCCCACTATTCAAACTCTACCCTAATAAATCCCTATTCGCTATCAGTTATACAACGGTTCTATTGTCTCGAGTTGTTGATCTGATTTATTTTGGTTTGGTTTAACAATATCGGAAGACAGCACAGTCTCAATCCTGTTGACTATCTCGTTTGGTGAATAACCCGTAATAAAACAATCCTCAATATCAACTAATAAGCCAACCTACGATCTATGTGACCCGTCGCAATAGGTCCTAAATACACGTTCTAGTTCCTTATTTACCCTATCAGCAAGTCCTTATGATTTTTCCTATACCACGCGACATAGTATTAGAGTAATAACGCCCTTTCATCGGTGATTAAATCTTTTATCACCCGTAATTACCTATTTCCTCATGCATGTTCAGCCTGAATATTTGACCATGTGACCTAGGTACTAGAAAGACGCAACTCTACCGAAGTTAGTATCACTCAACATTATAGGTGGCACGCAAACTGTGCTTCGAGCCCTCACTCGAAATACCATACATATTCTTGTACTAGTGTTATACAGGAGACCAAACTGACCAGACACACCTGTTTCTCTTATTTTATTCCAGAGAATATCATATCTAACCAAGTCAAATGCCTTGGAGAGGTCAAGAAATGTAGCACATACACTAGTGTTTCTGTATAATATTTGACGTTATGCTTCAGAGATATGATAACACATTCCGTTAATGATCCGGGCCTAAAACCGAACTGACCATCATGAAGTTCTAAATGTATTTTAAGTTGTCTCTCAAATAAACCATCAAGCACCTTATATGCGGCCGTAGCAAGCGAGATTGGTCGATAGTTACTCTTATCAGAACCGTCCCCAGTCTTACTTTCTCCTATCAGTACTACTACGGTATCTATTAAGCTGGCTAGTAGATATGAATGTCTTTTACACATAGTAACGCTAGCTTGCCCAACAACCTCGAGAGGTTAGGCCCAGCGTATTGAAAATCCTCAATGCTAAAGCCATCGTGTCCAGATAGCTTGCCTTTCGACATTTACTTTATTATTAAAGCAACTATTTTGCCGAGACACGTTCTGGTATACTAGACTCCGCCCCCTCATCATAGCTCTCCTCTACTATTTGCAGTGGTGACTTCACCCGGCAATGAGACCTAAACATGTTTGTTATATCTCTAGGCTTACTTGCACTATCTATGCTCCCTAAGACACAAAACCTGAGACTAACCTTTCTGTCTCTTTCCAAAACCCGCGAAATCTAAAACCCGCGTAATTTGTTCATGGTCTTTGGACCTGTGAAGTTTACTATGGTATCTATCCGATAAATGTACATACATATTCCGTGAGCGCTAATTATATGTCCTAGCACTTAACCACGATGCACAAAAATCGACATTTATCTACTCTGCCTGTCATCTCCGCGTCTTCTAATTTACTACTCGGTCTAAGAGGTCTAGATGCAATTCTAGGTCCCCCGTAATGAAGACGATAATATCATTCAAATAATTCATACAGAAGTCTCGAACGTCATATAGTATAATATTCGTGGCCCTAGAAAAGTATGCTACTGAGGTCTTTAATACTTGTGGTAATACGCGATAGATATAAGTTTTCCCCGATGAACGATAAACCAGTGTACTTTCTGGATTCATCGTATAATGACAATTGAAATTAGGCATCATTACAGTCGATTAAGCTAGTATAATCAACTCCGTGAAATGACTGTAATATTTTCGGGGTAAGTGATGGCGATCAGGCGTCACCTTCCACTTTCTTATTGAGCTAGCACATCTAACAAGATTCTAATTGTACCATCTCGTTTATGGGTGTATGTTAGCGGATACCAATACGGCGTCAACTCTTATTGGACAACCCCAGACTCTCTTATTCGACTAACCTTTCCCTAACTTGTTCTCGATGCCCGCACGGCTCTGGATAATCGTGTCTAACAAACGATTCCCCATCTACCAACTTTATGACGTGTTCGTATTTATTCATCAACCCCAATCTATTTGAAAAACCTTGTTATGTTTCTTTCTAATATCGGTAGCAATAGATCCCTTCGTTCGTCGATCGAATTGTTACTACCCAATTGTGTCTTCCAATTAGTC
The DNA here is from genome assembly GCA_911728495.1 of Furcula furcula. Lineage (NCBI taxonomy): Eukaryota > Metazoa > Arthropoda > Insecta > Lepidoptera > Notodontidae > Furcula > Furcula furcula. The sequence goes on along the minus strand of OU452265.1, from coordinate 11,358,269 downwards.
GCGCGGTCGACTTTAACATTTGAATGGACTTTTGTAGTGACATTCTGATTCGAATCACTTGTTTGGTGAACATTTCACCCTATAATTGAGTTAATTTACACCAATGTTCGACGCGCCCCCAAATCGTTCGATCTCACAATTTGATCCTCAATATAAATGACCTAGGCAATCTACGCATGATTAGTACCGGTGTTTCTACTAAAATATTACCTAACCTGTTAATAACACTAACCGATTTGTGCTCTCACTTCGGTATCCGAACGCCCCCACAACTTTTACTGTTGGGATAGCAATATGTTTTGCTCGAGTCCCCTAAGAAATCCACGCCGTTTATAATGGTGGATTCGCCCGCTCTAGTAAAACATAATTGTTGTCTGTCTACGGCATAACGCCTCATTATAGTTTACTCGGCCCCTTTCATTAAATGCAAATCGATAATGACTTTAAAGACTCTATTTGTTTGACAAAGTGTCTGGAAATACTGATACCAGTACCACGAGGATATTATTATGTCCTCTTATCCAGCTTATATAATCGGCAGAGATTGACCACCCCTCTGAATACATTTCCATAACTATTCGCACGTGCCTAGTGAAGCATTCTAAAGCGACTTCTACCTCTCTATCGTGAGCATTAATCGAATTATTATACCTTTAAGCCTTTTCAAAACGTGCTCGAATTAATCCGCGACTTTCCATAAAAAAAAGGCTTGCTAACTGTTAGCTGAACCACGAATATGTTCCGTGCGTTAAGTGACTTTGCGCTATTGCCTTCCGCGATTAAACTAGTACTCTCCTGTGTGTTGGCACTAAGTCCTAGATCGCTAGTCTCCTCTACGATGTCACGTGTAGACTTACTAATCGCGCTAGCCCCGCCCCTATTATTGCAATGTGAGCTAGCTGACTAACTGTTTCATTTTCTGTAATAACATTTCTAGTGTAGCATTATCGGGGTTCCCGCTAAATGCACCTTTGATGTTATTTTTACCATCTGGGAAGTTACTATCGATTGTTCGTTTTTTTTTTCTAACTCCTGCCCGGCTGTCCTTCGTACATTATACGCGTAAAACAAAGCATCGGTTTCGAGCCCCTGATTTTACGACCGAATATTATATTGTAATGTTTACTTTCTAATTTCTTAACAGAAAAAAATCTAAAATGAAGGATGCTATTCTCCTTATTTTAAATATTATAACGTAAAGTTTATTTCCTAACTAACTAACAATACAGAAAAAAGGGTCTCGTGGCGTGTTATTTTAAAATAAAGGATGTTATTATCAACAATACAAGAAAAGGATGTTAGTTTAAACCAAAGGGTGTTATTTCCTTTGTCATGACCTGTAAGCAACACAGTTATGGACAATTCTTATAAAGTTATAATATACACATTTTATATTGCAGTCATGCGATGTAAAATGTCTCCCTTGCTGGTTCTGGCATCTCTGAAATGGATATTGCTAACAATACTCTGTGCGTTATTTCTTAATTTGTGTTATGATTTACCTACGTTGTGTTATGATGAAGTGTGTTTCCGATTAGTTCTTGACCAGTCGTGTCACCTTTTGACACGTAGCTGTGGTCATCCTGGTCACGGCACCACTTTTTATGTGGTGGCACAGCCTCTAGCGAGGTGTGTAAAGTATGTGATCGTGATCGTCTATGTATATATGTATGTATAATAGTGTACTAGAGATGATTTTTGAATCGACTGAGAGATGCCATTGTTAATAGATAGTGGATTGATGCCTCTTTAGTTTTACTGTCGTTCAAACTTAAAACTTAAGGTTGATTTTTATACATCGTTTGACAGCCGAAGTAAAGCCACTGGTTTTCTGACTAGGTTCACCTTAGATAATAGCTAATCTACCGTGACAGACAGACGCCAGTAGCTTAGCTCTACTAACTTGGAGAAAACGATAGTTATTTAGTCCAGCTCAATTTAGCTGAGATAAAATCGTTGAGTCTAACTAACACCGACGGCAATTCGATTCCTTATGTCCTATCTGCAACTAAGGTGAGTGGTCTAATCAGTGGAACACAGGTGAACTCTACGACGGGGAGCCACCAAAGGTGTCTGCACTCTCTGAGCCAGCTAGGTTGCCGCCCCTAAACCCTACTGCCTATACGGACGGACGTAATTAGACCTTTCCCTTGTCCCTAGCCGCTGCGAAGCGATAGATATAGATATTTGGTGTGCATTGCATCTTTTCTTTCCAATTTTATAGATATTTTGGTGTGCGTTAGCATCTTTTCTTTTCGGATGATATAGATATTCGGTGTGCATTGCATCTTTTGGTGTGCGTTCGCATCTTTTCTTTTCGGATTTTATAGATATTTTGGTGTGCGTTTGCATCTTTTTCCTTTCCGATTTTATAGATATTTTGGTGTGCGTTTGCATCTTTTTCCTTTCCGATTTTATAGATATTTTGGTGTGCGTTTGCATCCTTTTCCTTCCCTTTTCCCCTTTACATGATATATATATATATATATATAGCTACGGAATTTAATTGGGTGGCCACCCTGCTAATCGGGAGTTGGTCTGAAGAGAGCGTGTATGTGAGACCCCAGCTGCGCCCCAAAAAGCTCTGTCAAAATGTATAAATTATTGAAGTGATATTCGCGTAGGTCGAGGTCTGAGGATATAATCAATTAAATTATCCCTGTCAACATGGCACCTCTAAGTCCTATATCATGGTCCTACTGTCTGTCTAGTCTAATGGTTACTTATCCGCCGAAGTTACGGAAATTCCCGTTGGTCGTCTCTGCGACGTGGCTTCCGCTTTCGTGGTAGTGTGCTGAAATCCCTAATCTAATCGGAACATAATACTGCGATCTGAACAGCTCGCCTGTAGAACCAATCGTCCTATATCTACGCCTATCATTTTAACCTATCTCGAAATCCATAGTTGAGTTATCTAGCAAACCTACTTAGGATTTATTAGGACGAGTCTGTTTTCGGTGTTAAGTTACTGTCTTTGTCAGACGGATTGAAATAGTGTACCTATTATATCGCCCAGAGTATGTTATAGTAAGACTTATTTATAAAGGACTTATACTAAAATAAGAAAGGAAAGACCTTTTAGAGTTCAATTAATTAATATTTATTCATTTAAAATATTTGATATTTGACTTGGGAGAAGGTTTTACAAGACTATCAGAAGTTGAATATTGATCTACAACACCCTGAGACGATCAGAGCGATCTCTCGTTAATTTATGTATATTAAAGTATGATATAAAGTCTCTGTGCTATTTTGCACATACATATAAAACCATGGGTCTAAACATGTATCTTCACATCTATTCATATTTTACTCTAATTTTAAGATAAAATTATAATAGACTTGTTTCCTTCCCCCAAATCTCGAAACTGATTATGTGATTTAGGTCATCATCTCAACACTAGTGAGAAGTTGATCCGATCTTTGGGTTGCCTATGGGCATAGAATAGTAACGGGAAAATCCAAAGATCGAAACAGAAAAACCCGTTACCTTGCCAAACAAACTTATTCTAGACACAGTATAGATACAAAATGTAAAACACACATGCAAACACAAGATAAATTGTACATTTTCTACAAGATCCCTGAAATAACATAACTTAATTAAATTTTCATAAACCAATCACACTCAGATAGAGAATCCCGCTATAAATTCTACTTTCAATAATTACATAATTCCCAATGGTATTGGTGGATCTAGGTCCCTTGTTTAGACATCCGCCCCGGTCTTCTCGTTAGAGTAACCGTACGAGCACGTGAATATTCACGGTGACTGGTAATACAAACATAATAACAATAAAATAATTACTTTGGTGATGACAGGTAAATGTTTTGTAATGAACCTGTTTGTGGCTGAACATGAGCCAATATTCACCTTTTATATTCAGTGTGGTTAGTTTATTCCTATAATCTGAAAATGACCTATTTTAATAATATATTTTATTAACTATAACTTACTTGACGAGATCGGGTTTCCCCGATCTGTACTTGTGACGACACTGACTCTAATATAAATAAATATCAAAACTAAATAATTTAAATTTTTACTACAGGATCTTAATTATCTAAATGTGATGTCCTGTGCGTCCTCTCGTTGCCCGTTGAATGCCCTCGTCACGTCTCGTTCATCCCTTAAAAGTATCCGCGTGGCGTCACCTCGGGCCCGCCGCCCACACCCCGCGGCCGCCCTCTCTCTCTCTGCTTACGATTACCTGAAAAACTTGAAACACAAAACCACGCGACCCCTTTCTTTTTTGTAATGTCGACCGTAATAAATTCCGTCAGTTAAAATAGCTATTAGCCCATACAGTATTTTGAATTTCCTAGTTTTTGTGTATTCGTTAACACTTATGACCCTCTCTAATAATTCACTGCGTTTGGATTTTTATTTTTACCAGATGTTGGCCTTCTCTCCGGGTCGTGGGATAGCATATTTCTATTTACAACATTTCGCCGTGTTAGCTATAAAAAATACCAATGATTTTATAGCGGACCTACGTGGACATTTTACCTATTAGGCTTACTATCTCACTATGTATAAAACATTAAGTAGCATGACCTCGCATTTTCTAAGGTATTACTTTATTTATATACTAGCTGACCCGTGCAGCTCCGCCCGCGCTTTTATTACATTTTGCTCCCCTTTTCTCCCTCCCCCCTAGATTTATCTCTCTCCATATCTCTCTCTCTTATAAAAAAAATCTAATTATATGCTCTTTCTCTCCTCTCTCTTTCCCCCTCCCGCTTCGGTTTCCGTCACACTCCCCCTCTTCCTACCCTGTTATCCCCTCTCTGAACCCTCTCTCTTCTACGAACTTGCTCCTTCTCACTCCCCCCTTACTCCACCTAACTCCCCCGATCCCTCACCCCATCGCCCCCTTCTCGAATCCCCTCTCCCTCTTTCTCCTCTCGTGCACCCTCCTCTCGTTCTATATATCCTCGTCAATCAGCGGCATTAAATATACTTTATGACCTATTCTCAGACCTCCCCGATATGCACACATAATTTCATACATATCGGTTCACCCATCTATTTAATGACCTTGCCTTATGTAGCTTAACCTTAACCTAGCGGTATGAAATATACTGTATGACCTATTCTCAGACCAACCCGATATGCACACTTTCATACAAATCGGTTCACCCATCTATTTAATGACGTTACCTAACGTTGCTTAACCTTAACCTACCGGGATAAAAAGTATCCTATGTCCGTTCACTGGTTTTAAGCTACCTCCCCAGCAATTTTCAGCCGAATCGGTTAGGCCGTTCTTGAGTTATAAATAGTGTAACTAACACGATTTTCTTTGATATAATATATAGATTAAAGTTCTATAGTTATTGTATGTTCAATTTCACCGATAGATGGCGCTGTTCATAATGTAAATCACGCTAACATCGTAAATTACTGTCTAATGATATTCGATAATGAAAGTTTTAAGTTTTCCGCATCTTTTATTGTTGCGACTGTAATACATACATAATCTAGTTTGGATCCGCTCGGGATTTACAGATTTTAACTTTTCAAAGATATAATGTCATATTGCTATCAGCAAAGTACTTAGAACAATACAGAAATCTAATGAAAATGTCCTGGGTGTACCGGACCGGCTTACCCCTTACAAAAATTGACCCTTCGCCAATGCCATATCTTATGCAAACTAAATGTCTGCTCAGTCCCTATTGTATATAGCGTAATAATACATATCTTAATGATTAACTGATCAGTCTATAATTACCCTATTCACATACAAAGGAAATTACGTGGTAATATGTGCAAGTAATGTTTCACTGCTTAGCCCCTATGAAACATAGCGTGATGTTTTATATACCAACTTACACCTTGACTTCTACACAACACATCGGTGAAAGTCCTATCAAAATCCATCCACGGGTTTTCAAATGATACCTGGACGAACAGAACGACAGACAGACAGACAGACAGACAGACAGACAGACAGACAGACAGACAGACAGACAGACAGACAGACAGACAGACAGACAGACAGACAGACAGACAGACAGACAGACAGACAGACAGACAGACAGACAGACAGACAGACAGACAGACAGACAGACAGACAATAATTCTAAAAAAAATTGTTTTGGCCTCTATGTCGATAGTATAGTACCCCCACATAGAAATTTTGGAAAAATATTCAATGTACAGAAAAAGTGCTCTTTGAGTTTTATTATAGTATAGATAGATTTTTATTTACTTGTTATAAAGAAAAAAAAGTATTATTAATCATTCGCCGTACCGCCTGCGTACCCGTATTAAATATATCAACGTCCAAGTTTAAAGGAAGTTCGTTGAAACTGCGTACACTGCGTGATAAAAAGGAATTTTGACGATAATTTTTCTTAGCAAAAGGCACCTTTAATACAGATCTTAACCTAAGTCCAGTTAGATTGGTTCTAAGCATTACCATAGATAATAATGAAGGGCAGTCGATGGCACCTCTGGCAATATTCATTAAACAGCAAATATCATTTATTTGGCGCCGATTTTCTAATGGCATAAAGTGGAATTTTTTGCAACGGTTGATGTAGTCAACTGAAAATTGACGCGCCTTAAAATCCAAGTACCTTAAAAATTTCTTTTGTATTGCTTGATTGATTCGGAATTTATAAATATTGTATTGTGGATTCCACACCTGTGATGCATACTCAAGGTGACTTCGTACTAATGAGCAATATAAAACTTTTATACATTTTAAGGAATGGAAACTATCAGACATACGTATTATAAATCCCAATGCCTTTGATGCCTTATTGACTATACTATCAATATGTTTATCATACAATAGCTTGGAGTCGTGAACAACACCTAAGTCACGTATTTGATCAACTTTGCTAATACCACAATCATTCAGTCTATAACTATGTAGTATTGACTAAATGTTTCCGACGTGTGAATGTTATGTGGTAATATTTAGATGCATTTAGTTGCAATTTATTTAACTTACAATAGCTGACAAATCTTTCAAGGTCTTCCTGAAGTAGTTGCGCATCCAGAACATCATTGACTGATTTAATGATTTTCATATCATCCGCATATAATAACACAGACGAGTTTTGGAAGCAGCATATGACGTCAGCAATAAATATATTAAATAAAAATGGACCTAAAATGGATCCCTGAGGTACACCTGATACTATCGAACTCCATTGTGAGGTGAAACCACGTAAGACTACCGCTTGAGTTCGATTTTCAATGTATGATGAAAACCATCGATAGAGATCACCATGAATTCCAGCAGTCATTAGCTTATTTAGGAGCACTCGATGATCTATACGATCAAAACATTTTGTGTAATCCGTATAAATGACGTCTACTTGAGTACAATTCTCCATTCCATCCGTTATCATTTCATTAGATAAGATAAGATTAGATGTAGTGGAGCGTTTCTTGACAAAACCATGCTGGTTATCGCTAAAATTATTGCTCAACGCTGTATACACTGAGTTATGGACAATTCTTTCCAGTATTTTGGAGAAAAGACATAATTTAGAAATGGGGCGGTAGTTTTCAACTTGACTTTTGTTTCCTTTTTTAAAAACGGGCGTAATAAATGCGGCCTTCCAGACTTGAGGAACTACACCTTCCGTTAGCGAAATGCAGCTTCTTTCATTTTTTCTTTAAAATACAGCGCACGTTCTTCGTGTTCATACAATGGCGGATCGCAAGAGAGAGAGAGAGAGATAGAATGCATTTTTCCTTCACCTTCACTCACACATTCTTTCGTTCACAACCATACAATACGTTTAAATACTTAATTACCTAACAAAACAATAACTTAAAATAACATCGACACAATTTTTATTCCTACATACGGTGAGGAAACCTTCAAGGTACCAGGTCTCCGTAGGGACGAAGGCCGGGTTATGTGGGATTACCCACCGAAACTTCCCAGGTGGCCATCATCGCTATGAAGAGATTCTGCTCCGTTAGGACCTCGCTAGGGTCTTTCAGACGCCAGATCCTCACTGGAGCCCGTCCCGGGGGAACAGAAATGCATTCTCCCCCTGGTATCCTCTCTATGCTCGAGACGATGCTGGGTCTACACCACGTCATTTCCTGTCTCGAGTTCGCCCGGACTCCTGTGCGTCCACGACCTCCACAGTGGTAGGTACTATCGCGTACACGAACGCCGTACCAGTTTTCAATCAAAATCGTCCTACAGGTGGTACACCGTTCGTGACCGCGAGTGTACTTACCGGGATCTACCTTTAAGTGAAGTAGATCTACCTAGAAGAAGCGAAGACTCCATAGAGCGCCTTGTCGTGCAGGGCAGGTTAGAAGGCTCTAGACCGCGCGGGCGGTCACCTATGCGATGGACCGACTAAATTAAATCTGCTCTGGGCGGTCCCTTGCATGAATGCACCAGGATAACGGGAAGCAGAGAGAGATGGCGACAAGTCGTGACGCGCATAACATTTGCTCCTAGTGACACTACATAACGACCACGAACTCTTTGTCAAAAGCGTTACCACATTGAAGACGTATATGAGAACAACATTATATAAAGTTAATTGGTATACTTACTTGCATTTTTGGAATCGGTTGAGCTGGGGTTGTTTGTTGGGTCTAATGCTGTAACAAACACAAAACATTTTGTATACAGGGAGTTACAAAACTCCTGTCCAATCTCATTGAATATCTCGTTTTTAGGGTTCCATGCCTAAAAGGTAAAACCCTTATGGTTTGACGTCGTCTGTTTGTCTGTCTGACACACTTATATATTACAGGAACCACTGTTCCTATCGATTTGGATATGGTTGTGTAAGTATGATCTAAAACTATTCCAAGTGTCAAACCGATAGCATCAGAGTTTCCTGAAATATTTAAGTGGGTATGACAGACAGATTAAGTCAGACCATAAAGGTTCCTTTTTTACCTTTTAGATTTGGAACTCAAAAAATTATACTGCGTCTCCCGCGAGTAATTATTGCACTTACTACATTGCGAAACCGGAAGCATCTCGACGCGATTATCATCATCACAAATGAAAAAGGGGGAGGCCCTAATTGCCAGAATCACCGCGCTTGGCAGGCGTTTTTTTTTGTTTTTTAGGGCCATTACAGCTTCACCGGACAATAGGAGGCGAGCGCTTGTAGCACTCTAGCCTTAACGGCAGAAGGAGCGACGAGCTCAAGGGCACCTCACCGAGGCACGGCCTCGGCTTGGGCTGTCGCTTAAGAGAGGGCTTATTCTACCACCGGTTGACAACGCGCCCCCACTGAGATGAACCGGCAAGAAAGTCAGTGGGGTGATGTACGTCGTTGAAGTCGCATGCGTACGACCCTTCGGCCTCGCCGGCGAGACCGGTGTCTGATAGCTAGTATAGCATACGGTTGTCGGGGCGGGTTCAGTGCACCCTGGTCCAATAGGACCGTCGTGGGGTCAGGAGGGTCGTCGAGCAGTACGTGCCGTGGTTTGCGGCGCGAGTCTGAAGGGCTTGGCAGGCGTCTTGGAGATCGCCTCTTACGACACCCATCGAGAGGCGATGAGTGGGTACTATTCTTACCCGAACTCCCCACGGGAACTTATATACATCGTGTGCGTAATTACGTTCTCAATCGAATGTCTAATAGATGATTAGAAAAAGTCATTGCAATTAATCTTAAAAATAATTACTAGAGAGGTGACTATTCGGTGTGATCGCGCCGAAACATACGAACGAGTAGGAATTTCCGCCCGGGCTGTTGCCGCCCGTACTAGAGGTTGATAAAGCAATATTTAAAAATGGTGTTTTATTTTGATTACGTCTTTCTGCAATATATTTGTTCGAAAATAACATTTTTTAAATTTCTATGTTAGGATATATTTAACGGTTTCAAAATATTCCTACGTAGCGGTATTGCCAGACTTTTCATTTACTGTCGTATCATCTTCCCCACATTGTATATGTTACAATTATTTATAATTATGCAGTAACATAGGCGAGCGCTTGCCTTGGAAGAAAGATACAGGTTCGGACCCCGGCTCGCACCTCTAATTTCTTTAATCATGGATCGGCCATGTCATCGAAACGTCTTTGCTTGTGGCGGCGATGATTAAATATTTATTTCTTTAACTTTATGCACATATTATTACGTACATCGGCGGACTTAATACCTAAATATTGACCGTTCAAAAGTGCTGTCGTTAAGCCTATTTGAAATAAATATAATTTGAATTTGCGATTGTCATTATGGCCTTAGCCCCCTCATCATGAGGGGAGGCCCGTGCCCAACAGTGGGACATACAAGGGCTGGTATTCTAGACTTATAAATAAAACTAATAGTTTATACTTACGGCCCAAATCATGTATAGCGTTAAACAATATCACTGTAAAAAGAAAAATATGTTATTGTATATTAAGGTAAATTTGTTTATTTTGTGATTAAATATTTACAGTTCATTTACAAACATGTACACTTAAACTAGCTAAAAAACTTCCTCAAAGTTGTCGCCGCACTGGGAAGGAAGGGTACCTAAAAGGCTGGTGGCATTACCCCTTTGTATAGCCAAGCTTATACGTTGGCAGAAAAAGCTACCAGCCCGGCGGTCTCCTGAGACTTCGATAAGTTTGGATGAAATTTCTTTCACCAAACCGTGCGTCTCATGAGACCAAGGCCCCATGGTCTCCACCGCAAAGGGCTGCATACTTACGTCGCTTTGCATCACTAGCGGTCGCCGCAGCCCCTCCAGCCGCCCTGCAAGTTGCTGGGGTGTGGGACGCAGCAAGTGTGTCGACACATGTCGCATCCCACACCGACGGCTTTCCATGTTGCCATGGTATTATATATACACCATCATAGTGTTATTGTATATTATAAATAAGGTATTCGGACTCAGTGAAGAGGCGTGCTAAGAGCAGATTATTACAAGATGGTAGGTTCCTTGTGCAAGACTCCATCCATTTAGATACCACCGCAGAGTCAGATATCCTGCCGCCAAGCAGCAGTGTGTAAACATAATGTGTTCCGGTGTGAAGGAAACTATTAGCTGATGAAACTACCGGACACAAGAGACTTAACATCTGACGTCTTTAGGGTTGGCAATCAAAAATCTTTGGGCGAACAACTCCTATACCCCAGCCATCTTCCATCCTTCATCCCTTATATTCATATATTAACTCTATATTCCCTTCCCTCCTGGACGTGAAAGAGTTGAGACGTGCATTTTGTTAATTTTATTTAAATTTAAATGTTAAATTAAAATATTTTGTTATATTTAAATAGTGCGTAATACCAGGAAAACATAATTACATAAGTATTCTTGGTGACATGTGTCCTGTTCAAACGTCAACGCATCAAGATTCCTGAATTCAAAGGACCAGCGCGCATACAATATGAACAGTCTCGCTACTAACTACTGACTGCGCATCGAGCTAGCCACACGCCCACTGCTACACAACAACTACCTGCTTCGCTACGAGCTACGCGCACAGAGGCTACGCGGCTACGCAAATTCGAAGTCCAGCCTACGTTAGAGCAACCTCTTACTTACACATACATTCCTGGTTATATTAGCATTTTAATTTTTTTTTTTTTCTTGGTGAATGAATAACCGTTTTTTAGTAAGTTAATTTATTAACTACTAGCTGACCCGCGCAGCTCCGCCAGCGCTTTTATTACACTTTGCTCCCCTTTTCTCCCTCCTCCCTTGATTTATTTCTTTCTTCATCTCTCTCTCTTATAAGAAAAATCTAATTCTAAGGTCTCTCTCTCCTCTCTCTTTCCCCCTCCCGCTTCGGTCCCCGGGGATATAAAGGGAGTATGCTCCCCTTCTTCCTCTACCCGTTGTCCCCTCTCTGAACCCCCTCCCCCTCTCTCTTCTCCCACCTTGCTCCCCCTTACGCCACCATTGCGCCACCTTAATCCCCCCTATCCCTCACCACATCACCCCCTCCTCGAATCCCCTCTCCCTCTCTCTCCTCTCTTGCACCCTCCTCTCGTTCTATATATCCTCGTCAATCATGGTATCTGGGATTCTTACCCACTTAAGACCCTGCGGCTGTCGCATCGCCAAGTAAGAGCGGGACCTAGATCTAGTGGGATCTGCACCAAATACACCTCAGTGCGCATTATAGCCCCCGGAAACCTGGCATCGTGATCACGGGGACGGGGCTCGCATCCCCCATCACCGTCCTCCTTGGAGTCGCCGCCGTCACCCATCTATGTAATGACCTTGCCTAAAGTTGCTTAACCTAGCGGCATGAAATATACTATACAACCTATTCTCAGATTCTACCAGATATGCTCTTTGTCAGCATATCTGGTAGAATTTCATACAAATCGGTTCACCCATCTATTTAATGACCTTGCCTTATGTTGCTTAACTTTAACCTAACGGTATAAACAACGTTCACAGCTTTTTTGTCCTTAATGTAAATATTAGTGAAGTTTACGTTACATATACATAGGGACAAATTCATGCTAACAACAATTTATCAATACCTAGTTAATTATTTCTCATAAAAATTAAGGATAGAAAATAGTTATTGTGGGTTATCCTCATGAGATAAACATATACCGTCGCTGACTTTTTTGTAGACCTTGTTATGGTGTACAATACTGTAGTACATTATTTTGATCTACCTCGTAGGGTTCAGCCAGCGTTTGCAATGACAGCGCAAAAAAAAATGTGTTTATTTAGGACATCACATTAGAAACCTCTAAGATTATCAGTGTTTCTCTACTATATTATGAATGTATTATACATATAAACCTTCCTCTTGAATCACTCTATCTATTAATAAAAATCGCATTAAAATCCGTTACGTAGTTTAAAAGATCTAAGCATACATAGGGACAGACAGACGCGGCGGAGGACTCTGTTTTATAATATGTATAGATATAGATATAGATGCCACTTAAAAGAACTCCACCAGCTGTTTCCTCTCAGACTGTTGTGTGTGATACTAATGTGACATCAGGACCGGCTACGGATACGGAAACAGAGAGTTCTAGTAAAATGATAAATATGCCTCGTCTCCGCAAGCGTCAGCATGATGATGATATATCTAGTTTTATGTCGGAAATTAAGAAAACTTTTGAATTATTTAAATCACAGCAGGATTCGATTCAGGAAACCATTAAAGACATACAAAAACAAAATAATGATATTATTAAATCAATAGATTTTATGTCTAAACAATATGATGAAATGAATGATAGATTAGTTAAAATGGAAACAGCAAGGAAAGCACATCTGGCATACATACAGATGCTAGAATTAAAGGTAGAAAATGTGGAAAGGTTTCAAAAAAAAGCCAGTCTTGAGATTAGGAATGTTCCTGTCCAAAAAAATGAAAGTAAGGATTCCATAATAAAATTGGTTAAAAACATTGGTGCAGTGGTCAATGTTGACATTGAAGAGTGTTATATTCATGATGTTTTCCGCCAGATTACCAAAAAAGAAGGAAATAGACCAATTATACTAGACCTATCGTCTGTTATATAGAAGGAAAAGTTTATTTCATCTGTGAAGACTTATAACCGGACGAATAAGAATAATAAACTGAATACTGGACACATCCAACTCGATGGCCAACCTGCTCCTATTTTTATTGCTGAATCGCTCACTCAAAAAGCTAAGAAACTATATTACCTTGCTCGAGAATTCAGTAAGAGTAATGACTATGCATTCTGCTGGACTGCCCATGGAAAAAATTATATATTAAAAGGGAAGGTGCTGCGTCTCACCGTATTGATGCAGAAAACGACCTTACCCGGCTACAATCAAAAACTGACCTGTGACTGGTCGGTCAGCTTTAATCAGTATTTTTAATTTATTTTTTGCATGCTTTTTTCAATATTTTTAAAGTACGTACACTTTTTTAAACTTATATCACGTTCTTACATGTTACCAGCAAAATTTGTATTTTATACCGACAGTGTTACATATATTATTTTTAATATTTTATACCATACTATTTTAATCAAGTATGAAGGTTTGATACTGATACTTATCTTTAATCACTCACGCATTTCACATTTAGCGATTTCCATTGTTTACCATGTGGGTTTTATTTATATACATGTAATTTTGACTTGCGCTATTGAGTATTCGTGTAAAATTGTTACCACTTGATAACATCTCAGATGATATTGATTCTGTAAACGTATACAAGTCTATGATCTGTAGCCTCAAAAATTATATTCATGGTTCCGAGAAATCCTTAACTCTTATGCATACCAACATACGCAGTGTTGCCTGTAATTTTGATAATCTACTCATACTTCTAGAAAGAATATGTATTAAATGTGATATCCTCGTTTTGACCGAATGTTGGTTGAGTAAATTGCTAGTTGTTCCCGAGATCATTGGATATACTTCATATATATCTGATTATGGTAACCAGAACGACGGTGTTATTATATACGTTAAGAAAGAAATCAAAATTAGCATCATGAAACCCTCAGTGTCTGGTGCAAGCTGTCTTATTTTAAAAACTGAGAATGATTACGCTGTTGTAGCTGTCTATAGATCTCCTTCCCATAAGAATATCAACCTATTCTATGAAGATCTTGGTGCTTGCCTTACGTCACTGCAATCGATAGTTACGATCATTAGCCTTAGTAGGAGACATTAATATAAATATTTCCCCGAATTCCAGCGACTCTAATTGCAACACATATTTAAATCTAATGGCATTTCATGGTCTTTTGGCATGCCACGTTTTACCTACTCGTAATGATAATTGTATTGACCATGTTATGTTGAGGTCAGACAAGCATGCAAGTACTTTTATATTAGACTCGCCTATAACTGATCATGTGCCGGTTGTTTTTTGCTTAGATTGTAATGTAAAAAGACACTCGACCAATTCTCAGTATGTTAAGATAGATTTTCCGTCACTGGTATCTGAATTATCTGAGGCGGATTATGGCCCAGTTTTTAGTGCAACAGATGCTAATGTAGCCGCTACTGTCTTAACTAATATTATTACTGAAGCCATTTCCGTTCATTCAAAAAAGGTACTTATTCCTAATCGAAAACGAACCATTAAACCATGGTTAACTCCGGGTCTTGTACGGTGTATAAGGAATAGGGATAAGTTACATAAATCAGCTAAAAAAGATCCTAACAACGCCATAATTCAGACCACTTACACTAGATACCGCAATTTCTGCAACAATCTTTTAAAAAATTTAAAAATAGCATACGAAAAATCTGAATTTGATAAAAATAGAGGCAATATGAAGGGTACGTGGATGACAATAAATAAGATCACGAATATTAAGCAATCATGTCCACCTCCAAATGAATTAATTAACTTAAAACGAGATCCAATAGAGTCTTTAAATGTGATAAATAATTGTTTCGCAGAAATTGGCGCGAATCTTGCTAGTGCTATAACGGATAGATATGGCAGAAAACAGCAAGTTGTACCAAACAACTTGTGCGAATTCCAATCTCATAAAAACTCTATGGCACTGTTAGATACTGTCTGTATCGAGATTGAGGCGATCATTGGAAATTTAAAAAACAATTCTGCAGCTGGTATTGATGGGATACCAACACAAGTGATCAAAAGCGCTAAGACTAGTCTAATTGCTCCGCTTACGCACTTATGCAATCTATGCCTGACTACTGGTGTTTTTCTAGACATTCTTAAGCGAGCAGTGGTTCTCCCAATCTATAAAAACGGCGATAGACATAATGTTGGTAATTATAGACCAATTTCGGTGCTTCCTGTTATATCTAAGAAGAAAAGGTGTTAAATTCTAGATTGTTAACGTATTTAACAAAGAACAATATCATTGCAGAAAACCAATTTGGTTTTATGAAAAATAAATCGACTGAAGATGCAACTTTAGTGCTTACTGAGACTATAGCCCGTAACCTCATCGAGGTTATTATCGAATAAATGTAAAGTCATAGGAGTATTCCTTGATCTGTCAAAGGCTTTCGACATTGTTTCTGTCCCTCTGTTACTTCATAAGTTGGAATCCATTGGAGTACGAGGTATTGCTTTAGAAATTTTCCGCTCATATCTCTCTAATCGCACTCAGTGTGTCAAATTGTTGGATTACGTAAGTACTGATGTGCCTCCTACGACGCCTATACGAGAGCGTTTGGAGTACCTCAAGGCAGTGTATTAGGGCCAACTCTTTTCATAACTTACATTAATAGCTTGTGTCAGCTATCAATACCTAATTGCAATATAATTACTTATGCTGACGACACAGCTTTAATTGTTCATGGTGTAGATTGGATCGAAACGAAACAGCGTACAGAGCATGCACTTCAAGAGGTAATGTATTGGCTTAATATGAATCTTCTGACATTAAACACTGACAAAACGAAATACATAACTTTTTCTCTACGGACAAATGGTCAACCGTCTTCAGAACTTTGTATCAAAGTGCATACATGTGAACCGTCAATTAACTGTTGCTGTCCTACATTAACCTGCACTCCTAACATAAAATATTTGGGCCTTACTATAGATAGGAACTTAAATTGGTCTGCTCATAAAAATAACTTAACTGGCCGCATAAGAAAATTAATACCTGTATTTAGGAAACTCAGAAACTCTGCTAGTAATGAAACAATACTTTGCGTTTACTATGCCCTTGCACAGAGTATTTTAAAGTATTGCATATCTACCTGGGGTGGTATAGGTGTCTCTGCATTACTGCCTTTGGAAAGAGCTCAAAGGGCTATACTAAAAGTTATGTTTAAAAGACCACGACGATATAGTACTGAACTTTTATATAGTGAGTGTCCTATTCTCACGGTCAGACAGCTTTTTTTAATGTCCTTTATTCTTCGTAAACATAAAAATATACGCTTTATTCCAATAACTAAGCGTAACAAGACAAGAGTTTGTTCTATGCAACCTCATAGAACGACACTTGCTCGGCGCCAATTCTATGTTATTAGCAGCTATATAAACAATGCCGCAAACTCAGCAAACAATATTTTTCCATTGACCCTTAACAGATGTAAAGCTAAAATTATTAATTGGTAGAAAAAAGAGATTTGTAAAAACTCGATATGGAGGTAGATTTAAACAGATAGATAAACACTTAAAAACAAACTTACATAATGCACACTCACGCTCTCATACACAAATTTACACAAACAGATAATCTAACTTTTCACTTATGGTATTTACGGTAACATGTTTTTATTTGTTTCTTTTTAGTTTTAATTCTTATTCTAATATAGATATGGCATACGCACATTGATAAATGTAATTTTTATAATAACTTTTGTGTTCACTCAGGAGGGAAGACGCTGACAGCTGTAACACAGTTTATACTAGTACGGCTGTAATCGATACTTATTCATGTATAACGATGTTATTATGAATTTTGTGATTCTTTAGTATTTAAGGAATTGTTATATTTTGGCGGGTTGAATAAATTTTTATTATTATTTTTTATATTTGTGTATACAGGGTGTAAGGGACATCGTACCGAAAACCGATAACAGGGATCCAGTACATGATTCTGAACACTCTAGTGTTGAAATTTTTCATCGGCTTTTTCATGAATTTCCAAAAGAAAAAATCCATTTTTTAAAATTATAATAAAAAATATATTTCAGGATTTTTGGAAATTCCACCCCTAAAGGGGTAAAATAGGGGATGAAAGTTTGTATGAAAATCCGTCATTTTTGAAGATATATTTATGAAAATTAGTGTTTAGCCTTTAAGTTAAAAATAAAAAAAATATATTTTAGGATTTTTGGAAATTCGAACCCTAAGAGGGTATAGTAGTGGATAAAAATTTGTATGAAAATCCGTCATTTTTGATGTTATACACATGAAAATTGGTATTTTGCATTTCATCCTGACTGACTGACTGACTGACTGATCAACGCACAGGCAAAACCGCTGGACCTAGAAAGCTGAAATTTGGACAGTAGGTTCTTCGTATGACGTAAGCATCCACTAAGAAAAAAAATTGAAAATTTGACTCCTAAAGGGGTTAAACGGGGTGTTTTATTTTGTATGAAACTTTTTATTGTATGGTTTGATTGACTTGAAATTTACTGGAAAGATTCTTTGAATAAAATAAATAAATACGTATTTCGGGATTTTTAAAAACAACCATTGGGTGTGCGTTAGGGGCTGGTAAACTTTGTATGGGAAATAATTATTACTTAGTTCAATT
Source organism: Furcula furcula (assembly GCA_911728495.1). Taxonomy (NCBI): domain Eukaryota; kingdom Metazoa; phylum Arthropoda; class Insecta; order Lepidoptera; family Notodontidae; genus Furcula; species Furcula furcula. The sequence continues at coordinate 11,340,149 of OU452265.1, read as the reverse complement.
GATTTTAAAGTTGGTGAAAATACCCTTCAAATAAAATGATTGAAGACGTATTATTAATTTATTTTTCAAAAAATCTACGCCTAAAGTGAGATAAGAGGGAAAAAATTATAATCAATATTAATAAAAGAACAGGCTTATTTTCTAGAAATCACCATACAGTCAAAACCATTTAAAGTTGAATTATGAAATTTGGTACCAACATTATTCAATAATTTAGGTGAACAATAAGAATGAACTCGACATTTCACACCTAAATGGGTCAAATGTCAAAAGGGCTCCCAAAGTGTGTATGGATAAAAAAAATCATCACGGAGACACGAAACTTTGTATACTGAGCAAAAGAAATAAACAAACACGTATTTCATAACTTTTTAAAAAAACGACCATTAAAGGGGTTTAATGGTCGTTTTTTATGTTATGCATGGTTTTTGAGTATGAAATGCGCATAAAAAATCATGCTGCATTGATGAAACTTTGCTAATACATTTATCACCGCAAATGCAAATCCATGTGCCAATAATATTGTTTTGATTATTAACCCCTAAGAGGTTCTAATTGGGGTCCAAAAAATGTTTTTTGAACTACAGCCAATACTTAATTTATGTATTGCACACAAGAATCTAACATACCTATTCCGGCAAAAATAACCCCTAAGTTAATTTCATGGGGTTGAAAAGTTTGCACAAAGAAGGATTTCCATTTAATGTTATAATGCAGGTACTCTACCTGCGCAACGCAACTCGGTAAATAAACTCAACACAACAATTGAAGAAACATCTTTTTAGATTTTTTCTAAACCTTGATCCAACTCGAACCAGTTCTATGCAGTTTGATTTATGCGGCTTGATTCATCTGGAAGGAGTGACGTCACAGATGTCAAACCGACCTTAACTCACTTAGAATTTTTTAAGTTTAAAAAATAAAAATACAATTTAAACAGAAGTTCTTAATCGGCAAAGTGTAATTGTTGTCTTGATACATAATATACGTTGTTATTCCGTGTTTTTGTGCAGTGCAAGTGTGTAAAATATTGGACTGTAATTTTTATTGACTAATCCTACCCTGTTTCTAATCACATTGATACTATTATTAAAGTGAACTTTTAAGCTCTTAGTTGTGCGCTCGTAGTGTTGTGCGTTTGTTTGCGTTAGATTGCGGCTCGATTGCGGAGTGACACCAAGACGTTGAATCACCATAGTCTACGGTGTTTAAGTGCCATAAACTTAATTATTGGAAACAGCGCCATCTCTCCTTGTACACGTGCACTACCTATCGATCGCTAATACCATTCTAACTGCACGCAAATTCACGCAATTATGGCGAAGTGCGGCGGCTGTGGAAAGTTCATTTCATTAACAGAGGCCGCTAAATGCGACATCTGTCGCTCTTCATACCATAGGGCATGTGTTGGTATTGCCACTAAAATTACCATCACCACTCCGTGGCATTGCCCCGAGTGCAAGAAAAATCTGGTACGGGACAATGCTTCGGAAACGCCGGTAAGAGGCCTTAGACAGGAGAAAAGTCCGGAACTTGTGGCCACCACTAGCCCACATGACGCAGAATCGGGGCGAGCTGATATGAATCTTTTTAAGCAAGAGATTATGAACACGATCCGTAGCGAATTCCGACTGCTCCGTGAGGATATGGCTGATTTGAAGGCCGCAATGCAAGCTTTTAATGAACGGATGGACCGGTTGGAGGACAGAGTTACAGCATTGGAAAAGGGAAAACCGGCGGACCCAGTGCCTTCTAAAGAGCTTAATGAGTTGATTGCTCAGCTTAGGTGCGATATAAATGAGCGTGACCAGGACCTGTTAGGTAATGATATTGAGGTGGCTAATTTGCCAGAGCAAAATGGCGAAAACCCTATGCACATGGCCTTGGTCATCGCATCAAAGTTGGGCGTAAATATCGAGGAGCGCGATATTGTAAGTGCTGAGCGTGTCGGCGGCCGGCGTATTGATGCTACGCAATCTTCATCCTCACCGTCGCAGCTCTCGCGCCCTCGCCATCTGGTCGTGCGCCTGGCGCGCCGTGATCTGCGCAACCAGTTGCTCGCTAGTGCACGGGTGCGCCGCGGCATCACTTCTGCTGACCTTGATTTGTCCGGGCCGCCAATGCGCTTCTATGTGAACGAGCGCCTGACGAAACTGAATCGTCAATTATTTCGCCAGGCGCGGGAAATCGGTACTCAGCAGGGGTGGCGTTTCGTTTGGACAAAGCGAGGACGCATCCACGCCCGGCGAACGCCCGGTGACCCTTCTTTCACTCTACGCAGTGAGGCGGATCTGCATCGTATTTTTGAGTCAAATGACACTGTTAATAAAAAGGCTTAACCCCACTAAGTTAGTAATTAATTTTACAGGACAATTCTTTCTTTGTATCTCGTTTTATTTCATGAAGTTGTTTTCGTGCTCCCTATGTCATATTAATAGTCTCTCCTGGTGCATTAGCTTAGGTAGAATCCGGTGTGCTGCCAAGCGCTTAAACATAATAGATTATTTGCGTCTGGTAATTAATGTAATTGGTATATTATTATTTATTTATTTGGTTTACCACCTCTTTGTATGTAATAAGTTCCATCTTCAGCCACTTGTAAACTTCCTTAATTTTAATTTTACTTTAATCCTAAATACTTTATCATATTTTTATTATAAGAACGTGAGTGTAAATTACTATAAAAGCGACAAAAAATGCAGTCCCCAAATATATACGCAATACATGACAGTATATCATGAAACTATGAATTCTCTTACCGCGTACCCTTGTAATGTTAGATACTTTGTTCCTAAGCAATATTTTTTTATATTTATAAAATTAATTCCTGGTATGCTAAGTGAAGACAATTATCTGCTAGTTTTTATGTTAAAACTATTAATATATAATGTTCCCAGCTGAAAAAAATGTAAAAGTTGGTTTTCTTAACGCGGGCTCTCTTAATACGGGTCATGATGACTTTATCGCTTTATTCGATAGGCATGCATTCGATATCATGGCAGTCAATGAAACGTGGCTGAGGCCGGGTGAGGATGCAAGTGCACCCACCGTGCCCGGATATCGACTGCGTCATGTGCCGCGGCCCAACACTGTATGCTCTGGTCGTGGGGGAGGAGTGGGCTTCTACATAAGGCGCGGTCTAAATTTGCGGACGTTGTCGACTCCGACTGACTCAATTAATTCAAATTGTGGATCGATCGAGCAGATGTGGTTGTCTTTTTCGCTAAATGGTAAACGAATTGCTATTGGTACCGCATATCGTCCACCGTGGCTAGATCTTGATGGTTTCCTTGATGCCCTCACTTTCACAATAAGTAGCCTAGGAAATTGCGATCACATAATTCTGCTAGGAGACTTTAACGTTAACTTAATAAATGTTAACGAAGGCAAAACCAAAAAAGTACATGAATTCTTGAAAAGCCTGAGTCTTACACAATTAGTGTCGTCACCAACTCATTTTACTGAAAAGAGTCAGACTTTAATTGACTTAGTATGTACTGATCTTCCCGTGAAGAGCTTAACAGTCGAAAGTTTTGCTTCAATTAATAGTCACGCTGTTATTATTTGCGAACTATACGCTAAAAAAGACAAAATTACGCCACGTGTCGTGCAATATAGAGCCCTTGGTAATATATGCGAGAGCGAGAGTTTCTATAGACATCTCTCTGCATTTGACTGGGATCGTATACCCATGCTAGGGTCGGTGAATGAGATGGTTAGTGAATTTAATTGTTATATTGCGACACTATTCGATATCCATGCTCCACTTAAAACTTTTGTCAGCAAAACCCCTCCATATCCGTGGATAACAGATACCATCAAGCTCATGATGAGATTGAGGGATGAGGCCTTGACTATATATCGACAAACTAAATCAGAGTCAAAAAAGGCATATTACAAGCAATTAAAAACCCTTGTTATTACATCCTTACATTATGAGAAAAGCGCTTATTTCAGGCAAAACATTAATAATAAAATAAAAGATCCGAAAACTCTGTGGAAAAATATTAAGACAACTCTCGTTCCCTCGAAAAGAAATCAAGACCTGCCACCACACTTTTCTGACCCGCATCAAATCAATGATCATTTCCTTAATGTACCTGGCAGTGAACAAGCCTCCATCTCGAATTTGACTTTTTATGAATTTCGTAGATATAGTACAGCAGTTTTTTCATTAGTTCCGGTAACGCAGGACGTAGTGTCTAACGTACTTATACACTTAAAGTCTAGGGCTGAGGGTTGCGATGGTATAAATTTGGACATGCTCTTACTTACTTTACCAGTTACACAGCAAGCAATAACTGGAATTGTCAATTATTCCATTACATCAAGTACGTTCCCCGATCATTGGAAGATAGCATTAGTTAGGCCAATACCCAAGAACGCTAATCCACGTGATGTAAAAGATTTACGTCCAATTAGTATTCTGCCGTGTCTCTCCAAAGTCATTGAGAAAGTTGTGTACCAGCAGTTATCTGAATTTTTAGAAAATAATAACGTACTGCCCGCACTTCAATCAGGGTTTCGAAAAAAACACAGTACGTCAACTGCTCTATTAGATGTAACGGATAATATTCTTTCCGCTCAGGATCAAGGTATGTGCACGGTGTTGGTGCTCCTAGACTTTTCCCGGGCGTTCGATTGCATTAATATACCGCTACTTCTGTCCAAGATGAGCTATTACGGGTTTGACCACGAAACAATTGAATGGTTTCATAGTTATCTTCACAATCGCCAGCAATTAGTTGAATTGCGTTCAAGTGATGGAAGCTGTCGTACATCTAACATGACTTTAGTTAGTAGAGGAGTTCCTCAAGGCTCGATATTGGGACCGTTACTTTTTAATTTGTATTGCGCCGACATTGTCACTAATATTCATAACTGTAAATTCCATATTTATGCTGACGACGTTCAACTATATGTCTCATTTAAACCTGAACAGAGTCACGCTGCTGTAAAGGGTTTGAACGAGGACTTAAGTAGGATTACGGTATGGGCGGAAAATAATTGTCTTGCACTTAACCCCAGTAAAACTAAGTATATGCTACTCGGCACTAATCATCAGCTAGATAAATTTCCTACTGGTCTTAATGTTGTTCTTGTAGGAGAACCAGTAGAAAGAGTTTTTGAAGCAAGAAATCTGGGACTAAATTTTGATGCTAATCTTAGATTCGAAAAACATGTAGCTGCGTCAGTCCAAAACTGTTTCTATCGACTCAAGCTTTTATACAAAATAAGACCTTATTTGTCTCTAGACCTAAGAGTTCAGCTGGTAGACTCTTTAATATTATCGAAATTAAATTACGCAGATACTGTTTATGGTCCTCGCCTGCTGGCGAGAACCCAGCGGCTCATACAAAGAGTCCAGAACGCGTGCGCGCGATTTTGTTTTTCCATTCCCCCAAGAACACATGTGACACCTTACCTTAACAGACATAATATTTTAAAATTGAAATCGCGCCGAAAACTTCACTTAGCATGTCTACTTTTTAATGTAATTAAGTACAAGGAACCAGCGTATTTATATAATAAGCTTAATTGGCTATCGAGCGGAAGAGCCTGCTCGCGTAGGCAGTGCTCGCAGCAGTTGGCCACACCATCTCACAAGTCAGCAGCCTTCAGAGGCAGTTTTAGATACGCTGCATCTAAAGTGTGGAATAACATTCCACCGCCTCTGAGACTCATTCAGTCTGTAAATACTTTTCGTCTGCGCCTCCGACAACACCTTATGGGCGCGCAACAGGACATGGGCAACATAAACATTGGCAATGCATCCTTCATATGATGTAGATAACGTATGAACGCGAGTGCTAATTTTTATTATTTTTTATTATTTTTATATTTGTATATAGGTAGTATTTAGATTAATTTAAGTAGATAGTTAGTTAATGTAATTTAAATGGTATTTTATAATTACACCAAGTACATAGTGACCTGCTTAATTTAATTTAACTGAAGGTCTGCTGCCCCTTGTCGCTTAACTGTATGGTTGGCTGAAGATGTGCAAGTGTATCAGAGCTGCAGCACGCTATCTTGTTTGTAAATATTGTAATATATCGCATTTATTTTCTTCTTAGACAATTTTTTTTTTTTTTTTTTTTCCTTTGTACGCGCGGAGCTATGTAATTTTATGCTATAATAGTAATTATGTAGTAAGTCATGTAAGTTATGTAATAGTTTTATTGGTCTATATGTTTGTGCCTTTAGGTAGGGACAGGTCCGGTTTGGACAATATAAAATAACTATGACATTGTAGCGCGGTGCGCGAGCAGCGCGGCACGCGGTGCTCAAGCGTCGGGATGCTTTTTTTTTCCCCTTAGTTTTCTCTATTTATAATTTTTTTTTACTATTTGTCTGTGACGTCACTGGGTGTTCACGGAAGACCAGCGTCGTTACTCTTTGGAGCGACGACATTAAGCTGAGTGGACACCCTTTCAACGTCATATTTAAGTTTCTTTTAGTATTTTTTTTTTGTTTCTCGTTTTTTATATGTTTTAAGTGTTAAGTATGTCGTTGAATAAATTTTTTCTTTTCTTTTCTTTTCTTTTCTTTTCTTTTCTTTTCATCTCGATCCACTTTGTTTCACCTTGACCCACTTTGACCCACCTAGATTTCGATCCACCGTTCGTTCAACTGTGGTGTAATACTTAAATAATGTAATATCCATACTTAGGTTAAGACATTTAGTAATAAAGCTACGATCTAACGAACCAGACGTGTTTTCATTATTACTCTCTCGGCCCCCGGTAGCCTCCACAGTACATGGCGACCCGGCCAGGCCCCGCGGAATTCGCTGCGGTTGCAAAAATGCAGGTGCGCGAGCGCGTTAACGGGAACTAAAAATGACGCAATCGGACGATAGAGTTCGGCGATCACTACTGTGTACAGTATTAGAGTGTGTAAATTATAAAATAATTCCGGCTATTTGTGAAAACACGTGTCCTGATATAAAATTTTTGGACGTATTTCAAGATGGGAAAAGAATGCTCAAAATGTATCTGTGAAAATAAAGAGACGGTGATTTCTCAACACGGCGGAGATAATGGACTGCAAGCAGACGCCTCGACACATTATCAGACAAATAATATATTATTGGCAACTTTAGTCGCAGTATGCGGAGCAGCTATATTATTTTTGGCCTATAAGCAGTACCGGAAATGTCACAAAGCTTGGGTTGAAGAAGGAGTACGAGCAAATTTCCTAAGGCGTATGCAGGAACGGCTGTCAGGACGTAGAGACCGACCAAGGGAAGAGGATACGATATAATTGAGAGACGGTTCCCACGGCAATACCTGAAAAACTAAAATATAAATAAAAACATACCATACGAACTGCGAAAAAAAAAAAGTGAAGTGCGTGTTAAAAATATAAAAATAAATAATACAAAAAAATTTCGGTATTTATATTATTAAGGAACATTACCTATGGATTTTAAGTGATAATTAAGTTCATTTTAAATAATACATCGTGCGTGTGCCAATTATTAGATGATGTACAATTATTAATGGAACTACAATTAAATAATATATATAACAAATTAGAACAGATAAGGGTAAGTCTTAGAAAATTAGGACCTAAGCGGAGATTAGAGGATATTGGTACAAGTAAAGTGAAGAAAGCTATAGAATTATATAAGTTGTATTGTATAAAAATATTGTAGAGTCTCTTGATTTACAGCAATTATTACCTGAATATTCTGGGTTGTTGTTAGAAATTTTATGTAAGAATATTGAAGAAACTTATAGTAAAATATTAAGTTACAGTGGCTCTATTTCATCCATAATCATGGCAGGTTTTGATTTGAAAACGGCAAGTACGCTGATTCCTGTCATGGACGGCAAGGAGGCGACCACTGAAAATATTATACAAGGTATAGAAATGTATGATTCTTGTTTAAGTAAATTAGAAGATAAGAAGTTGCTGATTTCTTTCGTAATTAAAACACGTTTAACTAAAATAGCGAAATTAAAATTAAAGTCGGATTATAAGACAATAAACGATTTAATCGCGGATATGAAAAAGTATTTACTTACAAAAAAATCTGCAAATTCTTTATTAATACAACTTAATACATTATCTCAAAATGATTTGACTATCTCAGAATTTGGAAATAAATTAGAAGACCTTTTTGTAGAATTAACAATTTCACAGGCAGATTCCAATGACACAGCAAATGCCATTTTAAGACCGATTAATGAAAAACTTGCCATAAAACGGTTTTCAGATGGACTTCGCAATCGAAGATTGGGCACTATGATCGCGGCTCGAGACTACGAGGAGCTGAAGGATGCTATCCGTGCGGCGGAGGACGAAGAGTCGTCTCAGCCAGCTGCACCAGTGGTAATGAACATGAGAGGTAAGCCCGTTGGCTTGGGCAGAGGAAGATGGCAGCGTAAACCAGGTCAGAGGTTTTATCCTAATAGAGGTCATTATTATAACGGTACGTCTAGCAGAGGTAGCAACAATAATAATAATTATCAAGGTAATTATTTTAACTATCGCGGTCGAAGTAATACGTTTCGCCCACATTCACAAAATTATTACCGTGGTAGTTCTCGGAGACCTTTTACTCAATATCGCGGGAGATTGCAGGATTCGCAGCATAAGGCTTATCTTGGTGATCATAAAATAAACCAAGAACAGGCAAATCGTGAATCAGAAAATATAACCGAAAATCTGTTTTTTCGAGCATAAAATATTAACATGTCAAGGACTACATTGTGTGAATTTTAAAATAGGTAATACTATTTGTTCATTTTTAGTGGATACTGGCGCTACTTTGTCGATAATAGATAAAAATGTAATCCCACAGTATATCACGTTACAAAAAAAATGGAACTGTAATAAAAGGTATAGGTGGTAACATTTATTCTAGTCAGCTTGCTGACTTATCTTTGCAATTGAGCGTCGACTCACAAACAAAGTCATCATATTACAAAGACTCAACTGAGTTTATGTTTAAGTTCCACGTACTAAACAAAATGCCATGTCAGGCTGATGGTATTATTGGTTTAGATTTTCTAAGAAAGTACAAAGCAAATGTAGATTTATTAAATAACGAATTGGTATTACAAAATAATGATGTGGAGGTTAAATTAGAATTATATAATATAAATGATTGTAGTAAAACATTACTAATTCCATGTAGAAGTGAATCAATTCATTTTGTTCAAATTGCATCGTATTTAAAAGACGAATACGTAGTTATTCCAAGGCAATTGTCGGAAAATATATTTTTGGCAGGCAGCATAGTGCAACCAAAAGGCGGTAAAATACCAATTAAAATTTTAAATACCGGTGAACAAAGCGTAAATTTACCTTTCGTAGAACCGAAGTTAGAAAAATTAAGTGATTATATTTTGTGTCAATTCAGTCAAACGCATACAAATGCTGACAGAGTTAAAAGACTTTTATCTATTTTAAACCTTAATTATTTACAGTCTGATGAACAAAAAACAATTGAACAGATTTGTGCCAAATATGCAGATGTTTTTCATCTTGAAGGTGATAAACTTAGTACTACTAATGTAATGAGTCAGTCTATTAACCTAAAACCTAATGTTCATCCTATTTACGTAAAACCCTATAGACTGCCACAGTCTATGAAACCAGAAATCGACAAACAAGTTAAGAAAATGTTAAATGATGATATAATTGAGCCTGTAAATAGTGAATGGAACAGTCCTATACTTCTGGTTCCTAAAAAATCAGATGATAACAATAAAAAATGGAGATTGGTTGTAGATTATAGAAAAGTAAATGAAACTATTCAGAATGATAAGTTTCCACTTCCAAATATTACAGAAATTTTAGATTCTCTTTCTGGATGCACATATTTTAGTCATTTAGATTTGAGCCAAAGTTATTATCAAGTTGACCTTGAACCCACCAGTAGAGGTATCACATCTTTTACAACAAACACGGGACAGTACCAAATGAAGCGTCTACCAATGGGACTAAAAATAAGCCCAGGTGCGTTTTCTCGTATTATGTCAATAGCAATGTCAGGATTGAATTACGAACGCTGTATTACATATATGGACGATTTAATTATATTTGGCAGAAATTTGCATCAACATAATCAAAATTTAATTAACGTATTAGAACGATTGAGAAAAGTAAACTTAAAAGTAAATCCACAAAAATGTGAATTTTGTAAAAAGGAATTGTTATATTTAGGTCATGTTGTCACTCCCGAAGGTGTCCTACCAGACCCAGGGAAGGTAAAAGCAATTATAAATTATAATATACCACAAAATTCAGATGATGTACGAAGATTTGTTGCAATGTGTAATTACTATCGTAAATTCATACCACGCTTTTCAGATATCACTATTCCATTAAACAGATTGTGTAGGAAAGGTGTAAAATTTGACTGGAGAGAAGAGTGCAAAAATTCATTTGAAATTCTGAAACGTTTACTAAGTACTCCACCAGTCTTACAGTACCCAGATTTTTCTTCTGAGTGTGAATTTGTATTACAGACTGATGCTTCTGGTGTCGCTATTGGATCAGTTTTATGTAATAAAGACCTAAAACCAATCGCTTATGCGAGTAGACCATTAAACAAAGCCGAATTAAACTATCCCACAATTCAAAAAGAATTATTATCTGTTGTTTGGAGCGTTAAATATTTTAGACCGTATCTTTTTGGCAGAACGTTTACAATTATGACAGATCATAAACCACTAATATATTTATTTAGCATTAAAGATCCGTCAAGTCGATTATTGAAATTTAGATTAAAACTAGAATAATATGACTATAAAATTGTTTACATAAAAGGGAAACATAACGTAGTAGCAGATGCTCTAAGTAGAGTGACCATAACATCAGATGATCTGAAAAATATGAGTGAAAAAATATTAATTACAACAAGGGCACAAAGTAGAAAAATAAATGAATTAGCTAAATCAAAACAAAATGATTTAGTTCAGAGTTCACCAAATTATCTTAGTAAACCAACCGATTTGAGGCCTGATCAACCAAAAATCGTGGAGATTTTACGGAAATTAAGTGACTCGATAGAAATGAAGTTTATAAAAGGTAAAGATTTAAAAGAAATTAGAATGAAAGGATTAATAAAAATGGAGTATAAATGTTTAGCATACGTAGAAAATCAGCTGATAATTTACATAAACCTTGATTTTATGTCGCAATTCACGCGAGACGTATTTGCGAATATATTAAGTGATTTTTGTAACAAAATAAATGTAAAAGAAATATATATAATAAAAAAAAAAGTAACGCGTTATTCATAAAAGAGTTATATGAAGAAATAAAGAGTAGAAACATGTGGTCCGGACCGCAAATACATATTTTGAGAAATGTAAGGAGAATTACAGACAAAGACGAAAAAACTGTAATATTGAATGATTATCATTTATTACCTTCGAGCGGACATGCCGGCGTTCGACGAATGGTAAACAATATTAAGAGTAAATATTACTGGCCAGGACTAGAAACTGACGTCAGAAATTACGTAGGTAAATTTACGAAATGTCAAATAATGAAACATTCACCTAGTTATAAGGAGCCTATGGTAATAACAACAACTGCAAGCTCAGCATTTGAAAAAATATTTTTGGACCTTGTTGGACCTTTAGACAAGGATGATACAGGTAATCAATATATACTTACGATCCAGTGTGAGCTTACCAAGTACGTAGAGGCATACCCACTTCAGACAAAAGACTCTGTGACGGTGGCAAGAGCATTAGTAAGTAACTTTATTTTAAGGTATGGCGTGCCTAAAATTATTGCAGCGGACAGAGGTTCTGAGTTTATATCTTCAACAATGACGGAGGTATGTAAGTTGTTAGAAATAGAAAAAATGCATTCTACTGCTTTTCATCATCAAAGTATAGGAGCGTTAGAAAATACACATAAACAGTTACGGAATTTTTTGCGAATTCAGTGTGAGGAAAGCACTTATACATGGAGCCATTGGCTACCATTTTGGTGTTTTTGCTTCAACACAACAGTACATACATCAACAAATTATACGCCGTATGAACTTGTATTCGGAAAGCCATGCATTATTCCAAGTAGACTAAAAGATGAATTAGAGCCTCTGTATAATGTAGATAATTATGCATTAGAATTAAAATATAGATTACAACTGGCACATAATGACGCACGAAAAAGATTAATAAATAGTAAGTTAGATAGAAAGATAGTTTATGATAAAAATAAAAAGCCGATTAGTTATAAGAAAGATGATTTAATTTTAGTAAAAAATGAGAGTGGTAATAAAATGGAAAGACTGTATAACGGACCGTATGTAGTAATTGAAGACGATGGACCTAATGTTAAGATAATTAAGAAAAATAAAATAGAAACGATTCATAAAAATCGTACTAAACCTTTTAGGAATTAATAAGTATATTGTTTGATTTTATAATTATAAATTTTATTGTCATTTAAAAAAGTTTTCTAAACAAAATTATCTTTAGATTCTTAAATTTTTAGCATTTAAACAAAAAAAAAATGTATTCAGTAAGTATAATTTTTTTTTACTTTTAGGGGGATGATGTGGTGTAATACTTAAATAATGTAATATCCATACTTAGGTTAAGACATTTAGTAATAAAGCTACGATCTAACGAACCAGACGTGTTTTCATTATTACTCTCTCGGCCCCCGGTAGCCTCCACAGTACACAACTCGATCTACATCGATCCACCTCGATTTACTTCGCTTTAGCTCGATCCAACTTGATCCTGCTTGATCCAGTTTGATCCAGCTCAAAACAGTTTTATTCAGCTCAATCCCGTATTATCCGGTTCAATTGAGTTTGATGATCCAGCTTGGCTCAACTCAATCCACTTTATTCCAACTTGACACACTTCAAACCACCTTGACTTATCTCGATCCATCTCGGTCTATCTCAATCCATATCAATCAACCTTGATCCAACTCGAACCAGTTCAATGCAGTTTGATAGTCCAGCTTGACTTATCTCGATTCACTTTGTTTCACCTTGACCCACATCGACCCACCCAGACTTAACTATATCGATCCACCTCGGTGCATCTCGATTCACATCGTTCCACCTCGATTTACCTCGCTTTAGCTCGATCCAGCTTGATCCTGCTTGATCCAGTTTGATCCAGCTCAAACCAGATTTATTCAGTTCAATCCGGTATTATCCGATCCAATCGAGTTTGATGCAGTTTGATCCAGCTTGACGCAACTCAATCCACTTTGTTCCAACTGGACCCACTTCAAACCACCTTGACTTATCTCGATCCCCTCGGTTCATCTAGATTCACATCGATCCAGCTTGAACCAGTTCGATACAGTATGATAATCTGGCTTAACTCATTTTGATCCATTTTGTTTCATATTGACCCACTTCGACCCACCTTGACTTATATTGATCCACGTTGGTCTATCTCGATCCACAATCCACATTGATCTACCTCGATTTACCTCGGTCCAGCTCGCTTTCATCATCATCATCATCATCATCAGCCGGAAGACGTCCACTGCTGAACATAGGCCTCCCCCTTAGAACGCCACAATGAACGATAATTGGCTATTTGCATCCACCGGTTACCTGCGACGCGCACAATGTCGTCTGTCCACCTAGTGGGAGGCCTGCCAACGCTGCGCCTTCCGGTTCGTGGTCGCCACTCGAGAACCTTTCTTCCCCAACGGTTATCGGTTCTTCGAGCGATGTGGCCTGCCCATTGCCACTTCAACTTGCAGATTCTAAGAGCTATGTCGGTGACCTTAGTTCTTCGGCGAATCTCCACATTTCGGATTCTGTCGCGCAAAGAAACTCCGAGCATAGCTCTCTCCATGGCTCGTTGTGTGACTCTGAACTTTTCTAAAAGGCCAGCCGTTAGAGACCACGTCTCAGTACCATATGTCATCACTGGCAACACACACTGGTTAAAAACCTTCGTCTTCAGGCACTGCGGTATTTTGGACGAGAAGATATCGCGTAGTTTCCCGAACGCTGCCCATCCGAGTTCGATTCTTCGGGCGACCTCTTTGTCAAAGTTGGACCGACCTAACTGGACAGTTCGCTTTAGTTACATCGAACTCAAACTAGCTCGATCCTGCTTGATCCAGTTTAATCCGGCTCAAACCTTATATCGATTCACCTCGGTCCACCTCGGTCCATCTCGATCCACATCGATCCACCTCGATCCAGCTCGATTTATTTCGATCCAGATCACTTTAGCACGATTCACCTTAATCCTGCATAATCCAGTTTGATCCAGCTCAAACCAGTTTTATTCAGCTCAGTCCGGTTCAATCAAGTTCGATGCAGTTTAATGATCCAGCTTGGATCATATCGATTCACTTTATTCCAACTTGACCCATTTCAAACCACCTTGGCTTATATCGATCCATCTCAATCCACATCGATCCACCTCGATTTACTTTGGTCCAGCTTGCTTTTGCTCGGTTCACCTTGATCCTGCTTGATCCGGTTTGATTCAGCTCAAACAAGTTTTATTCAGCTGAATCCGGTATTATCCGGTTCAATGCAATTTCATGATCGAGTTTGGCTTAACTCAATCCACTTTATTCCATCTTAACCCACTTCAAACCACCTTGGCATATCGATCCTCCTCGGTCCATCTTGATCCACATCGATCCACTTTTTTTTCCACGATTTATCTCAATTCATCTTGATCCTGCATGATCCAGTTTAATTTACCTCAAACCAGTTTTTATTTAATTCAATCCGTTGTTATCGAGTTTGATGCAGTTTGATAATCCGGCTTGACTCATCTCGAACCAATTTAGTTCACTTTGAGCTACTTCGACCCACCTTTTTTTTTTTTTTTTTTGACGCGGGGGAAATCTTCGAAAGATCCCCGGGAGCTGTGGGGCTCGACCGGGGTATGTGGGATTCTTACCCACTAAAACCCCCGCGGCTGTCGCATCGGCACATGAGAGGGGAGACCCCAGGGCTCTCCGGTGGGATCTGCACCAGGGGCCCCTCAGTGCCTTGCCTTTGAGCCCGCCGCCGGGGGGCGCATTGTAGCCCCCCGGGAACCTGTCACGGTGCTCACGGGGACGGGGGTCGCAACCCCGCCGCCGTCCTCCTCGGAGTCGCCGCCGTACTCAATGGACGCTCAAGGGGCCCACATCCCGAGCGTCCAGCGACTCCGAAGGTTGCCCATTGTTTATAGCCCCGGGCTCAGGGCTGGGGAGCGAGACGTTGGGCGGCCGCTTGTGGCGGCCTGCGCCTTCGTCGCCGAGCGGGATCAGCGCGTTCGCGTTCCCGCTCGGCGGCCTCCTTCTGGGACATGACAGTCTCACAGAAGGCGGCCATCGCTCCCCACGCCGCATCCCCGGACAGCATAGCCGACACTACGCTGCCCAGGGAGAGGTCCGATCCGATGACTGCGACCAGGTCTCGACGCTCCAACGACCACGCGGGGCAAGCCTCCAGCGTGTGTTGGGCGGAGTCAGACTGGTCGCAGTGGAAGCATCTCGTCGTCGCTTCACGTCCGATCTTATGCAGATAATCACCGAAACAACCGTGACCGGTGATTATCTGCGTAAGCCTATAGGTGAGTCGTCCGCTCCGTCGCTGTATCCAGGCTTCGAGATGCGGCAGGAATGCCTCAACGACGCGTTTGCGCGCTATGTGCTCCGGCTGGAGCCGCTCGCGCCACGTCGTGAGAGCGATGTGTCGTTCCTGCCGCTTGATGCATTCGAGCGCCACCGGCTCGCCTCCGCCACTCTGGCGGGCGATGCGGATCCGGTCATAGACCCTCGCATACATGCCCGCCAGGATGTCTAAGGGCGGAAAGCGTGCCAGTATGGTCGCCGCCTCGAAGGACACCGTTCGGTATCCTCGTGCAATCCGCAGTGCCATCCTCCGCTGGACGCTGTAGATTTTTGTTCTACAGCGTCGTATGGCCAGCCTCGGCGCCCAAATGGGCGCCCCGTAGAGGACTACGGACTGAACGACTCCGGCGTAGAGGCGGCGAACTTCCTCGCTCGGTCCCCCGAGATTGGGGAGCAGCCTCTGCAAGGCCGCTGCAACCCTATCGACTCGGGGGACCAGGCGCTCGAAATGCTCCTCGAAGCCCCAGCGACTGTCAAGGGTGAGGCCAAGATATTTCATGTACGGCCCCACCCTGACTTCCGACTCACCCACACGGACGCGCAAGTTGGGCGGTGGCTCCCGGCTCCTAGGTAGGCCGTGGAACCACAGCGCCTCGGTTTTCTGAGGCGCTATCTCCATGCCCAACTCACGTATTTTCGCGACGACGATTTCCGCCCCAAGCTCGGCGAGCTCTTTGGTCCTCTCGAAGGTGTCCCCACCGGCTACGATCAACGTGTCGTCAGCATAGCAGACGACACTTACGCCAGCGGGGAGTTCGACACGCAGAACCGCGTCGTAGGCGAGGTTCCATAGCAGGGGGCCTAACACTGACCCCTGCGGAACCCCTCGCTCTACTTCCCTCCGGATCCTCGTACCGTCTCGATCCACGTACAGGATGTACCTGTCGCGCAAGTAGTCCCTGATCAGGGCCTGCAGGTAGGGAGGCACTCCATGGTAGACCAGTGCCTCCCAGATCGCATCCCAGGGTAGGGAATTGAAGGCGTTGACAATGTCGAGTAACACCGCCAACGCCACGCCACCCCGGGAGACCGCCTGATCCGACAGGGCGCGGACGCGAGTTATCGCATCCACGGTCGAACGGCCCTGTCGGAAGCCGAACTGGCTGTCGGCCAGATCGGGACCGACGCGCGACAGATGCCCGCTGAGACGAGAGGCAACTATTCACTCGAACAGTTTGCCAACCTCGTCCAGCAGACATATGGGACGGTACGCGGAGGGAGAATCCGCGGCTCTGCCTTCCTTCTTGATGAGGACCAAACTAGCCTCCTTCCAGGCCCTGGGGAACGTAGCTTCACGGAGGCAACTAGTGAATAGCTGCCTCAGCACGTCCCCCAGGGCGGCCAGGCTCAACACCAGCACCCTACCCGGAATATCGTCGGGTCCGGGCGCGGTGTTTCGGGCTCTCAAGCGGCCAACGGCCCAGTCCATCTCCTCTATGGTCACCCCCAGATCGTCGCGCCATTCGGGCAACTGAAGGGGGTGGACTGAGGGACTTGACCGACCTGCCGGGAACAAGGTGTCTACCACACGTCCCAGCAAAGCCGGTTCTAGAGTCTCCGTCACCGGGGGCATCCATGGGCGTAGTTTGCCCAGCACCATATGGTACGGGCGCCCCCACGGATCCTCGTTGAGTCCCTCGAGGAGTTCGTCCCAGGAGTGGTCCCTGGCGCTCTTGATGGCGTTTTGGAGCGCCTTGGTGGCCACTCGGTATGCCCTGTAGAGCCTGGCTACCTCGTCGGCTTGAGCTCGCCTTCGCCTTCTCGCCCTGGTGAACTCTCGGCGGCTTCGCCAGCAGACCTCGCGCAGTTGCGCGATCTGCGGCGTCCACCAGTACACCGGGCTACGCTTGGGGCGGCCGGCTCGGGGCATCGACGCGTCGCAGATTTGCGTCATCGTGCCCCGGAACCGGTCTGCTTCCACATTCGGATCGGATCGGACCTCATCGGCGCTTTCCGGCCATGCCGCGACGTCGGCCGCCGCCTCGAGCATGTCTACGTCGAGGCGCTTCAGGGACCAACGTCGCGGGGGGCTGCCTTCTCGGCGGCTGGAACAGCGGGGACGGCGGCGGATGGCCACATCGAAGAAGATGTGGCGGTGGTCGGACAATGTGACCACCTCTTCCGCTACCCGCCATCCCGACAGTTTGCCGATGGCTGAGGGAGTCGCCCACGTCAGGTCGACGATCGACTCCCCCTGCCACCGGACACACGTGCTCACTGACCCCCGGTTGACTAACCGGAGGTCGAGCCCAGCCGCCCAATCGTTGTCTCTGGGGGAGCCCCACGCAGTAGCGTGGGTGTTGAAGTCCCCCAGGACGATCAGAGGACGGGGTAGGCAACGGCGAATGCAGTTCCCCACCCGATCCAGGTACACCTCGTAGTCGGCGAGGGACCTGTTGGGAGAGACGTAGCAGCCCACTATGGCCATGGTGCCCCATTCGACGGCGACGAAGCCCTGCCCCCTCTCCAGTAGGGTGCAGGGTGGGACACCCTCTCCTCCTCCCCAATAGACCGCCACGGAGCCCAGGTCGTCTCCGAACCACCGAGGGTGGTCCGGGACGCTGTGGGGCTCCGCAACCGCCGCGATGGCAACCTGACGCTCCACAACAGTCTGCATGAGCAGGTGCTGAGCGTTGCGGCAGTGGTTCAGGTTGCCCTGAAGAAGCCTAACGTGGGGAGTGAACGTTAGGCCTCCATGTCCTCCGGCGGGCTGGAGCCCGCTGCGCTGGCCGGGGCCGCGGTTGTCGTCTCGTTGGAGGGGGTGGGAGGGCCTTTCTTGCCCTTGCCCTTTGGCGGGGTACACTTCTTCGTGCCCAGCCGGTGGTCCGCTCGGCACCCCTTGTCTGAACACAAGGGGCACTTCGGTGCGCGCGCTGTGCAGGTGCTAGCTCTGTGGCCCTGCTCGCCACAGGTGAAGCACCGCGCGCTCCGACTCTCTGCGCCGTTAGGGCACCGCCTACCGACATGACCTCTCTCCAGGCACCGGAAGCACCTCAGCGGCCTGGCTTCCAGCGCCTGCACATGTGATAGGCCCCAACCAACACTCACCTCTTTTGTCGCCACCAGCTTGCGCATGGCGGCGACGGGAACCCGGGCCCAGGCCGTGCCCATGGCGGTCTCTTCGCGGCGGATCTGTCCGACGGAGATTTTCTCCGCCGAGCATCCACCCGCCTCCGCCAGCGATTTTGCGACCTCCTCGGGGGTGATCGAGTCATCCAGGTCGGTGGCCGAGTTGCTTGCGCATCTCGGCCATCTCCTTGTGCAGGCTCTGGTTCTCGGTGTATAACCGTCCGAATGATTGGCGCAGCTTATTATTTTCGGCGTGAAGCCGTGCGCCTTCATCGGTGAGGGCCTGGTCTCTGAGAGAGTCTGCCTTCTCACCGATGATTCGTGCCGCGTCCTTGAGGGCCTACACGCAGGTTCCCTTGAGATTGCCAGATTTAGCGGCAACTGTGGCAACAATCTCTGCCTGCCTCCGGATTGCCACGCTTGAGTAGGCAACACTGGGGCCCAATGGGCGAGATTCGTCCGCCATTGCTTCGTCCGCAACTTCCGCCGCTGGGGGCGGTGTAACCTGGCGAGTGCGAACAAAGCGCCCACGTTCGTCCCTCTTCAGGACGCCCACCGACGATGAACGTCTTGTGGCGCATCCGCGCCCCCTCCTCGCCTTTGGCACCTTACTAGGCTCCGGATTGGCAGAGTCGCTCGACGGAGATCCGGAGCGACGCTGCTGGGCCCTATGAAGGCGCTTGTGGCCTGCGACACCGGGTCCGATGTCGTTATCGGAATCGCTGGACAGCGATTCAGGACGTGAGCCCCCTTGGCACTTTGCACCGCCAGACTGGGACTTGGCGGTGGATGTGCATGTTTTTTTGGCGCCCCCCAGATACGTGGCGCTGCCAAGGCCCGAAGGCCTTGGGAGGGATTCTCCTGCCGCGGCGCGGCCGGTACCCTCCTCCTCCTGGGGTAATATGTATTTCTTTACGTGCACTCATTGTCGAATTTCCACTTTTATAACAGGAGTGGCCAACCTGTCAGCGCTGATGGCGGAGTTTTGCCCCTCCGCATTTCAGCCTAATGGCACACTGCACCTTCGGCATTGGGCACCTCAGCCGGCGAGTTCCTGTCTTCCCGGACAAAGAAGAAAGAAAGGAGAAGAGAAAAGAAAATAATGTGTATAATTAAAATAACTGATTAAAAATCCAAATAAAAAAATAATCGAAAGTAATAAATAATTAAAACAATAATAATTTAAAACAAACACAAAAATTGAATAAAATAAAACTAATAAATTAACAATAAAACTAAAATGATTGTAAAACTAAGGCTAAAATCAGTAATAATAAATAACAAACTAAAATCAACAATAATAAATAACAAGCTAAAATCAACATTAAGAAATAGGACAAAACAGGAACAACACAACGCCCTAAACGGGCGGCCTTCGCGTCGAAAGTGCCACTCCGCGGTCTACTCTGCTTAACAGAGGGGTACCGGGAGCGACACGCCGACATCTGGCCTTTCGGCCTCCGTCACTTATAACAGTGGTGCTGCGCCACAGTCCTCTCCGAAAGCCAGAGAGTACCGGGAGCAGCACATGTGACGCCGTCTCGTAGGCTATTCGCCACCGAGCAACAGACTTCCGAGGGAAACTCAGGAAGCTGTTGCCCGATGCCCAGGGTACACCACGTGGAGGTTGCCTACATCGTCCCCACTTCGACCCACCTTGACTTATCTCGATCTCGGTCCATCTTGATCCACATCGATCCACCTGGATTTACCGAGGTAAATGATCAAGCTCGCTTTAGCACGATGATCCGGCTCAACCCAGCATAGGCAGCAGGCAAAATAATTTTCAAAATCGGATCAGTAGTTCCGATGATTACCCTTTATATGATGATTACACATACAAACACTATTATTATAGAAGTGTTAGATATATAAGTATAGATATAGATAGATAGTATAGAAGTAGGGATTATAAGTAGGGATAGTAGGATTTCTTATCAATTGTAAAACAAAGTCATGGTAATATTTCCAACAATGACGAAATTCCATTGTAACTTTCATTCCCTATTTCAACCCCCTTCAATATTTTTGTTCGGGATAAAAGTTATAGCCTAGTTATAGTATATATAAGCCTATGTCCTTTATTAAGGTCTAATCTGTCTCTGTACCAAATTTCATCGAATTTGGTTCAGTGGATTAGGCGTTAAAGCGTATCAGACAGACAGACAGACAGAATTACAAAAATACAGGCTATGTCATCAAGTATGTATATTTGACATGACACTAGGTCCAGGTTTAATAAAAGTGTAAACAATATTTTTAAAAACCTTCATCCTTAATTTAAAACGCGTTTTACTTATAAAATCAACGCGGGCGAAGCCGCGGGCTACAGCTAGTTTTCCATATAAATGGTTTCTGTAATGTTGTAACGAACATTATTTGACATCTTATAAATTTTTTTTCGGTACGATGTCCCTTACACCCGTTATATTATAGCAAGTACGTATATTTAGACCCCGCTATGCATGTATATAGTTGTATAGTAGGTATATTCGTATGGGTATATATATGTATGTGTATGACCATATGTATGTATATGGATTTATCTATTCGCTTTCTGCGGCGTCATGAGGTCGGGCGTTGCGGTCCTGCCATCTCAACAAACCCGTAGATGGTAGGAAGTAGGAGACCTCCCGCGTGTTTGTGCCGTGCGTAATGGGGGGGAAGGGAGGCCTGGAGGTTGAGCTGATCAGCGGGCCTGCGGTCGTTGTCTGCTGACGGCAACATGCCTTTTCGGTCCTTGACTCCTCTAACACGGGCGGTTGCGACTGAGCCGGTCGCTTTCAATCGGCTATGGTCGGTCCTTCAGACCAACCGGCTAGTCCTCTTGTGTAATGGGGTCCGCAGTCAGCGATGTGAGCCGATGGCGCGGCGGTAGCGCATAGGTGAACGTTGTGTGGACTCGTGGACAACTCGCTCGGGAGGACTATATTTCACTGATAGCCCTGGTGCTTACAGAAGCATCCCCAAAGGTGCGGACTCCGTGGAGGGTGGGGAGTCAGTGAAATGAAGTTAGGTAGGAAACACGCATGGATTCCAAAAAGAAACCGCGTACTGTCCCTCGGGATAACGGGAGTGGCCCTCCAAGGGTCGCTCTGCAAGTAAGCCGACCGGTGGAGTTGCCGTGAGACCTGGTGTGTCGGACGGGCCTGTGACCAGAGATGGGAACGCCTTTCTGAACCGAGGGGATCATAGTGGCAAGACTGGGATGGTGGAGACGGGTCTAGCCTCGACTTCGGGTGGGGGAACTGTCACTGGTAAAGGCTCATCAGAGCCCGGTCTCAGGACAGTGACGCCGCTGGGAAAGGCAGAGACCAACAAGGCGCTTATGCGCAAAAAGAAGCCTGGAGCCGCCGAAAGGAGGCGTAGGGCATTTGAGAGGCAGGACACGGAACCAGGGGTTACCCCATCTATGGAACCGCGTCATGCTAAACGAACGAGAGCGGAAGTCAGTGGCGATTCCACGGGCGTGGCCAGCGAGCCCAAGAGGACCAAAGTCGGGTCCTTTAGGGACGCGCTGACCAGCGTTAAAATGGCAATCGTCGCTGACGACCATCCCGTTCAAGTGATCAAGGCCGAGATGGTGGAAGACATCCGGGACTTGATCTGGAGGCTAGTGGTGGAAACACCAGAATGAAACCAGACCTGGTTCTAGGCTACCTCATGTCTGGGGCCATTCATGTGGCCTGTATGGGTGAGCCTTCCGCCCTGTGGCTTCGGTCGCTGGGAGGGGTCTCTTTAGGCGGCCTAAAATTGAGAGTGGTCGAGGCGAAAGATTTGCCGAGACCAATCAAAATGGCATGGAGAAGGAGGCCATCGAAGTCTGCAAAGATTCCGGAGGAATTCTCCATGTTACAGTGTATAAACAAGGGCCTCGACACGAGTGGTAGAGGGTCGTTGGGCATGCGCTCGACGCTGGGTTCACCCGTACCATCATCCTGATGGATAAGGCCTCGGCCGAATTCATCAGGCAACACGACTACAGTCTGCGCACGGGGATAGACCGCAGCTACTTCAAGCTCCTGGAGGATGCGTCCGGGAAGGAAGTGGCCCCAGCCTGTCCCTCTGAGCGGACTGAGGACTCTGGCCCGGCAGCCTCGACCTCAACCGAGACTGCCACTGCAAGCGAAGCCCTTACGAAGGAAGAGGGGGAGGGGGTCTTGGGCAAACTCGTGCCTATGTTGGATGATCCGGCTTCATCTCAATATTATAAAGTTAAAATAAATAAAAAACTAAACATAAAGAAAGATAAGAACTACGCATAAAGTGTACAAGCCATTCTAGAACTTTAGAAAGGAATGGTAATATAGAAATAGGGCGGTATTCAGATAAAGAAGTGGGATTGCTCTTTTTAGGAAGAGGAATAATGTAAGCCTCTTTCCACAAGGTAGGGAAAACGCAAGAGGATATTGAAGAATTAAAAATAAAAGTTAAAGTAGGAGCAAGAAGATCTAAGAGAGGAAGAATCATTTTACGGCTAATATCGTCAGAACCTACCGCATTCGAAGAAATAGAGAGAATCTGCTTCTTAAAATCAGGTTCAGTAAATTGACTAATAGAAAACGAAGGACAGTTGGGATATTTAATAGAAGAGAGAACACTTAAGGTATTTAATTTCGTTCGTGGACGTGGGGACTCAAACCGGTTGGTGGAACGCACCTCATATGGTACACTAACGGCTCTAAAATGGAGTCAGGTACTGGGGCAGGAATTCATTCCAAGGACTGCAGTGTCAGTCAGAGCATGGGGCATTATGCATCGGTTTTCCAAGCGGAGACCTATACCATAATTGCCAGCATTAAAGAAATGCAAAGGAGAAATGATAAAGGTAAAATGGTTTTACCTTCTCAGTGACTGTTCAGAATAACTTGAAGAAGCAGCCAGTACTTAAGTAAATAGATTACTTACAATCGCCACCATCATCAACATCTGTAAAAAAGTAAAAATATATGACAAAGTGCTATAGATTAATCTAGATCTCTGGTTACCCCTTCCCTCCAATATCGTTGAGGGGACTGATGGCTGCTAGAGTCAACCCGTGCGCGGGTGCTGCTTGGGGTTGGCTGGGGGCTGGTCCGACTACTATCCCTTTTGCGTTTTAGCTTCATATATTTTGGTCGTACCTTTTTCTTTTTTATTTTATCTTTTGAACGGCGAGACACACTTTCACTGATGCTGATCTTAATTGTAACAAGACAAACATTGATTATAAAAAAGTGATAAAATTACAAGCCCGCTGAGTTTCGTGCAGACGTTATCAGTTACCAGGACAAAATTTCGTTGGCGGTGAGATTCTTAACGTTCCCTGCTCCACCGTTACCCACCCGCGCAGGGCGAGGAAAAGTGGAGCCGCCGAGAACTGGGGGCCATATGCAAATAGTGTCCGTCATTGTTCCCCACGCTTGGCAGGTGTCTTGGGAATCGCAATATCAGATATCAGATATTCTGCCAGTGTTCCGCAGTGTCAGATATTCTGCCGCCAAGCAGCAGTGTGTAAGCATTGCTGTGTTCCGGCGTGAAGGGCGCTGTAGTAGGTGAAATTACAGGACACAAAGACTAAACATCTAATGTCTTAAGGGTCGGCAACGCGCTAGTGATTCTTCTGGTGTTGCTAGCGTCTATAGGTTACGGTGGCTGCTTACCATCAGGCGGGCCGTATGCTTGCTTGCCACCTTGGTAGTATAAAAAAAAAAGTATAAATTACTAGCCGACCCGCGCAGCTCCGCTCGCGCTCTTTTTACGTTAGCTAAATTTTGAATAGCATCCGTTTACATTGAATGCATAACCTTTGTTTAAAGTCGGTTAAAAACTGGCACACTGACTGAGTAAACGGTCACCCATCTATGTAATGACCTTGCCTTGTGTACCGTGTGCTTACCCTGATTGATTGCCACATATTGAAAACAACTGTCTATGAGCGTCTCCTTATTTTTTAATAGTATTAGATACATTCGCGGCGAATACATAACCTCCTTTTTTTTAAAGTCGGTAAAAACGCAGACGCTCAGTTCAAATGGAATTAAATGGACACCCATCTATGTAATGACCTTACCTAACGTTGCTTAACCTGATCGATTGTCAAACATCAATAACAACAGTAACTGTCTATGAGTGTTTCCTTATTATTATTTATTCTAATTACAATGGAAAATGGATAAAATCAGGCCATGGATATAACCAAGTGCTAATATGACTTTTATCTCGTCTCCCGAGGGAACAGTGCTGGATTACGGGATAAAAAGTATCCTATGTCCTTCCTCGTAGTATTACCTCAAATCATGCCAAGTTTCGTTTAAATCCATTCAGTCGTTTCGGCGTAATGCGCAGCCGTGATACAGACAGACAGACAGACAAAAATGAAAAAAGTACAGTTTTGGCTTTAGTATCAGTTATAGAATGCCCTCCAAATATAATTTTCAAAATATCTTCAATGTACAGAAATGGACCTGTTACAGTTTTATTATAATCTACTATTCGTTTAAATCCATTCAGTAGTTTCGGCGTGATGCGCAGCTGTGATAAAGACAGACAGACAGACAGACAAAAATGAAAAAAAGTACAGTTTTGGCTTTAGTATCAGTTATAGAATGCCCTCCAAATATAATTTTCAAAATATCCTCAATGAACAGAAATGGACCTGTTACAGTTTTATTATAAGTATAGATATAGATGAGATGGATCTCAAACAGAAAACGCTGCTGTCCGTCTTCTTGATTTCCCTTAGTCGCGATTACGATACACCCAACGGGAAGAGTTGGGTGGGTCCTATTCTTATCTGGACACTCCGCGGGTAAAATAAATAATACAAACCTTTTGCTAAATTCTTGACAGTACCCGTGAAACCTAGGATGACAAAAGGTAATATTCATTAATATGAACAAAATAAAAGAGAATACATCGTATAGATTCCATAGGTAGTCGACCCCAAGGCGGATGCCGGTGGGGTTGCGACCCCGTCCCCACCAGCACCGTGTCTGGTTCCCGGGGGGCTACAATGCGACTCCCGGCGGCGGGCTCCAAGGCAAGGGACTGAGGAGCCCCTGGTGCAGACCCCACCGGAGAGTCCTGGCTAATGTGGCGATACCACAGCTGCGGGGGTTTTAGTGGGTAGGAATCCAACATACTCCAGTTCCCGGGACCCACAGATATCAAATGCCTTTACTCAAGTCCAAACTCAGCGCAAGCTGTAAAAGCTCAGTGGGCGAGCGCTTGCCTTGGAAACAAGGTGCGCAGGTTCGAACCCCGGCTCGCACCTCTGATTTCTTTAATTAATCATGTGCGAATCGTTTTTGTGCGATTGTTACTAGCTTTCGGTGAAGAAAAACATCGTGAGTAAACCTGCATGAAAGCCTAAATAGCCTCCGAATGACGTGTCCGCTGAAGTCCGCCAACCCACACTTGGGCGGCGTGGTAGACTATGGCCTAAGCCCCTTCATCTTGAGGGACAAAATGCAAAAATATTTTTTTTTTCTAAAAGTTAATATTTTTAGAAAAAATATATAGCATAAGTCACTTCCACAACTGAGACGAATCTAAAGACACATTAGAAATCAAAATTCATCAAGTTGTTTAGGCTATAGGCTGTGCCAAAGGAATAAACATACATACATACTCTCGATAAAAACCCTCCTTATGGGGCAGTCGGGCAAAAAGTTTAAAATTGTAAAGGTTTACCAGTTGATGCTAGTTCATCAGATGTACCTGAAATAAATATTTTAGAATATTATTTATACTAGGTGTACTACTACTAGGTAGAGTCAAGTGTTATACTTGAGGTCAATTCCCAGATTTAGGAATAAAATAATTTTTATCATCAAATGGTTCGAGCAGTTTTATTTGAAATATTACTCTAGGTCTTAAAGGATAATCAGTCTTCCTTTACTAAAGTACTACACAAAAGTAAGGTGTAGTATCTGTATATGAATTAAGGAGAAATTAATAGATTTTTTAAAATCCGTATTGTGTCTACAGCTACAATACTACATTATGTACTGAAGGACAGTATAGTTGTACCTACACCTGTCTACTTAGGCACTTAATTTAATATTTTGAACCACGGGACACGAACCACTCGTCAAATTTATTTTTAAAAAGTACATTTGATTAAATAAATTTGGTTGCATCATACAACAGAGGTGATGACTGGGTAAAAGAATTATTATTTTCTAATTAGTCAGTTAATGTATGAAAAAAAAATTGGATACGTATTTTATATTGTTGTCTTTTACTTACGCGAATATTACACTTTGTAATCAAACTATCTAAGTATGTGAACATATTCAGGATCGCACCCACCATTATATTAGATTTGATAAACCTCAAATCCTCGCAAAAAACACAGATTCCTACCTATGATGATTCATGAGGCTATTGAAATCAAAAAAATATACTACATCCTAATTTCAATAGAGAAGATGCTTGGGTGTTACCACCGGCTTGGGATCCTGTGATAAATATAATTAAATTGAATATCAAGCAAAGCACTACACGGCCTCAAGATACTGCAAGCTCTTACGGCGTAGATCGGACCAACATTAATAATATAAGAACACACTGGCATAATTGTGACATAAGGACGTCTGACATCTCAGTCCTCCCGTGACCATGGGTGCTGGAAAGCATTCGAAACGTCAGGTTAGTAAAATCTAAAATAAACCGCGATAAAATCCGTAAAAGTAGTTTGAATTGAATACCTATTTTATATTGAACAAATCAATAGAAATTGAAAAAGATAAAGAGCGTTAAAGGTCGGGAGTGGGGGCTTGTGACGTCACACCTTAGTAAAAAGTGTACCGGTAACCGACAATCTGCATTTGGTATAAATGGTGGCAATCATGTGGCAATTCAATAAAAACTTTTTTAAATTTTGTGTCGGTAATAACTTAACATCGATATTGAAATTAATTAAATAAGTACTGTCAAAATTATATAGTAGTACTAGCTGACCCGGTAAACGTTGTTTTGCCATTTAAAAAATAAGGGTTGATCGTAGAAGGGTGAAAATTGAGGATTGTATGTATTTTTGTATGTTGTATCATAGAAAAATAGAATTTAAAATTTTTGTCTAAAAATAAAATTTAGGGGTGGACTACCCCTAACATTTAGGGGGATGAAAAATAGATATTGGCCGATTCTCATAGATACCGGATAAGCACAAAAAATTTCATCAAAATCGGTCAAGCCGTTTCGGAGGAGTATGGCAACGAAAACTGTGACACGAGAATTTTATATATTAGATAATCAGACCATATTGGTAGAATTTAAGTTTAAATTCTGCAGAATGCCGGATTTGATACGTAAAAGTTAAATAATCGTATTTGTTACTAAACTTGATGCAGATTCCCATCTTTGATCCCAAGTCAGTCACAGATTGTCAAGTTTGAATCTTAAAAAAACATGGTGGATGAATATGGTCAATTTTGATTCTAACCTTCTCAAAGAATACCGGATTTGATACTAAGCCGTTATTTCAAACTAGATTTTAATGCGTAATTGTCTCCTTTGAAACCAAAACGTAGACCTAAGCATTGCAATTTTAAATTTTCTAAAATATCATATCAAAATCTCATTTTTGACAAATTGGACACTTTGTCACCTTTGATTCTATACGCCTCAAATGTGGTCACGGGGGTCGCAGATTTATCGGTGCTGGTGGCGGAAACGTGAACTTACGGTTTTATTATGACAATGACGAGCATTTTGACATAAAGGCAGTAGCGACACTCCTAAAAAAAAACACTGTGCTTGCTGCTTGTAAAGAAATAGCGTCACTTTTCGGACCGTAACAGCTAATCTAGTTTAGTGTATCGATGGACGGACTAAATAGAATGTTTCAGTCATATAGCCTATCTACTAGCGACACCGATATTTGCTCAAAAATTTTGACATTGCTGGGAATAAATTTTCGGGGACAATTCCAGTGACTCAATTTTTGATAAATGCTTTGATGATACTTTTTCAATATAAATCGAATGATAATAGCAGCACTTAATATCGCTCCACATTCCTCCATTTTCTTAACTAAGCAAATTACAATGAAATTCTGGACAAATATATTGGACTTGTAGAATAGTCAAAGAAAAGAGATGTTCCAAAATGTATGGAGCCTGGGCCTAGGACTTTGTACACTATACTTTAAAATAGGGAAACACACATAAAACAGTTTTTAACTATCTATTAACTTTAATTTGGCTTTATTTGCTTGTAAAACTTAAGAATTTTTACTTCGTATTGCAACACATAACAAAATACTGGCATGGCGGAGAAGTGTCACTGCCATGTGTCATTTTTGTTTCTGTTTTCTCATACATCATTTTAATAATTAAAATATCAATGATAATCAATTCACTACATACAATACATGCACA
Organism: Furcula furcula; assembly: GCA_911728495.1. Lineage (NCBI taxonomy): Eukaryota > Metazoa > Arthropoda > Insecta > Lepidoptera > Notodontidae > Furcula > Furcula furcula. Next base: position 11,311,113 of record OU452265.1, on the reverse strand, counting down.
TAACCAACTGTGACAAGTGTGACAGCAGCAGTAGCTATTGACAGCTGGCTAGCTGACAGTTTAATTCGGCATCAGTGAGACGCCATCTTAGGACGCCATGTTGATTATAGATCTAAAATAAATGATAACGGGAGGCCGCGTTTTACCGCGCTATTTTAATAAACAATTTTACCTCTAAACAGTGTATCTGTACTGCTCTAACTTTCACAAGGAGTTCGTTATTAGATAAGGATGACATATAATGTCACTTGTCATAAAAATAGACTTACTGAACATCGAACATTTGAATTCTTTATTAATTTGTGCAAACATTTTGGCGCGCTTTTTGGCGCGCTTCGTCACTCGGTGGTTAATCGCCGTGGAAAAATGTATGGGGAGGCGTGTTTTTTTAACTAATATGTGTAAAATAATATATCTATTTTCAAATAAAACAAATACTTTAACTAAGAATGTTTTTAATTTATATTTATTATAACTTTTTTCACAAACCTAGAAAAAAAAAAAACTTAAGTTAAAAAAAAAACTCGGAATTAACAGTACCCTATAAGATAAATGCGCACTCATTCATACATATACTATTAGCTTAATTCAAAACGATTCTAACGATGTATGTATCGTATAGTACTCTAAGACAAACAACTTGAGATATCGTCATTTCAATGACGTGCGCCGTTATCGCGCATGACACTTGAGACTAACATAAACGCCGGCGCAGAGCACTTCAAAATAGCCGGGACATTGCAGAGGATAAAATAAAAATTACAACAATAATAGTAACTACACGAAATATTTATATTTTTCCCGAATTCTATGGATATTTTTAGGTGGTGAACTTACATAGTCCTAGCCCATTTTGCAACAACTCCTTTGATCAAATTTTGGACATAGAACATAGATTTAGGATTTTTCACTATCCTAGATCCATCCTAGATCATAGAAATAGTACACAGAAATTTGTCGAGTGGAATACCACCCTTATAAAGAATATATGTATTTACTATGGATTCCTAAAATTATTTTTCACACCTATCAAGAACACTTTAAATATACGGTAACTGACAAACAAAGAACATTATGTGTAAGTAAATCTGTTACGTACAAACCAACTTAGTCGATAGGTTCCTTCTGCAAGGAACTTTCTAGGTAGGTACTGCCGCAGTGTCATATTCTGCCGCCAAGCATTAACGTGCTATGTTCCCGTGCGAAGGTCACTTTAGCTGGTGAAATTACCGGACACAAGAGACTCGGGGACTGGTCCGACTACTATCCGTTTGGCATTTTAGTTTGTTGTATTTTCGCCGTATTTTTTATTTTATTTGATGTGATCTTTTGAACGGCAGACACACTGTCGCTGGTGCTGATCTAATTGTTACAAAACTAACATTGTTTAAACAAAAAAAAAATGTGATAAAATGACAAGCCCGCTGAGTTTCTTGCCGGATCTTCTCAGTTGAGGCCGCGTTGTGATCCGGTGGTAGCTTTTAAAAAAATGACCGTTCAAAAGTTCCAGCGTTAAAAAAAAAAATTTTTGCCCATTAGAAATAAAATTTTTGAATTGGAATCTTAATAAGAAATGTCTCAGGTGACGAGCGACATTGTAATGGCGCCATGATCTGTTTATCCGACAGGCCACTACAGACGTGGTAAACGTCTAGCGCGGCCCGTGCTAAGTGTACAACGGCGCGACACGACGCGGCCTGTGACGGTCTGCCGGCCGGGGCCGCGCGATCCTACGACTCGTTCGTTGATCCACAGGCCACGTCGGACGTTGCAAGCACAGGCCTCGGAAGGTGCTGACGCGCCCTTTGAACATACCGACTCCCAATGGCTCGGACGGATAAAGATTTACATAGATAACGCAAGTATCACGATTTGTATTGAAAGCAAGCGTGCACTTTCTGTGACGTCACAGCCGACATTTAGTGAAGGGAAATCCAAAACGGGAAAGACACCGATGCCCAGCCGATTTGTTTTTTAGTTTTTGCGGCCGACGGGCTGCAAGGCTGCAACAACAGACGCGCGCGGACTGTAATTTACGCCAAGTATATGCATTTGCGTTGTCTATGGAAATCTATATCTGTGGCTCGGACGGACGACGACAGGATACCACAGGATTCGCTGGGTCCCACGGCCTGTCAGCCTAGCCTGGCCCGGTCTGACCTGTTGATTAGGTCATGGGACCCGGCCATAATGCAGCTGTCTATAGGCAGGTGTGTCGCTTACTATGTGGCGAATGTTTGGTGAATAGGTTGAATAAATATATATAGACGAATTGAGAACCTCCTCCTTTTTGAAGTCGGTTAAAAAACTTACCGTCATCGGTGTAGCCTGTAAAAATAAAATTTATTTTTGACAGTATCTGAACAATTTGGACAATAACAAAATTACGTTATCATGATGTTATACAATTTGCCCACTTGGTGAGGACAGTACCTAATTTAGCAGCATTATAATGCCGCAAGAAAGAGACGTGATGCACAGTGCATAGCTCCGTCTCTTTCTTCTGAGCAAAGTAGTTTACTTTGGGTATTCCTAGTTCTGATGAGGATCAACGGCGGGTGAAGACGCCCTGCGTCTTAGTGAGCACCGAGAGGATACCGGGGGGAGAGAGCATTTCTGCTCCCCCCGGGGAGTGTTCTAGCGAGCGTCTGGCGCTGAAGAGACGCTGGCGAGATCCGAAAGGAATGTCCAGTCATGTTTAAGTGGATAAATACCCACATAACCCGGACTCCGCCCCTACAGAGACTGGGTACCCTACCTGGTAGGTAATGAACGTGTTCCACGCTACACAAAAAATAATGTAATGAGGAAAATATTTAGTTTTACTTTATTTTAAAATGGGCTTTATATAGAACTTTCATCATCTTCATTTTTAGATATAGTGGGCTTGTAGTTTGCATTTTTATCAATCATCATCATCTTCAGTCGAAGTCCACCGCTGAACAAAGGTTTCCCCCTTAGAAGGGTAAAGTTGCTATAATCTCCACGCTTATTGAGCAGTTTGGGGATCACAGTACAGGTGGTAGGTAACCCAACCGAAAGACGCTGCTGCCCGTCTTCTTGTTTTCACTTAGTCGCAGTTAAGACACCCAACGAGAGGAGATGCGGGGTCATGTTTATTTCTATAATTTCGCGATGTATTTATGGGAATTTCGATCTATGATTACCCAATTTTTTTTTTGGATGGGACTTTTACTTAATATAGGTTCATTCGTTCATTTCCCTATTAGGACATTTCGCTTATAGGACGTTTTGCTTATGTCACCTTATGTTAAGAAAGATTTTTTTACAAAGTCCTTGATAGGACAACTTACCGATTAAACCTGAGTAACACTGAAATAATGAGAATAAATAATGTTAAGTCAACAGTTGAATGATAGTAATCACCATCGTCACCAACCGGAAGACGTCCACTGCTGAACAAAGGTCTCCCCCTTAGAGGGGAGGGTTTGCCATAATCCCCAGGCTTGGCAGGTGGCTTGGGGATCGTAGTATATGTGGAAGATAAATCCAACTACATACTTTGTCCCACCAGTGGGTCCGCGAGTGAGAACTATTTCTCGTGGACCCACTATTTTGTCCCACCAATGGTCCGCGAGGGAGAACTATTTCTCGTGGAGCCACTATTTTGTCCCACCAGTGGGTCCGCGAGGGAGAACTATTTCTGTGGACCCGCTATTTTGTCCCACCAGTGGGTCCGCGAGGGAGAACAATTTCTGGTGGACCCACTGTACTCTACGGTTATTAATTGTTCCTCCTGTATAATAAAGATGTATAGCACCTTTTTGCATTGTCAAAACTTATCGATCGTATAGTGAAGTGGCAAGTGGTAGTCAAAAAATAAATTCGTTAACTCATCGATATAATCTATATATATAAAAGAAAGTCGTGTTAGATTGCGTGTTAGTCACACTATTTATAACTCAAGAACGGCTGAACCGATTTAGCTGAAAATTGGTGGGGAGGTAGCTTAAAACCAGGAAACGGACATAGGATACTTTTTATCGCGGTAGGTTAAGGTTAGTTACGGTCATTGAATAGATGGGTGAACCGATTTGTATGAAATTTTGTGTGTATAACGGGTAGGTCTGAGAATAGTTTATAATGTATATTTCATACCGTTAGGTTAAGGTTAAGCAACATAAGGCAAGGTCGTTTAATAGATGGGTGTACCGATTTGTATGAAATTTTGACTGCATATCGGGTAGGCCGTAAAGAATATTTCATGCTGCTAGGTTAACCCTTCGGAGCCCGGGCCTATTTTTTTTGCGCGGTTTTTTCTTGATACGATTCGAGCCAACGGGCTCCGAGTTAGGAGAGGAAAACGGGGAGTGTGACGACCGAAGCGGGAGGGGGAAGAGAGAGGAGAGAAAGAGCAAAGAATTACATTTTTCTTATCAGAGAGAGAGATGGAGAGAGATAAATCAAGAGAGGAGGGAGAAAAGGGGAGCAACATGTAATAAAAGCGAAGGCGGAGCTGAGCGGGTCAGCTAATATTTAGATAAAAATATATTATTTGACATTCTTCATGTTGTGGTTGTTATATCAGCCTTGATATCAGCAGCAGCAACCGAAAAACGTCCGCTGTGGAACAAATGCCTCCCCCTTATAAGGGTGGAGTTGCCATAATACATCTTTTTTCTCTCTCCATATTCATCATAAGCAGCTTTTAGTCACTCTCACGACATGGCTTATGTCAAAATCCATCAAGCGGTTTAAGGCATCAAATCAAAACAAGTTAATTTATTTTTTAAACATGAGTATTTTACATTAAGATCTTATCTAATAATAAAAGTGGGCCAAAAAATAACGCATGAAATTAACTTACCCCCGAAGCTAAAAGTATTGTGATGATAGAAATGGTGATTAATTTCAACATGTTGATCAACTATTTGTAATAATTTTTAGTACCTTGACTATCTAGATTGCTTTCACGTAATATGACTGCTGTTTAACTTATTTATAGGCCAACTTACATCTGAATCAACATTAATAATGCACTATTGTTTAATTATTTTAAATACACCGATAAGAATATTCTTTATTTTTAGGTCAGTCTTTCTCAAAGTTGGCAATAATGCCCCTTGTCTAGGTGAGAGACTCAGTCTGTCAGTCTGGGGAATAGTAGAAAGTACCATGAAAATGGGGGGGGGGGGGGGGGGTTTATGTAGTGTAATAGTCATCATCCTTATCAGCAGACGAATAGCAAAGCAATGCTGCCAATCTTCTTCTTTTCCCTTAATCGCCTCTTACACACACCCCACGGGTAGAGATGGGAGGATGCTATTCTTACCCCGACACCCAACAAATAAACCGGTCAAGCAAGTCTGGCTCATGTACTTAGAGTTTTTGGAGCCAAAATTCATGCCTGAACCTTTTTTTTTGTTCTCGCGGGGGTATCGTTCAAAACGCCCATGGTTGCAATCTTGGACAAAACTGTCCCCACAATACCGGGTTTTCATTTTAATGTTATTCATAGCAAGCTCTTGATTCATTGCAGAGCCACCTGATGGAAAGCGGTGACGCAATCGAAAAGGGTAAAGCGCACTAGCTTATTAAAAGCCTACTCACGTACACTCACTGATTTTAAAAAGGGGCATTGGAATACATTTGAGAACCTCAGTATTTTTAGTTATATTGTTATTAATTACTATATTGTTACTAATCTCACAATGGATAAACGTCCTTCATGCGTGTCCTTTTTGACCCAGAAATAAACGTAAAGGGTGTTAAGTTATGCGTAAGTTTGAAGCATGTCTCTGTATGGCAAGTGAACACCACCTACCTCGATCGGCTTATAGACGAGCTCCTGGCATACACGATACACCGCAGTGTGTCTTATGAAGGTCAGCACGGCTGATCACGAAGTAGATTCTTGAAATTGCACCCTACACGGCAGTGAGTCCATAAAACGATATATATGATAGCTAAATGTCTAGGCGAGAGGATATGACACGGTCACAAAAGAAGGGCAGAACGTCCGTCCACTCAGCGCACAGTAACTTTGCAACTGACGCCTTGACTTCCGCGGTCTTTCGACCAATCAAGTCCGGTTTAACAGAACTTAGAACAAATCTGCTTATAGTAAGATTGCAGATCGAGATTGCAGATAGCCACAAAATAATATAAAAAAAAAAGTTCGACGATGACTTACCAACTACCCTTCATTCCACCGCAAGGAATCTGTTAGCACCCCAGCCGGTGTGCCTATATAAATGAGGTGCAAGCTGAGACAAGGACATTCATACAGCGGTCACAGGACACTCAACGGTCTACCCTCATCAGGATATTTCCATGGTTTGAGAAACATTATTGTAAGTCATCATCATCATCCGGAAGACGTCCACTGCTGAACATAGGCCTCCCCCTTAGAACGCCACAATGAAGTACAATTGGCTATTTGCATCCACCGGTTACCTGCGACGCGCACAATGTCGTCTGTCCACCTAGTGGGAGGCCTGCCAACGCTGCGTCTTCCGGTTCGTGGTCGCCACTCGAGAACCTTTCTTCCCCAATGGTTATCGGTACGGTTATTGTAAGTGACTTGTTATTATTCTCTCTATTGTGATTCTATTGTGATCTTTTACTGTGTGACTAAAGCTAGTAAAATTATGCTAAAGATTTAAATAATCGTCGTGCCTCTTACAAATCATCCAGGTAGGTACCACCGCAGTGTCAGGTATTCTTCCACCAAGCAACAGTGTGCAAACATAGTTGTGTTCCGGTGTGAAGGGCACTGTAGCTGGTAAAACTACCGGACACAAAAGACTCAATATCCAATGTCTTAAGGGTCGGCAACTCGCTAGTGATTTTTCTGGTATTGCTGGCGTCTAGTCTATAGGCTGCGGTGACTGCTTCACATCAGGAGGGCCGCAGGGGAAGAGAGAGAGAGAGAGCAAAGAATGAGTTTTTTTTTAAAGAGAGATTGACAGATAAATAAATCAAAAGAGGAGGGAACAGAGGGAGGGACACACAAAAATGCTTCTCTTGGTCACACCATAAATTGAGAGAGAACGACTTAACCGATTTCATCCATCTTATTTGTTTTAAGTTTTCTAATACATTGTAGAATTTTATCATAAATTGTGCTAATAGTAGTCTTACCAGTTGAACTACTGGGAATTCTCTTCCCAACAGAGTTACGGATAGTAGGTAATTATTATTTTTTCCCCATGGGTTAAGAAAGTTGCGTGGAAGATTAGAAAAATACGCGGGCGGAGCTGAGCGGGACAGCTAGTTTATTAATTAAAAACAACAGATAAACAATAATATGGTTTTGTCTGTTTGCGAATCCTCCCCACTAATAATAATAATAATATCCTGGGACAATTCACACACGGTCATCTGATACCAAACTAGGTAGAGCCTGTACTATGGAAACCAGACAACTGATACTAATACATATATACTTTTTTTTTGTAAATACATACTAAAGACTACTATAGATAAAACACCCAGACACTTGGTGGGAATCGAACCCACGACCTGTTGAGTAGCAGACAGGGTCACTAACCACTAGACCAACAGGCCCGTCAACCATAGATCATAGATTTATATCTATTTTCTTGCGTACCAATTTTATTTCTATACCTAACTTTAGATAATTAGTGTAAGTGGTAATTATGTAAATAAATAAATAAAATAAATAAATCTACTAATCAAGAACAATACGACACATAAAATATGGTAGCAGCATATTATCAGAATGTTAGAGGTATGCGAACAAAACTCAGTGATATTTATCGAAGCATCGCTTGCTGTTCATACGATGTCATTATGTTTACTGAAACTTGGTAATTGGGTGGGATATTTGATTCGGAAATCGTGGATGAGCGGTACGCACTCTACAGGCGCGATCGTAGCAGTAGTATTTTTAACAACAAAGCTGATGGCGGAGGAGTTTTAATAGCAGTCTCCAAAAAGTTTAAATCGCAAAGATTAGTAAACTTTGAAAGCTCGTGTGATGACCTGTGGGTTAAATTAACATTAGAGATAGGCAAGAAAATTAAAGATATTTATCTTTGCACAGTGTACTTACCCTCCCCAATTAAACCGAGGGTTTTAGAACATTTTGTGGATAATACTAATAGAGTACTAGAACATATAGATGACTGTATAATAGTCGGAGATTTTAATTTAAACTCTATAAACTGGTTAGGTGATGATGGTGAGGTAATTCGTATCCCACAACAAACTACATCTGGGTTGGAAGAAACACTTTGGGATTTCATATTATTAAATAATATGAAACAATGTAATTATATAACAAATTTTAATAACAGAATTCTTGATTTAGTTTTGACAAACCATGAAATCACTACAGTAAGTTTACCTCCGGATGTCCTTTCCAAGGTGGATCTGCACCATCAGCCTATACTGGTAGAGCTAATTTTCAATCGCAACATAAAGCATCATACGCATAAATCCAAAACAAAACTTAATTATTTAAGAGCTGACTATGATATAATTAATGAATCTTTGGATGAGATTGATTGGGCAAAGGAACTGATGTCGCTTGACACTGTTGATAACATAGTTAAAAAAAAATACGATATTCTACACGATTTAATACAGCGTTACGTACCACAAACTGTAGTGCGAGAAACTAAATATCCATTGTGGTTTTCTAGACAGCTAATTAAAAGACTAAAAGAAAAGAATCGCTTAAGATTAAAGGTAAAAAAATACAATAATCCAATGGATATCATCTCTCTAAACTTACTTAAAAAAAGGTGTGATAAAATGGCCGTTTCTTGTTACAATAACTACATTGCAAGTATAGAGGCTAAAATTACTTCAAATCCGAAGTATTTTTGGAGTTACTTAAAATCAAAAAGAGGTGGGACTAGTGGCTATCCTAGTATGATGTCTAATGGTGTAGAAAGTTCAGAAAATCTTGATGATATATGTAATTATTTTGCTTCCAATTTCGCTAAGGTTTATACCATCAGCAGTGACCAAAATAATATGCATATTGTTAGCGACAACGATAATTATTGTTTACGCCAGCTTAAGTCAAGTTACGATATCTCAAGAACAGATCAGTAAGGCACTGAAAAAACTAGATATTAATAAGGGTGCTGGCCCTGACAATGTACCTGCCTTATTATTATCTAGACTAGCAGATAAGTTGTCAGAACCGCTAATGTACATATTTAATAGGTCTTTGCAGCAAGGTACTTTTCCCAGTGTATGGAAAGAAACTAAAATTGTCCCCATTTTTAAAAGTGGTGACCAATCTAATGTTACCAATTATAGGCCCATTGCAATACTTTCTGTGCTTGCAAAAGTTTTTGAATCCCTTATATGTCCGATATTTTCATGGCATATGTCTCAATTAATAATCGATAACCAATATGGATTCATTGGGGGTAAATCTACTGCTGCTAATCTGGTAACTTACACTGAGAGTATTAGTTGATGCTCGCGTCCAGGTTGATGCCATCTATGCCGACTTTAGCAAGGCGTTCGACATAGTTAATCATAAAATACTTATCCGGAAACTAGAATCGTATGGTGTATCAGATCCCTTGCTAAGTTGGTTTAGATCCTATCTCTCTGGGCGGATGTTAAGAGTAGTAGTAAATGGCCACAGTTCAAATACATATGTAGCCACTTCAGGAATTCCCCAAGGATCTCATTTGGGGCCGCAGTTATTCACCCTTTTTATTAATGATGTACACAAATGTTTTTTACACTCACGTATCTTTTTATTTGCAGACGACCTCAAAGCCATTAAAGAGATTAGGTACCATTCGGACATGGTTCTGTTTCAAAGTGACCTTAATAGATTGACGGAATGGTGTGACGACAATAAAATGATATTAAATGTTAACAAATGCAAACATATAAAATTTACTCGCAAAAAAAATATTTTACATTCAACTTATTCTTTAAACGGAGTATTGCTAGATGAAGTCAACAACATACGTGATTTAGGAGTCCAATTTGATAAAAAGCTAAATTTCATTCAACATATTGATCAAATTTCACTGAAGGCATCAAAAATGCTTGGATTTGTTTTAAGAGAATGCAAAAATTTCAAAAACCCTTCTACAAAACAGATTATGTATAACGCGTTAGTCAGAAGTCAGCTAGAGTATTGTAGTGTTGTCTGGTCTCCTAGGTACAAAGTTCATATCTCACGTATCGAAAGGTTACAAAAAAGGTTCTTATGGCACTTGACTTATAGTTGCAAATTAGGTAAAAACTTGAAATCTTATCAAAATAAATTAAAATATTTCAAAATGGTAACTCTTGAGAAACGTAGGAACATGTTAGATTTGGTCTTTTTAAAAAAACTTGTAACTGGGTCTATGAATTGTACTGATTTGTTGAGCAAAGTATCGTTTCACATACCGCGTAAGATACCAAGATCTTGCAACAAGAAACTGTTTCACTTGCCAAAATGTTGCACTAGATTAAGACAGCACTGTTCACTGTCCAGAATGTATGCGTTGTATAAGGAACATGAACCAAATATTGATTTGACCGTAATGCCAATAGCTATTTTTAAAAAAAACTGTACTTGCTGTGTGTTAGTCACTCCCTTTTAATTTGCTTTTTTTCTTAATATAGTTTTTTATTCTACACTTTTTTCACTTTAGTTGTATTACTGTATTATGTTAATTTTACGTTAATTTAGTTTAGTTAATTTTCTTTTACGTAAGTACTAGGTTGGTGTGTTAAATTTTTTCGCGCATTTATTTTTAGTGCATGCACTGCTTTTCTTTAAGTAATGAGGCACTTAGAAATAAGTTGGAATGTATTGTTACCTTTTTACAGTGTACTCATTGTTGAAGAGCCAAATAAATAAAATAAATAAAATTATAAAAATTAAAATCGTTTAATAATAAAATTTCAATACTACAGAATAGGGTTCAAAGCATTTGCAGATGATTCGAAATAACAACACATCTGTACTTTGATTTTTAATCTTTAGACAAATATTCTAATCATCTCGCTTAATCTAGTACAAAATAATAAACTGCCACTAATCGATCATCTACTTTTTTTATTTCTAATGCCGTTGTTATTGAAGTCACTTACCTGAAAGAGACAAATAGTCGACTTTTAGAAGAAGAAGAAGAACAACATTTAATGTAACAAAAACATTTTTATATACTACCAAGTTGGCAAGCAAGCATGCGGCCCGCTTGATGGTAAGCAGCTTATAGACGCTAGCAACACCAGAAGAATCACTAGCGCTTTGCCGACCCTTAAGACATTAGATATTAAGTCTTTGTGTCCGTTAATTTCACCAACCACGTGGCCTTGACGCCAGAACACAGCAATGAAAAAAAAAACGTTAAAAATATTATAGTTTTTTATTAGCTATGAAGTTTGGTAGTTAAGATCTAAAACTATTCCAAATTTCAAATCGATAGCGTGAGTGGTTCCTGAAATGTGTACATTTAATTTATAGGTGTGACAGACAGACAGACAGACAGAGGAAGTCTCACCATAAAGTTTCCTTTTTTAACTTTTAGTTATCATCATCACCAGCCCTAAGAAATCCACTGTTGATCATAGGCTTTGCCCTTCGAACGCCACAATGAACAAAAATTGGCTATTTGCATCCATCAGTTACCTGCTACGCGCACAATATCGTCTGTCCACCTAGTGGGAGGCCTACCCTACGTTGCGTCTTCCGGTTCGTGGACGCCACTCGAGAACCTTTCTTCCCCAAAGGTTATCGGTTCTCCGAGCGACGAGGCCTGCCCATTGCCACTTCAACCTTCGACCTTGGTTCTTCGGTGAATCTCCTCATTACGGATTCTGTCGCACAAAGAAACTCCGAGCATAGCTCTCTCGTTAGACCGTTGCGTGACTCTGAGCTTCTCTCAGGTTCTTAGTTTAGGTATGGAACCCTAAAAATACGACAAAAACACAAGCCTGCTGAGTTTCGTGCCTGATAAAGTAAAAAATAGGTGACCACCATGTTTATATGTAACCACCAAAATAAGATTGAGGTTTTGAATTTGTAGAAAAAAAAACTGGGATCACGAGAAAACACCGAAAAAAATATACACTTTGTTCACTAGTATTTAAATCTTCTTACTTTGAGTGACTTACTTTTCATTAGTACTTTGGTCGGCAGTCGGGTCTAAACCTGCCACAAACATAAAAATACATTAAGTGAGGCTTAAACATCGATCCATTCTGTACGGTGTACGTAAATGAATAATATACGCGACCATCGGAAGACGGCGGCATTGCGCGACCGTTGCACAGTGTTTTTTTTACCCCAAAAAAGTGACATCGTTATTTTATTCAAGAAATCTACAGAGCTTTCCATTTTGAATGCTAGAGTAGAACACCCGGACATTAATTCGCCATAGATTGTCTAAAATATTTTTTTAAAGATTTTTTGACCTTGTGCTTGAAAATTGTAAAAAAAAATATAAGATAATAACCGTACACAAATGATGGTTTAATTCGACAAGGGCTTATGAAGCAAATCTGGGCGCATATTAAACCGTCTTTATTTCAGTATAAAAGCAGATATTAACGATACTATCGGGATTTTTCATGTTTTTGGTTATGATTTTTTTCTGACTATTCTAGGCTGAAGTAGAAGGTCGGTCTAGGACAGAAAGATGTCTTTAGCCAAGCCCAATAACCCATAAAAATACCACCTTCAAACAACGCGTAGGTTTTGAGAAAATGAATTTAAAAAAAACTCGTTAGGGCTGCCACTGCAATTGACCTTTGCACTTAATACTTTCCATTGAGAATATGAAAAATATTATAATGTTTAATCATTCCGTAGAGGATAATGGTAACTTAGGTAGATAATAATAAAACGAAACGAAGCGAATGAGCAGAGCTCACGAGTTTCATACTACGTTTCTTAACACAGTTGCGAGGAAAAATCAAAATAACTTACTAAGTACACAGCGACAAATACGATAAAAACAAAATATGAAAAATATTCTGTTTTAAGATTTGGTGTAATTTTCTGGGGGTTTTCAACAAATAGGGACATTATTTTCAAAATGCAATAAAGGTGCATTAAATCCATGTTTAATCTACAATGTACTGACTCATGTAAACCATTCTTCATTAAATACCAAATTTTAACTTTACCTTCTCTATATTATATTTGAAACAGCAGTTTTTTGTAAAAATGAATCAAAAATTATTTACACGACAAAATGATATCTTCGATAGGAATTATAATAGACGAAATAATAACACATTATGTCTAAGATCGTCTCGGTCAGCTCTTTTACATAAAAGTATTATTGCATGGCGCCTAAGATATACAATAAGATTCTGAAAGAAATTAAAGACCTTGAATTAAACTTATTTAAAAAGAAATTAAAAAAATATTTAGTAGATAAATGTACTACAAAGTGTCCGATTTTTTAGCAGATCAGTGAATTATATGCAATTTTTGTGATTCCCTTAACTATGTTGTAGTGTTTGCATGTTTTCTTTCTTAGCAAAATATGGAGAGACTTTTTAATGTATATTATCTGTATAATACCCATATTTGTGAACAATAAATGATTGATTGATATGTACTTATGGTATTTGGCGCGCGCGTTTTTTTTTTCACTTGCCCAATTCAAGGTGAGTGAACATACAGCCCACTTCCAAATTATAATTTTATGATAAAATGCTAATATTTTAATAGTTCGTATGTACATTATGATGTATTATGAATAATTAGATAAAAATAAAAGTTCATTTGACTTAATTAAGGACGAAAACATTTATTTATTCCAAAAATCTATATGGATTTTCAGAGGCGGTTTGTGCCTCTGAAAATCGTGGTTACTCTCTCTCTTCGTGGTTTTAAAAAAAATGTATCACCCGGTTAAATTAAGAATGCTCTGTTTACTCGCATAAAACTTGCAGTAAGGTACTAATTTAACTTTGTAGGGATAATTCTATTACGCACTAGTGCGGTAATGTCGTAATTACACACGCGTGTCTTATAGTTAGGTTTATGGCCCCAAAACGATGTAATAAGGCTCACTTTACGAGCAAGTGTGTTGAAAAAAATATTATTTCGATACAACACCACCATTATCATTATCTTCATCAACAGCCAGATTCAACCTACAGATGAATCAAAATAAATCTGCATAAAGTGGATTACTGCGTAGTTGTTGTATTTTTGGTATATTATGAATATTTCGGTTGTATTGTAATAAATTTCGTTTGACTGTAACATTTTCTAATGACGGATTGTGTGTGGTGCGGGAAGCAGTCCACTCTCGATAGGCTTTTGCTAAAACCCAGCGCACATGGTCCGGAAGAATGGGGATGAGGCACCATGGAGCCGTTACAGACCCATTGCACTGCTTTGCCTCAGCAGGGGCTTACCCAAACTGCAGGGGGATGTCAGCTTACTGCCAGGGGGCATTCGTGTGCCAACCCTCATGTTGGTACACAAGTAGCAAACGAAGCTGTAGACTGCGCCACAGCTGGTGCTTCCCAACCATCAGAAGTATCCGCAAAATGCAGAAGGACCAACCAGATTGCATATCTACGAATGTTTTGCGCAAAATCTAAAAACTGCATCCCGAGAAGATCTTCCATTTTCAAGGTTGCGTCCCACTTCATATAAAGTTCTTTGGTCTGTTTTTCATTTCAATAACGTTCACAAGATATAATAAACATGAGATATAACAACTGTTGATATAATTACTTTATAAATCACATTTATATATTCTAAAACTTATTTCGTATAATGTTATTTGGATATAATGTTTATCTAATCGAAAACATTAGTTCTATCGTTTAAAATATACGGGGTGTAAGCACAAAATATAGAGAGTAAAGAAGGCAAGCTCACCTCACTTTTCATACCTACGTTTGGCGGTCGCGTTAGAAGAAGAAGAAAAAACATTTATTAGGTTAAGGTTGTCAACTCTGGCTTATGCGAAAAAACTATCGTGGTAGTGGCAGTCGTATCCACCTCGTTGTTTAATTGATTGGTGAGAATAAAACAGGAAGAACGGAAATAAAAACCGTTAATTACTAAAATAATTCAATTTTTAACACTTTCAAATTTAATGTTGTCTTTTACTTACGCGAATATTACACATTGAAAGTCAAATCAAACTACTTTTACGGATTGTATCGCGGGAGGACCATGTCCTCATGCTGCAAAGCATTCAAAACGTCGGGATAGTAAAATCAAAATAAACCGCGATATAATCCGTAAAAGTAGTATGATTTGACTTTCAAATTTATTACACTTTCGACGTCTCGTTGTTAAGACGAGTACGTGTTGTACTATCGTTTCGTATTGACATTCGTATTTCGTGACCTACCCAACGGGCCCAAATTCCGTGGGTCTACGTTTATTGGTGCAGAGTTCCCGTGACCACCTTCCTGCTCCATCATCAGACCCTGATCACCATTTTTCTAACAACTACTCGTCGAGAACTACCCAACGAGCTTAAACATGGTGGATCTACATTTATTGGTGCAGAGATAACGTGACTACCTTCCTGCTCCATCATCAGACCCTGATTACCATTTTTCAAGTAACTACTCGTTGAGACCTACCCAACGAACCCAAATTCTGTGGGTCTACGTTTATTGGTGCAGAGTTCCCGTGGCCATCCTCCTGCTCCATCATCAGATCCACAGACAGACATACAGACCGACAGATAGACAGACAGAAGCGAGGGGTGTTACTAGTTTGATGTCCGGAAGACATCAAACTAGTAACACCCCTCGCTTTTGGTCGGGGGTTAAAAATACAAGCTAGTTATAATACAAGCAAATACCTATTTACCTCTGTGAAACAACTCGTAGCTTAAAAAACGACAATTCATCGCGTTTAAAAACATCCATTTACTGAACAGGTGCAATAACCATCTTATTTAATAATAATAATACTATTTATTTCAGATAATGATCCATAATTCATACAATTATAATATTAATAACAATCAGTAATAAATAATAATCATAATAATAACATGTTAGTAACAATATAATTCAATTCAATTCAAATAATTTATTGCGAATATGGGTTAGGTATTGAGGTGATAAAAAACGAAATGTAGATTAATTAGTACAGCCATACTCTGCCTAAAGGCATGCATGAATTATATCATTCATGCTCCATCTTTGCTCAAAAAATATCACAAGACGCGTACGACGCTTGTCTGAGGCGGATGGCAACCGCGTTCGCATTAGACTGGGATAAACCAAGAATTCGTGTCCGTGAGCGCTGTCTATGTGTGCGTTACTCGAGCGCCCGTTGTATGAAGCTTGCCTTCTGTACTCTCTATATTTTGTGGTGTAAGGGACATCGTACCGAAAACTGATATCAGGGATCCAGTACATGATTCTGAACATTCTAGTGTTGAAAATTTTCATCGACTTTTTCATGAATTTCCAAATAATAATGCCACCTTTTGTTTAATAAAATTAGGATAACATCATTATTGGTATAATAATAAAGCCTCATTTCAAAAAAATACTTAAATGTGCAAAGTTAGCAATAATCAGCAGCCGAAATGTCCACTGCAGAACAAAGGTCTCTCCCTTAGAAGGGAGAGGTTGCCATAATCTCCACGCTTGGCAGGCGGCTTGATTAAAATTAGCAAAGTAATTTGAAAAATAAATATTATTCCGCACTTATTCATTACATGCTCAAAAATTAACAAGTTAGTCCCTTAGAAAGGCCCTTAGCCTTCATGCAATTTTTTTTATGACCACCCAGAAATAGGAGCCCCGCTTCGTGGGGCTCCGTCGAGTTATCTTGCCAAGGGTAATCACTTACTTGGTATATCTACTCTTTAGGTTACTAACTATGATAAAAGTTATTATTATTTTGTTTTTAGCATATTATACTAAATAGGCGACGATGTATGTCGTTTGAGTGATATATCAAAGATTTTGTAATTATATCGAATATTACTTACCCCATTTTCGAAGTTACTTGACACCTTTTTTACCTATGACCTTTTTGACAACCCTAATTGCCCAAGATTGACCTCGGAACAAAAAAATATATTTCTCAAAACCTACGCGATGTTCGGAGGTCGTATTTTTATGCGTTATTGGGCTTAGCTAAAGGCATCTTTCTGTCTTGGATAGAGTTTCTACTTCAGCCTAGAAAAGTCAGAAAAAAATCATAACCAAAAACATGAAAAATCCCGATAGTATCGTTAATATCTGCTTTTATACTGAAATAAAGACGGTTTAATATGCGCCCAGATTTGCTTCATAAGCCCTTGTCGAATTAAACCATCATTTGTGTACGGTTATTTTTATATACATTTTTTTTCAATTTTCGAGCAGAAAATCAGAAAATCTTTAACAATTTTTTTTGGAGAATCTAAGGCGAATTAATATCCGGGTGTTCTACTCTAGCATTCAAAATGGAAAGCTCTGTAGATTTCATGAATAAAATAACGATGTCACTTTTTTGGGGTAAAAAAAACACTGTGCGTTGGTTAGGACACCACTCGTTTGACGTTCATATGTTTGAGATTTCGTTCGCGATGATCGCGTGATCGCGTTCTCTTAGGACAATCCCTAACTGAGAGCTGTTGTTTTGGCTGTTATAGAATAATCTGTCAACCGTGTCTATATTTACATTGAGGCCTGTTAATGTTGAAATGCGGATCAAGTTCGTTTAAAAACCTGTATAAACAATAGACACCTTTTTACGTAAGTTTACTACTTTAAAAAAAAACCGCTATTGCTCGTTACTGAAATAGCACGTTTCTAAACTCCCTATTGGCATTCGATAGATAGTTTCGTATCGCTAATGAAAAATTCCGTTACATTCCACCGTACAGTTACTTTATTTATTTATTATTTATTTATACTCTTTATTGTACACACATAAAAATAAAATAAAAAGGACTTGAAGAAATTTGTACTAAGGGCGGCCTTATCGCTATCCGTAATTTCTTCCAGGCAAACTTGGGATGGAAAAAAGATGTATATGAAGTAAGTTTATATTATGAAGTAACTTTGTAAATTATAGCATGGCGGTGGATTGTAGTGGAATTTTCAGGTACTTCATTTTATGAAGTAACTCTGTAAATTATAGCACAGTGGTGGACTGTAGTGGAATTTTCAGTTACTTCATATTATGAAGTAACTTTGTAAATAAAGCAAGTCATGGATCTCATGTGTGTCAAATTAGATACATGATACCGATCGTAATCACACTAGTATTACTTGGTCTAGTGTTTAGACACCCTGGCCGAACCCACGACCCATCGGGTAGCACCCGATGGGTCGTGGGTTCGATTCCCACCAAGTGCCTGGGTGTTATTTATCTATTCAAGTATGTATTTACAACAAAAAATGTATGTAAGTATTAGTATCAGTTGTCCGGTTTCCATAGTACAGGCTCTGCCTAGTTTGGGATCGGATGACTGTGTGTAAAAAATAAATATAACAGGCATTAGGAGCTACACTCCAAACCAAATAAGCTTGAAGGCGATTACAACTTTATTATGCAGTCATAAAACACCCCCGCGGTAATAGTTGACCCCAAAAAAAGGTCGGTAATACAAAGTTGTTTTTGCTGACGAATTGACAATGTATGCGTTATGTAGTTATTGAGCCGCAATTGAACTTCTAATCGCATTCAAGCTTATTTGGGATGGAGTATACGTCTGCCAACAAACTGGTTTGCAGTTGTTTTGATGTTTGTAATTATTCTTGTAAATAAATGTTTATTATAATAATAATAATAATATCTTGGGACAATCCACACACGGTCATCTGATCCCAAACTAGGCAGAGCTTGTACTATGGAAACCAGACAACTGATACAAATACTTATATACATTTTTTTTTGTAAATACATACTTAAATAGATAAATAACACCCAGGCACTTAGTGGGAATCGAACCCACGACCCATCGGTTAGCGGACAGGGTCACTAACCAGTAGACCAAAGGGCCCGTCAGTCACCCGGGGTCGTCGGGTATTATTCTTTCTTAGAACTATTTATGATATTAATTAAGTAAATTGAACTTACGATTTACATTTATTAGACCAAAAAATATCGCATCTGAAATAATAATAAACAAGTATAAGTAAAAGAAGGCATATAAAGACTAATTCAAAATAGAGTTTTTGGAAAATCAAATCAAATTGACTTTATTGTTACACCTACCTTAGCATAAACTCTTAAAGCAGGGCAGTTTAACACGAAAAGTGACCTGTGTAAAGTACCTATACAGGTCACAATGAGCGCTTTTATCGTGTTAAACTACCCTGCTATAAGAGTTCATGGTACCCATTAGGCCCCACACTACTGTACTTTCAATGAGCGTAAGTGTCGCCACACACGGGCCACCAGCCACAACCACAAAATACAGCCACTGACCTAGTTCTTGTTGTTTTCATACATTTTGCATGGACTCGCCGGTGGTCGCCACACGCCACAAATCGCCACTGCTCGCCTCTAGTGGTCGGCTCGGCGACAAAACGCCGACACAAGCCACTCGCGCGACTCCCTACCCCTCTGTCCCTCGTCGGAGTCCATTATGATACTGCAAGCACGCGTTAAAAAAAGTAGCGGCCCCCGACCGCAAGTGTCCAACATGGACCACAAGTGGCTGTCACGCGCGTCAGCTTCTTTTGTAGTCGCTTCTAGCTTCAAGTGGCGGCGATTGTGGATGTGGCTAGTGGCCCGTGTGCGGCGACACTAAGTATATAGCAGGCCATCTAGCTATTACGTCAGCCAAACAGGTAAGTGGTCACGTGACAATATTATTGTCACGCTATTTAGTTCATTGCGTTCGTTCATTCATTTGCGTTCATTTTACAAACTTGCTTAGAAACGGTTTTAAACGATAAAATTTTTTTTTATTTTAATTCAAAATATCAATTTTTGCCATAATTGACATCTTTTTCGGGGTCTTTACTATCAATACTATACATAGCCTTTCAAAAGTCAAAAGTCAAAAATAGTTTATTTCAAATAGGCTTAACGCTAGCACTTTTGAAAGGTCATGTATTTTTTTTTTTTTTTTAAAAGCTACCACCGGATCACAACGCGGCCTCAACTGAGAAGATCCGGCAAGAAACTCAGCGGGCTTGTCATTTTATCACTTTTTTTTTTTTAAACAGTGTGTCATGTTACAGTTAGATCAGAGCGACAGTGTGTCTTGCCGTTCAAAAAATACAGGGAAAAAAAATAATAAAATACGACGAAAGTAGGTACAACAAACTAAAAAGCCAAAGGGATAGTAGTCGGACCAGTCCCCCCAAGCAGCACCCGCGCTTTGGCTTGATATACCCTTTCCGGGACACCCAGTAGATGGGACTTTATTTTAGAAACTATTTTACCGCGATAACAAAGCCCGATAGATTCCCAATTCTGCGCATACAAGACTACATTCATTTTAGCAGGATAGAGTATTTTTTCAAAATTAGATCTTATCTTTGTATACCTACTGCATCAGTATATATCGAAAAGACTGCGATCATTACACCTTGTGGTCTTTTTAAATTCACTAGAATGACATTCGCTTTGCGAAATGCAGCGCTTCAGCACTTTATGCATCGTGTACTCGATGGGTTAGACTCTCCTCTAAAAATGCTTTGCAAGATCCATGGTCATGGTTAAACCCCGGTATTAGTTAAAATAATTTTATTTCTTCATAACTGTTCAGAACTTCTAAAAGTAACATCTAAGGGTACTTACTGTCAGCGGTATCATCAACAACTGTAGTAAAAACAAGAATTATTAATTAACACATCATCAATGTAACACTAGAGAGACTAGCTGGCAGGTCACCTACCTACCAGCTAGTCTCTAAGGGACCTATTTGACATGCTATAAGGTGAATCTAGTCTTTAACTTTGTTAAATATTTACCATTCGCTACAATAAAAGAAATCTAGGTGGTAGGTTCCTTGTGCAAGGAACCGTCCAGGTAGGTACCACCGCAGTGTCAGATATTCTGCCGCCAAGCAGCAGTGTGTAAACATTGTTGTGTTCCGGCGTGAAGGGCACTGTAGCTGGTGAAATTACCGGACACAAAGACTTAACATCTAATGTCTTAAGGGTCGGCAACGCGCTAGTGATTCTTCTGGTGTTGCTAGCGTCTATAGGCTACGGTAGCTGCTTACCATCAGGCGGGCCGTATGCTTGCTCGCCACATTGGTAGTATAAAAAAAAAAAAAAAAAAAACTTCGTGAGTTATCTCAGGCGTACCGTAGACTTCGGAGTCGTTGGACGTTAGGTTTTTTTTTTTTTTGTAATTTTGTGATTCACTTTTGTAGAGGATTTATAAAATGCTTTGTAATATGTTTTCCTCTGTGTGGAGTAGGTATCACTGGTCACTTTTTGAGAGGGCTTAGTATAGATGCATCCGCGATTTGATACGGAATGGACGTTACAGTACGTGGGCTCTAGATCGGTCTGAGATGGACGGCGGCGGGGTTGTGACCGCCGGCCCCGTTAGCAACGTGTCTGGTTCTCGGGGAGCTATAATGCGCCCCCTGGCGGGTTTACCCCACAAAAAAAGGGATTTTTAGTGGGTAAGAATCCCACATACCCCGGTAGAGGTCCCCAGGAGGGCCCTTTTGAAGGTTTCCCCAGCAAAAAAAGGCATACCGTAAAATTTCCACCAGTGGGCACTTGGCTCGCATTGTGGATTATGGCCTAAGCTCACCCAAGTAAGAGAAAGAGAGGATACCCTTACCCAGCAGTAAGATATATATTGTGGGCCATAATATATAAAATACATATAAAATATACCTACTAAAATTCATTTTGAAAGAGCTAGGGCAGTGGTGTAGCCCGTATATGAAGGACTGCTATAGAAAATCACTCATAAGGCATTCATTCATCAGTAGCAGCCGAAACACGTCCTCTGCTGAACAAAGACCTCCTCCATAGAAGGGAGGGGTTGCCATAATCCCCACCCTTGGCAGGCGGCTTGGGGATCGCAGTATAGGTGGTAAGTAATTCAATAGAAAGACGCTGGTGCCCGTCTTTTGGTTTTCCCTTAGTCGCCTCTTATGGACAACCAGCGGGAGGAGATGGGAGGGTGCTATTCTTACCCGGACACCCCACGGGTAAACGATCAGTTGGTAAGGTCAGGCCAGGTCAAACCAAAGATGGGTGACCGTTTAGTGGCATTCATCGATATAATAATATATAAACTAGATAAACATTCACGTACAAAATGACATCTAAAATGTGGTCGCGCAGGTTGCAAACTTTGTGGTGCTGGTGGCGGAAACGTGAACTAACATTTCTATTATGATAATGACTGTAGTTTGACAGTTTCATATATACTATTTTTCATTCGAAGTTCCAATGTTTACTAACATTGGAATTGTCTATGAATTGACGAACTAACTAGTGATGTGGTATCGTAGACACTTAACGAATCATAATCGATTACAGTTAACCGTTACTCGTAACGACGATTTGTGTAAAGCATCACCAACACGTGGAAGTGGAAAAAGAGTAATAAATATTTAATAAAATAAACATTAATAATAATCGCCCATTCAGACAAAAAGCCGAATGTTATTAATGTGGGTAACTCCAATGATGACACGTCAGAATATTATTACAGTGATGAAGAAAATAAAGAAAATTAGTAAAATATTGTTTTTATTACATTACCTAGCTGACCCACGCAGCTTCACTGTCCTAATTTTTCATTAATACTGGTAGCACTGCGCTTATAGTGTTAGTATTATAAAATTATACAAAACAAAAATAAAACAAAAATCTCGCGCCGTACACACATCCCTAAAAACTACATAACAAATATTATTGTTGCCATTTTTTTTTTAATTACAATTCAATTTCTACTGAACTCATAATATTTTCACTCCCCTGTTGCTGCTCGGTATTGATCATTGTATAACGGTTATTGTTATAATAACGGTATCGATCGTACGCGTTTTTCATAACTTCACTAACGTTCCATAGACAAATAGAGTTACGAAAAAAAAAAACAATCACAGCTCGTGTTGACGCCGTTACCTAGTTTGTGCATTTTTGGTAAATTTTGTTAGTTTTCCCTATATAATTCATAGTTAAATGCAGTGCGAGATGGACGTGATATAGTGCTAGATAAATTAAAATAAACTTCAGCTAAATTCTGCGGAAGGTTGTCGAGAAAACATGTGAAAATGGTTTTGTTTACATGATCTATAACTTCTAATGACCAGAACTGTAGATATTAGCGACACTCCTATCGGCAAAAATAAATTTGTCAGGATGTGGCTTGTAAAGAAATAGCGACACAAGGGCGCTATTTCTCGCTACCACTTTTTGAACCGTGACACCAAATCTAGTTTATATATTATATCGATGGTGGCATTTGAAGCATTGAACTCGGCTTTTGAAGCAGGTAACCGCGTCCCGGAGGGCATTTAAAAAGTCAACCTTGATTGTTGTCATCTAGTTCTTCTGTTCTTATGAAAAATATCATGAACGATACTATAACTTAATAAAAGAAAAGGGTTGCTAAGCAATGGTTTCCTGTACTATTCTATTTATATAAACATTTTATTATTATTATTCCATAAACCCCCGCCACCGCTCCTTCTAGCTAAGGGTTGAACTACTAAAATCCACCTTCATGTTTTGACCAATACGACAGATCTCGGTATGTATAATCCAATCGCAAAGACTTCCTTCTAGCGGTGACGTCATTTCGTTCCGCGAATTAGACGACCACCCCTGTCGTTTTCACGAGCGGAATTGGCTTAAGCCTGCATGGACTGGGCTTAGTGCGGAATAAACTTTAAAATGCAGCTTAAATTTGAAGAGATCTGTCGAATAGACCTAAGACGGACATAAATTGATTTCCACTTAATATCCCCGCAAAGTGGCCTTCATGTGAACATCATTACCCTGGGTCATGCTACTCAGGGTTATACGGTGCCGGATCCAAACTAAAATAATAAAAAAATATTGATGCAAGTCACATACCATTCAGAACGTTTTCGGCAGAATTCGTCAAGCCTGTAAAAATAAATATTATTAATTTGATAATAATAACATCTTGGAACAATCCACACAAGGGCATTGGCCAAGGCCAAACTAGGATTCCAGACAGCATTTTGTGCTAGCGACTGTCTAGGACCCCAAGTCTGCGAATTCACAAACGCTTTCCGGGAATGACGAACGCCTACGTTCATCATTACCAGAAAGTCATTCAGATGAAAAAAGATAATAATTATACTTACTTGCATTGTTGCAAGCGTTTGCGTTGGGGTTGAATGTTGGGTCTAATTCTGTAACAAACACAACAATGTTTTTATGTTTTTATCTGTCTGTAATCCATTTTGGTTCACCAGGGTGGACGATGGGACTTTTTTCCTATCCGCAGTCCACCTTTGTTCATCAGTGTGGACCGCGAGTATTTTTAGGGTTCCATACCTAAAAGGTAACAATAAGTTTTAAAAAATAAAACCCGACTACGGATAAAATCGCAGTCTAATAATATAATATTATATAACCAGCGGACAATCAAGACTCTTCTAACGACACCCTACTTGGCAAATTATGTTAAGTAGATTAGAAGATATGCGGGAACAGATGAACATATTATACATACACACATACATTCTTGTTAAGGGGGTAACAACGGTAAAATTGCAAAAATAGCCTTAGTTTAAAGAGATCGATGGATCAATCCGCTATTGCATTGGCTATGAAAATTATATGTACATATACCTCAGATCTTCAGCAAATAGTTTTATTGATTAGATATTGGATTAAATATAACGTTTTCAAGCAATATGTATTTAAAAAATGTACTACGTTGGATATGAATTGTGTTAGCGTTCGACATCCGTTCATCGGATAGACGTCAAACTTGGACTATTAAAAAGCATATAACCTATTCTACAATTTGTATTGATTACATTTCTTAATTTCATACATGTTTTACAAGAAATTATAGAAAAACACGTACGCGATGCATTTCCCCTTGCAGCGCCCCCGCGATTGCCTTCCATCAGTCCTTCGTGGACTGTTACGGCGGGTGGACGTGCTCGAATTTTTTTTGACAAGACGAATTTAATTTAAATGATTTTGAACATATTTTTAATTAAGATATGTTACAAATGGTATAATTATAACATTATAAATCATTTCAAATGAAATCTATACTTGTATATTTAATTAAGAATATTTTTATGGTAATACCATATTTTTGGTTCATCATAGAGTATGCAAAAGTATCGTTTCCGAGTATTATGCCTAACTTTTAAAGCGTATCAGAGTCATATATGATTTTACTAATTTAAATCGTATTTAATACTGTGTAGGTCTACAAAATGACATACATTATGATGTCCTTTACATTATGATTTTTTTTTTGTCAAAACATTAACGGTGTTATTATTACTATCATGTTGGTTTTTGCAACTTAGCAACGAGTCGAGTACCTAGGTGGTTTGCTTGGTAGTGAGCGACACGCTTACGTACGGACAGTTGCATTGGACAGTTGCTCATCTTTTGAGACATCTGGATGGTTAAGTTGGAAGGGTACTTGTGTGCTATCTAGATGGCGCCACCTTAATCTTAGATTTCTTCCGCTATGTAACATAAGTAGAAGGTCACTGTAGCTGGCAAAACAACTATTGGACCAAAAGGCTATAATTATAGTTTTGGATGACAGGGACAGGAAGAGACTTTTCTATGGTTGGGTGCTTCGATTACTATCAGGTAATACCTTTTTACTTAACTAAGTTTCAGACACGAGAAAAAATACCACCGCGTTAATTAATATGTTACTTACTCTAAAACCAGATTATTTATTAGAATCAATGTCAAATGCGCCGCGCAGTTGAAACCCCGCGATAGGTACAGAACTCAAGATGAAGTTACGTTACGTACATAATATGATGTTTCACTAAAAAAGACTATTACTGAATTCGTGCGTTCAATCAAACAGTGCTACGGAGTCCTTTGGCAGCCACGTATATTGAATAACAACACAGGTCCGTTGATTTTATAGTTTGCTACCCTGGCCACTGCCCTTAAGATCTTGGGGACGATTCCCACACAGGACAAACATTCATGTGCATGAACATAATCTGTTTGTCTTGGGTCTGGGTCGTTTTCACCTGTACTTAATTATGTAAAAAGTTAAGTATCTTATCATAGTTTCAGTTCGATGGCGATTATGGAGTCGATCACGGACCTCATCAACATCATCATCAGCAGCCGAAACGTCCACTGTTCTACAATGGCCCACTCTCCCTTGGAGGGGAGGGGTTGCCATAATCCCCACGCCTGGCAGGCGGTTGGGGATTACAGTATAGGTGGTAGGTAATCCAATAAAAAGACGCTGCTGCTCGTCTTCTTGTTTTTCCTTAGTCGCCTTTTACGGACACCCAATGGGAGGAGATGGATGGGTGCTATAATTCTTATTATCACGGAACTCGCAATAATAATAATTTATAATTTTTAGGTTTGCATGACTTGGGTCGACGTTGGGTATCTGGTCTTGAATAAGGTTGGATGCTAGCAAGCTTCCAAGATTCGGGTACTTGTGCCGCTCTTAAAGAGAATATACGCATTAGAATAGGAAACATTACTGTTACACGTTTCTTTAATAATACCGCTAACATCTCATCAGGGCTACTGGCGTGCAATGCATCATCTAAAGACACTCTCTTTATCAAACTCGAAAATCTCAATCAATTATCAATTTGGTTTCAGTTCATTTTTCCTAGGATCAAAAAGCTTAACTATCTGATGGATGTGTATTGGTTAGAGAATTTGGAACTAATTCAGGAAATATGTTAAAAAGGTCCCTTTTTAAGAAAAAAATCTATATTTTGGAGGCTCTGTTAAACGCTTTCGTTTTGACGTGCTGAACAGAAACCTTAGAACTTTGTGCATAGTTTCATTTCAAGTACGCTTACAGTAGTCACGGCGGATCTTTGTGTGTCTGAAGTTGGCTATATGACGCTGCGCAGTAGCTATTTTTATGTTTATGTATTCAGAACTCACAACTTTACTAGCGCAATGGTTCGCCAACCCTAACTTCAGACACACAAAAATCCGCTGTCACTACTGTAAGTTATAAGTAGTACGAATTTTATATAGATTCCGAATGGCAGGCACAATGTATTCAGCTGGGTCGAAGTGCATTCCAGTTGTAACCAGACCTAACTAATAACCACCAACAATAGAATAGAAGTATGTATAAGTCTTACTAGTCAGGCCTTGGCCATTCTATAATAGACGAACTGAACCTTTGATATGAAGTTTGGAATATGAAATGCAATAATCCATATCCTGACGCAACACGTCAACTACGTTAACACTGTAAGTTGCTGGGTTATCAGATTGTAATTAGGTGGCCCGCCAAGGTATAAATCAAGATATTAAATAGTGGGTTACCGTTCTTAAACTGCAACAGTCTTGTTCTTTTCGTGTCACTATGAAATGGCTTTGCCAGAGTTAAAATCGGTTTTTATCATGCATTTAAATAATTCTAATTCTAATAATAATAATTAATCGCCGTGGGATGCCGGCTAAGAATTTGCATCCCCCCCTCTCTTCCCGTGGGTTTCGTAAGAGGCGATTGAGGGAAAGCCAGAAGACGGGCAGCAGCGTCTTCTGTGTAATATATCCATCTTTTCGAAACTGCGATCCCCAAGACGCCTGCCAAGCGTGGGGATTATGGCAACCCCCCCCCCCCCCCCCCCCAATGATTGACAATGCTCATTTACGGCCCCCAGTCCCCGGCAGCTCCTCTATTCCCCGCCCTGCTCGACCGTTACCCCGCCCGCTACGGCGGGGTAACGGTCGAGCAGGGGGTGCGAAAAATCTCCGGCAGATGCCCCGCTACCACCCCCCACCGAACTTTGGCCCTGGCAACACATAATGTCCGCACGCTCAGGACTGACGAGAAGATTATCGAGCTGGAGGAAGAATTGAGCAAGTTACGTTGGGATATCTTGGGATTATCTGAAATCCGACGAGAGGGACAGGATACGATAACCCTTGATTCCGGAAACTTGCTCTTCTTCCGGGAAGGAGACCGAAAATCTCAGGGTGGTGTTGGGTTTCTCGTCCGTAAGTCCCTCATTAACAACGTTATAAAGGTCGATAGTGTGTCGAGCAGGGTAGCGTACCTTATACTCAGAATAACCAGTCGGTATTCGTTGAAGGTTATACAGGTTTTCGCGCCGACCTCGGCACACCCTGACGATGAAGTAGAGGCTATGTATGAGGAGATAGCAGAAGCCATACATACCTCCAAAACACACTTCACCGTTGTCATGGGGGACTTCAACGCGAAGGTGGGCACACGGAATGGCGATGAGTTGAAAGTGGGGTCATATGGGTACGGGCAGCGGAACCAAAGGGGCCAGCGGCTGGTCGACTTCATGGAGAAGGAGGGACTCTTTGCGATGAACTCCTTCTTCAAGAAGCGACCATCCAGGAAGTGGACGTGGATAAGCCCCGATGGTTCAACCAAAAATGAGATCGACTTCATCATGACGACCAACAAGCATATATTCGATGATGTCTCCCTGATCGGCAGGGTGAAAACCGGTAGCGATCACCGCATTGTTAGAGGCACATTGAATATCAATGTCAAGCTTGAGAGGTCCCGTCTGATGAAGTCCACGCTCCGTCCGGGAACCGCCCAAATCCAAAACCCCGAAGACTTTCAACTCGAACTACACAATCGCTTCCAGTGCCTAGCCGAATGCGAAACTGCGGACGAGTTAAACAATGGGTTGGTGCAAACTGTTCATGCAGTGGGGTCCAAGTTCTTTAAGACCCCACGCCGTAATAAGCCTCAGAAGCTCTCCAATCAAACCATTAAGTTAATAGAAACCCGAACTGAGATGAGACTGCAATCTTCAGCCGATATGTCGGAATATGCTGAACTCAATAGACGAATCTCGAAATCCATGCGACACGACTTGCGTTCCTATAATACAGCATGTATTAAGGACGCAATTGAGCGGAACCAAGGCTCTAAAGTGTTTGCAAAGAATTCGTCTATTGGGCAAAGCCAAGTGACCAAGCTGAAGATCGACGACGGCAGTGTCATCTCATCAAAGTCGGAGATATTGAGAGAGCTCGAGAGGTTTTACGGACAGTTGTACACCTCGACACGAAAACCCATTGCCCGAACAGCTCAGGACACCAGAGCCCAACTAACCCGACACTACACTGAGGACATCCCAGACATCAGCTTGTACGAGATTAGAATGGCTCTCAAACAGCTTAAGAACAACAAGGCGCCGGGTGAAGACGGAATCACAACAGAACTTCTGAGAGCGGGTGGAAAACCGGTACTTTTAGTCCTCCAGAAGTTATTTAATTCCGTCTTACTCGAGGGTACTACGCCAGAAGCATGGCACGGGAGTGTGGTGGTTCTCTTCTTCAAAAAAGGTGATAACACTTTATTGAAGAATTATAGACCCATCTCACTCCTGAGCCATGTATACAAGCTGTTTTCGAGAGTCATTACGAACCGTCTCGAACGCAGGTTTGATGACTTCCAGCCTCCCGAACAAGCCGGGTTCCGAAAAGGCTTTAGCACCGTAGACCACATACATACGCTCTGCCAGATTATACAGAAGACCGAGGAGTATAATCGGCCATTATGTCTAGCGTTTGTGGACTACGAAAAAGCCTTCGATTCAATCGAGACCTGGGCGGTATTGCAGTCCCTCCAGCGGTGCCACATTGACTATAGGTACATCGAAGTGTTGAAGTGTTTGTACAGCAACGCCACCATGTCGATCCGACTACAGGAAGAGAGCACGAAACCAATCCCATTGCAGCGAGGTGTGAGACAGGGAGACGTTATTTCTCCGAAACTGTTCTCAAACGCATTGGAGGACGTTTTCAAGCTCTTGGACTGGTACGGATTCGGCATCAACATCAATGGCGAATACATCACTCACCTTCGTTTTGCCGACGATATAGTCATTATGGCAGAGTCGCTGGAGGACCTCAATACGATGCTCAGTGACCTCAGTAGCGTTTCCCAACAGGTGGGTCTTAAAATGAACATGGACAAGACGAAGATCATGTCTAATGTCCATGTTGGACCCGTACCGGTAGTTATTGAGAACGATACTCTCGAAGTTGTTGACCACTACGTATACCTAGGACAAACTGTCCAGTTAGGTCGGTCCAACTTTGACAAAGAGGTCGCCCGAAGAATCCGTGGCGTGTCGGGTCACCCCCTTCCCTCTAATATGGTTGAGGGGAGTGATGGCTGCTGCTCAAGTCAACTCGTGTGCGGGTGCTGCTTGGGGGGACTGGTCCGGCCGCTGTCCTTTTATCCTTTTTTTCTTTTATTTTTTTTCTTTTGTAGTCTAGCAGCAAAATTGATTATTACTTTATTTACGTTCTGAAGGCAATTCACTTGAGCTTGTAAATTATTCTTGGTGTGTATCTAACTTAGACGACTTGTGACAAAAGTTGGTAATATGTTAAAGTGCTTTGTGTCTGGCCTGACGAGGCACTGCTTAACAGCAGAAGGTAAATGTTTAACGTGTGCCACTGTGATTTTGGATCGGTCATGCTCGCCATCGAAAAGTCTTTGCTTGTGGCGGCTTCGTGTGGCGGGTCACCCCCTTCCCTCCAATATGGTTGAGGGGAGTGATGGCTGCTGCTCGAGTCAACTCGTGCGCGGGTGCTGCTTGGGGGGACTGGTCCGACTACTATCCCTTTGGCAGTTTGTTGTATTTTCGTCGTATTTTTTATTTTATTTGACATTTAGAACGGCAGGACACACTGTCGCTGGTGCTGATCTAATTGTAAAAAAAACAAACTTTGTTTTAAAAAAAAAAATGTGAAAAAATGACAAGCCCGCTGAGTTTCTTGCCGGATCTTCTCAGTTGAGGCCGCGTCGTGATCCGGTGGCAGCTTTTAAAAAAAAAAAAAAATGACCGTTCAAAAGTGCTAGCGTTAAGCCTATTTGAAATAAAAATTTTGAATTTTGAATTTTTTGATTTTTGAATCCAACTCGGATGGGCAGCGTTCGGGAAACTACGCGATATCTTCTCGTCCAAAATACCGCAGTGCCTGAAGACGAAGGTTTTTAACCAGTGTGTGTTGCCAGTGATGACATATGGTATTGAGACGTGGTCTCTAACGGCTGACCTTTTAGAAAAGTTCAGAGTCACACAACGAGCCATGGAGAGAGCTATGCTCGGAGTTTCTTTGCGCGACAGAATCCGAAATGTGGAGATTCGCCGAAGAACTAAGGTCACCGACATAGCTCTCAGAATCTGCAAGTTGAAGTGGCAATGGGCAGGCCACATCGCTCGAAGAACCGATAACCGTTGGGGAAGAAAGGTTCTCGAGTGGCGACCACGAACCGGAAGACGCAGCGTTGGCAGGCCTCCCACTAGGTGGACAGACGACATTGTGCGCGTCGTAGGTAACCGGTGGATGCAAATAGCCAATTGTCGTTCATTGTGGCGTTCTAAGGGGGAGGCCTATGTTCAGCAGTGGACGTCTTCCGGCTGATGATGATGATGATGATGATGAATCAGTCATTTATTTTACGTATACATAATCAACAAAACATTATTAAGTATATATTATCAGTATCGTTGGTCTAGTGGTTAGACACCCTGGCTGCTAACCGATGGGTCGTGGGTTTGTTTCCCACCAAGTGTCTGGGTGTTATTTATGTGAGTATGTATTTACAAAAAAAAAGTATATAAGTAATTAGTATCAGTTGTCTAGTTTCCATAGTACAGGCCCTGCCTAGTTTGGGATCGGATGACCTTGTGTGAAATGTCCCAAGATATTATTATATTATAACGGAATAGGCAAAATTAACAAAACTCCATTCGACACATCTGCATATTTTTAGTCTATGATTTTTCAAATGTAATATTCATATTTGCTGGTAGCGCCCTCTACGATGACAACTCTCGGCCGGAGCGGCCAGATTCTCAAGGTCATTGGCGCATGTTACCCCCTTAAAATCATAACCCTCCCTCCGTTCCGTAGTCGGGTAAAAAAGGAACCCTTATGGCACCTTATGGTCTGACTTCGTCCGTCTATCACACCTATATATTTCAGGAACCACAGGATTTGAAACTTGGTATAGTTTTAGATCCTACTTACCCAAACAAATCGAAAATTAAAAAAAAAAAAAATTTTTTTTTAATAATTTATATCGAAATGGGTCAAATTTCAAAACAGTTTTTTTTTGGTTTATGTCACGTAGGTTTTGGCTGATAATCAAAAATATGAAGAAAAAAGTACAGTCCCCCCTTATCTCCGAAGTTTGTGGAGGGAAAAATCTGAAATAATCATGGGTAATGTATCTCTATCTATATTTTACAGGAAAAATAAAATGATCTTTCTAAGTAGTACAGTTTTTTTTAAGTAATCCTAAAAAAACTTCGACAAACAAACTTAGTTTTGCAGTTTGGATTTTTGCTAGGTATCTGAGGTGTTACATGAATAGTAAAATTACTTTAATATATGCAAAGATGGTATGAAACCCTCGGTGTGCGAGTCCGACTCGCAATTGACCGTTTTTTTTTTTAATTTCTTGTCATTCCACTGTGATTCAAAAGAGTGGACCGGGCTTTTTTTCTTGCATGTTGTTCATCTGGTGCAGATCACACCGGAGAGTCCAGGGACCTTGCCATGTACTCTAATAGCAGTGCAGTTTAACACGAAAAGTGAGTCTTACAAATTTTTACCACGAGCGCACTAAAAAAGCCCAAGACCAAGACACATATAGTTCATTTATCTGCTTAGTTTTACCACAGTCTATAAACCAATACAGTCGTCCAACGAAGCCGTTTAGACAGGGCAATCGTGCGGGGTGTGAGGGGTGAGACGCGAGTAGGCTCGCCCGAGCTGCGTACGCTGCTGCCGCCCGAATTAGTTAGTAGCTTGGGACATAACTTTCAGGGCTGACTCGTATTTGTTTTAATTAACCGAATTCAAAAAAGGAATTCGTCATATATATATTTTTTTTTGTAAGCAGTTATAATGGTTTATACTACCTGTGCTGTGTGAGAGAGATATTATTTTACACATTTTCAATTCCAAAACGACGGATATTTCTTTATTTCAAAAAAATGTTATTGGTGTCATTTCGAGGTTTCTCGGGGTGCTGATTACGAAAATGGCATCCATTTTCAAATCCAAAATGGCGGATTTTTTCTTTTTTCAAAAATATGTTATTGGTGTCATTTTCGAGGTTTCTCGGGGTGCTGATTACGAAAATGACATCCATTTTTAAATCCAAAATGACTGACATATTTTATACATTTCATTAACAGAAATTTCAAATCCAGTAAATATACAAACCGAAAATATTTTTCAGTTGGCTATTTATAATAAACGATTTGGAAATTTATTAATTAATTACAATATATTACATAACATTGTCGCAGCGTTGGCAGGCCTCCCACTAGGTGGACAGACGACATTGTGCGCGTCGCAGGTAACCAATGGATGCAAATAGCCAATTGTCGTTCATTGTGGCGTTCTAAGCGGGAGGCCTATGTTCAGCAGTGGACGTCTTCCGGATGATGATGATGACATTACATTGTAAAACTCTATTTGTATTTGTCTCCACGAAATGCCTTTTTGTATTTCTTACTATGAAGAACTTCAATAAATAAAGTAAATAATTATAAACAAAGAAATCATTACCATCCCGTGCGCTAATACAAATATAATTTACTTAGTATTTTAGTATAATATAATATTTTAAGTAAATTATAAAAACAAACTGTGACAACCCTACATGCTACGGAGTACGCCATGCGGTGTCAGCTTTTACTCAAACATCAAAGGCGTCGAACTACTGTATTAGTTTATATACTGTGGTTTTACTTAGTTCTAAGCGTTTTACTACATTATTACGTTTTAACATTATTCTAGAAAATTAGAATTAGTCTAGGCTGATTAACATAAATAATAATTGAACGTACCTCCTACAACCGGTGTAGTGTTAAATAATATTGCTGTAAAGAGAAAAAACACAAATATAAAATGATGATTCGCCTTTGGTTAGAGTCAACATGAGGCACTACACAAGCGCACAGTACGAGCTGGCGGTGACCTAACTACGTCCGAGCAGCGACGTACCGTGGGTGCTGAATTGTACTTTATTTCCATGCAATTTGTATGAAATTTGAATGGACTAGGAAGCCGCTCGTGCTATGTCCACGCCCGACGTCATGTACTTTATGTGCCCTGCGCTGTATCGCGCGGAAATAACATGGCGCAACACTTTATCCTGAATAATTCGAACGAGTTTATTCAGAGAGTTGGATACTTTTCTAGTAGTTTACATAATATTAGCAGCAGCAGCAGCCAAATGACGTCCACTGCTGAACATAGGCCTCCCCTTTAAAAGGGAGGGTTGCCATAATCCCAACGCTAAGCAGGTAGCTTGGGGATCGCAGTATAGGTGGTAGGTAATCGAATAGAAAAAACAACGCTGCTGCCCATCTTTTGTTTTCCCTTAGTCTTACGGACACGTCAACGGGAGGTGATGGGAGGGTGCTACTCTTACCCTGACACCCCACGGGTAGTCGTCACATAACTTAAATAGTATATTAAAATCGATCTCGTCACGAATGCTGTCTTTCCCACGGAAGCGCAAACTGCATACTCGGTGGTGGTCAAACTGGTGCGCCCGAAGGCTGCCAGATCCCCCTGCAACGTCATTTGATAAGAAGTATCCGGTTCATATCCGGTGTATATAAGCTGTTTTCGAGAGTCATTACGAACCATCTCGAAGGTTTGACGACTTCCAGCCTCCCGAACAAGCCGGGTTCTGAAAAGGCTTTAGCACCGTAGACCACATACATACGCTCCGCCAGATTATACAGAAGACCGAGGAGTATAATCGGCCATTATATCTAGCGTTGGTGGACTACGAAAAAGCCTTCGATTCAATCGAGACCTGGGCGGTATTGCATTCCCTCCAGCGGTGCCACATTGACTATAGGTACATCGAAGCGTTGAAGTGTTTGTACAGCAACGGCACCATGTCGATCCGACTACAGGACGAGAGCACAAAACCAATCCCATTGCAGCGAGGTGTGAGACAGGGAGACGTTATTTCTCCGAAACTGTTCTCAAACGCATTGGAGGACGTTTTCAAGCTCTTGGACTGGTACGGATTCGGCATCAACATCAATGGCGAATACATCAATCACCTTCGTTTTGCCGATGATATAGTCATTATGGCCGCTGTCGCTGGAGGACCTCAATACGATGCTCAGCGACCTCAGTAGCGTTTCCCAACAGGTGGGTCTTCAAATGAACATGGACAAGACGAAGATCATGTCTAATGTCCATGTTGCACCCGTACCGGTAGTTGTTGGGAACGATACACTCGAAGTTGTTGACTACTACGTATACCTTGGGCAGATTGTCCAGTTAGGTCGGTCCAACTTCGACAAAGAGGTCGCCCGAAGAATCCAACTAGGATGGGCAGCGTTCGGGAAACTACGCGATATCTTCTCGTCCGAAATACCGCAGTGTCTGAAGACGAAGGTTTTTAACCAGTGTGTGTTGCCAGTGATGACATATGGTACTGAGACGTGGTCTCTAATGGCTGGCCTTTTAGAGAAGTTCAGAGTCACACAACGAGCCATGGAGAGAGCTATGCTTGGAGTTGCTTTGCGCGACAGAATCTGAAATCTGGAGATTCGCCGAAGAACCAAGGCAAGAACCGACATAGCTCTCAGAATCTGCAAGTTGAAGTGGCAATGGGCAGGCCACATCGCTCGAAGAACCGATAACCGTTGGGGAAGAAAGGTTCTCGAGTGGCGACCACGAACCGGAAGACGCAGCGTTGGCAGGCCTCCCACTAGGCGGACAGACGACATTGTGCGCGTCGCAGGTAACCGGTGGATGCAAATAGCCAATTGTCGTTCATTGTGGCGTTCTAAAGGGGAGGCCTACGTTCAGCAGTGGACGTCTTCCGGCTGATGATGATCCGGTTCAGAACCTGGACATGGTTTAAGACTTCTTACTAAAATGCAAGTCTCTATATCTAATCAAAATTTAATAGAAAATTGAATTATCCCTTAGTCGCCCTACATTTACTATTCCGTGGCAGCTTCTTACGACACCCAACAAGAAGAAATGGTTGCGTGCTATTCTTCACGGGTATGCTCAAAAATTATTCTTCGACAAACTGTCAGGCGTTTTGAAATCCAAGGATTCCAAAACTTGAAACGATTTCATAACGACAATACAGAATTGTCTCTCGATTGTTGCACTCTCCAGCGTTATAGTTACGAATTCGACGCGTCACTATCTAAGCTTTAATCAGAATGTCTGCTCACAGATCTATACTTATAATAAAACTGTAACAAGTCCAATTCTGTACATTGAAGATATTTTGAAAATTATATTTGGAGGGCATTCTATAACCGATACTGAGGCCGAAAATGTAATTTTTTTAATTTTTGTCTGTCTGTCTGTCTGTCTGTCTGTCTGTCTGTCTGTCTGTCTGTATCACGGCTGAGCATCACGCCGAAACTACTGAATGGATTCAAATGAAACTTGGTACGATTTGAGATCTTACTACGAGGTAGGACATAGGATACTTTTTATCCCGTAATCTAGCACGGTTCTTTTGGGAGAGGGGATTAAAGTCAAAACGGGTACTTGGTTATACGCTTGGTCCGATTTTA
This sequence comes from Furcula furcula, assembly GCA_911728495.1. Taxonomy (NCBI): domain Eukaryota; kingdom Metazoa; phylum Arthropoda; class Insecta; order Lepidoptera; family Notodontidae; genus Furcula; species Furcula furcula. Next base: position 11,274,502 of record OU452265.1, on the reverse strand, counting down.
TCAATTTTTCTATAAAATATGATAAATATTAGTAAGGGAACACTCATAGAGAGTTGTTATCAATGTTTTGTAATCGATCGGGTTAAGCAACGTTAAGTAAGGTCATTAAATAGATGGGTGACCGTTTAACGCCATTTGAAATAACCGAAGCACGGGCTTCGGAGAGCAAGTAAAAAGTGGGTCCCAGTTTTTAACCGACTATAAAAAATGAGGTTATGTATTCGATGCGAATGTCTGTTATTCAAAGTTTAGTTACGGTAAAAATAGCGCATGCGGAGCAGCGTGGGTCAGCTAGTTGGGTAATATAATTATTGAACACTGTGTTCTGTAGACACGTGTTTTGTTGGGATTTAAAAAAAAAAACATAGATTTAATTTAGATCCAAAATTTACATCCCGAACGCAGTCACTCATTATATATATATAATTAAACTTACTGTCAGCACCATCATTAACGGCTGTAAAAAAAAATAAGTGTTATAATAGTATATTTCAACACACTTACTCGCAAAGTGAACCTTATTACATAAATTTTTAGGGCCATAAACCTAGCTATAAGAAACGTAGTATAGTTTTTTTATTTTTTCTTATTTTTTTATTTTTATTATTTGTATATATTTTGTGTTTTTATTTTATGTGTATTTATTTGTGTTATGTTTGATAATTCAGAGGATTGTTTTTTATCTTGTTCTTCTTCTTGTGCATCCGATGACAGCTACGCTAGTGCATTTAATGATGTCTCCCTTCAACTGAACGAGAAGCTTCATTCAACTTTTTCTTGTTGTGACATTTTTTTTAATGTGACGCACATCAACGCCCAGAGTATTCCCGCTCATCATTCTGATTTACTTTCTTCTTTCGACTCTGATCTTATTCATGCTGTCCTTGTCTCTGAAACGTTTCTTAAGCCCGCTATCCCTATAATGTTGTCTTTTACTTACGCGAATATTACACATTGAAATCAAACTATTTTTACTTTTTTTTTTTTTATAGCAAGTAGATGGAGTAGCAATGGGCTCGCCTGTATCTCCTGTAGTTGCTGACATTTTTATGGAAGACTTCGAGGAGACAGCCCTCCGAACTTCACCTGTTACTCCGAGGTTCTACAAGCGGTATGTAGATGACACTTTCACAATACTACCATCTGATAAAATAACTGTATTCCTAAATCATCTTAACTCCATCAATCCAAAAATTCAATTCACAATGGAGTTGGAATCAAATAACTCACTAGCTTTCTTAGATGTATTAGTAATTAGTATTAGTAGTAGCACGATTTGTCTCTGCATCACCCTAAGGTAGACTGGTAGAGAATGCCTCTGGCATTAAGTCCGCCTATGTACTGTTTTGTGCATAAAGAATAAATAAATAAATAAATAAATAATACGTAATCCTGATAACACCTTGGGCCATACTGTGTACAGAAAACCAACCCATACAGATAGGTACTTGAATGGTGAGTCTCACCATCACCCAACACAGTTAGCTACTGTCGGGAAATCTTTGTTTCAGAGAGCACACGGAATCTGTGATGATGACCATCTGAGCGCTGAGCTGCAACATGTCAAGCAAGTACTGCATGACAACAAGCTCCGAGTCCCGCGCCGCCGTCATAGAGAACGTGTCAAACCAGCCACTGTCGAGCGTCAGCATGCTGTTCTACCATATGTTAGAGGGGTTACAGACAAGATTGGCTACATCTTAAAGCGAGCTTCGATCAAAACTTATTTTAAGCCACCAAGGAAGATTAGTCAGTTTTTACCACCTGTCAAGTGCCATATACCTCTACAAGATGCAGGAGTTTATAAACTCGACTGTGACTGTGGGCTCTCCTACATTGGGCAAACAAAGCGTGCAATAAAAACTCGCGTTAAAGAACACATAGCTGATGTGAAACACCGACGCTGTACGAAGTCTGCAGTATGTGAACATGTTCAGGATCGCACCCACCATTATATTAGATTTGATAAACCTCAAATCCTCGCAAAAGAACACCGATTCCTACCTAGGATGATTCGTGAGGCTATTGAAATCAAAAAACATCCTAATTTTAATAGAGAAGATGGTTGGGTGTTACCACCGGCTTGAGATCCTGTGATAAATATAATTAAATCCAATAGCAATCAAAATACTGCACGGCCTCAAGATACTGTAAGCTCTTACTGCATAGATCGGACCAACAATAATAACTAAGAAGACCTGAGGGTACACCGGCATAATTGTGACATAAGGACGTTCAACATCTCAGTCCTCCCGTGACCATGGGTGCTGTAAAGCATTCGAAACGTCGGGATAGTAAAATCAAAAAATAAACCGCGATAAAATCCGTAAAAGTAGTTTGATTTCAACCCGCTATCCCTTCTACACAATATTCTTTACCTGGCTATAAGTTAGTGCGGAATGACAGAACAGGCAAGGGGGGTGGAGGGGTTGCAATGTATTTGCGAGGTGATATCAGTTATAAAGTCATTGATCAGTCTCCGAATGTTTATTGTAAATTTGCAGAACACCTTTTTATCGAAATTTTATTTCATCACAAAAAAGTACTTTTAGGTGTTTATTACAGTCCCAATTGTTATATTGACTATTTCTCTTCGTTTGAATATAAATTAGAATGTCTATCTTCTTTATATGATGATACTATTATCCTTGGTGATTTCAATTCTTGCCTGATAAAAAATGATTCGCGTAGCCGTAAACTCCGATCCCTTGTCTCTTCTGTCAATATGCATATCCTGCAGCTAAATCCAATTCATCACGCTCCTCACAGTTCTTCTTCTCTGCTTGATCTTATTCTAGTTTCAGATCCTAACAAAGTAGCTACTTATGGGCAAATAACCGCCCCTTTCTCATATCACGATCTTTTATTTCTTTCTTATAAAATTCGTATTCCTAAACCTAAAGCTAAGTTTCTCTTACTTCGTAGTTTTAAAAGCATTGATGTGGAACGTTTGAGGGCTGATGTGAGCAATATTGACTGGTTTTCTGTATATAATGGCATTGATATGGACTCGAAGGTATCCGCTTTTAATAAACTTGTATTAGAACTTTATGACAAGTACGCTCCTTTAAAAAAGGTAAGGGTAAAACACCTTCCAGCGCCATGGCTGTCTGACATCATTAAGTGTCAGATGTCAAAAAAAAATAAGGCTAAGAGGCGGTTCCAAAGGGATCCTACTGATGAAAACTGGTCCCTGTCTAAAAAGCTGCGTAATCGCTGTAATAGAATGTGTAGAGATGCCAAGCGACGCCACATACATGATTCTGTCCAAAATTTTAACACATTCCAAGTATTTAGTAAGGCAATTCCTTAAGTCTCTTGGCATTGGGAAATCCACCAATGACAACACGCCTAGTATTGACCTTAATACACTTAACTTACATTTCTCTAAGTCTCCAGTTCTTCTTGATAATAATATCAAATCTGCTACTCTTAACACTCTTTCTAACCTTCCCCTGCCAAATTGTAATTCTTTCTGTTTTCAACAGGTTACAGAAGAAGATATTAGGAAATCCTTTAATTCTATATCCACAACAGCTGTGGGTAATGATGGCCTTCAAATCCAAATGTTTCGTCCTATTCTTGATTACCTTATTCCCATAATTCACCACATTATCAACTTTTCTCTTCAGACTAGCTCCTTTCCCACGACATGGAAGAAGGCCCATGTTTTTCCTCTACCCAAAGTCACTAATCCTTCTTCGGTAACCCAATTTCGTCCCATATCCATACTCCCCATTTTATCTAAAATTCTTGAGAGTGTAGTTCAAAATCAACTGTCTCATTATCTTTCATCTAATAGCCTGCTTAGTCCTTTTCAATCTGGTTTTCGCCCTGGCCATAGTACTGTGACGGCTTTAGTCAAAATAACTGATGATATCCGGTTGGCCATGGAAAACAAGTTTCTTACAGTATTAGTTCTTCTAGACTTCAGCAGTGCATTTAATTCCGTTGATTTTGACGTACTCTTGGGCATCCTATCTTCTATAAATGTATCTTCTTCTGCAATCGCTTGGTTTAATTCCTATCTTCGAGGTCGCTCGCGGGCGATTTACTCTGGTGAGGTCTTTTCTGACTGGTGTGATCTGACTGCGGGAGTACCCCAGGGAGGCGGTCTTTCACCTCTTCTTTTCTCTATTTTCATCAACGCTATTACTAAAGTTTTAGCTTGTCATTTTCATCTTTATGCTGACGATTTACAGCTTTATCATCATTTTAAAATTGAAAATATTTCAGATGCAGTTGAAGCCATCAATAATGATCTTCGTAATGTTAGTCAGTGGGCTAATTCTTTTGGCCTCGTGGTAAACCCATCAAAATCACAAGCTCTGATTGTTGGTGGCACACACTTTTATAACCTTTTGGATCACGAGTCTCTTCCTCCAGTCGTTTATGATTCAGTCCCTATACCTTATTCTAACAGTGCCAAAAATTTAGGTGTCTATATGGATTGTTACCTTTCCTGGAACGTTCACGTAGCAGAGGTAAGTAAGAAGGTTTATTGCTCATTCCAGTCGCTCAAACGTCTCCAGAAAATTTTGCCATTTCATACTAAAATATTTCTCGCTCAATCACTCCTTTTACCTCTGTTAGATTATGCAGACATCTGTTTTCTTGACGCAACGGAGGAACTCCTTAACAAACTTGAACGTTTGTAAAATTTATGCATTCGCTTCATTTTTGGTCTCCGAAAATACGACCATGTGTCGGAGTTCCGATCGAGGCTGAAGTGGTTGCCTATCAGGCTGCGTCGTGACTCTCACATTCTTTCCCTTCTCTATTCTATTTTTCATAATCCACACTCTCCTATATATCTTCGGGAATGATTTAAGTACCTTGTCCCAAGGGAAAAACTCTGTCGGCTAACTTCCTCACTTATTCTTTCTGTTCCTCCTCATATTTCTAGCCGTTACGATGACTCATTTACTGTTCGCGCAGTGCGCCTTTGTAATTCCCTTCCACACTCCCTTCGTGATAGCTCTTCTTTAGATGTATTCAAGAGAAGAATTAAGGAACATTATCTATCTCTGGTTTAAGTATGTTTGTATGTAGAATATATATAAATTATATATATATATTTGTGTAAATATATATATATATATATATATATTTGTGTAAATATATATATATATATATATATATATATATATATAATTATATATGTATGTATATATTATTTTATGTTTATCATTAAATGTTATTTTATCATAGTTCAATATTATATATTGTGTAATAGTATTTTTTTTTCTCTTTAGAATCTCGCTGTGTACACTTGTTTCGATCCTCGTTTTTCTTTATTTTCTCTGTCACTCAAAGGTTTGCTGTAAGAGAACTCATCATTAAGTTAAGCTCGCCTTTGTACATAGATTCTCCGTACTTTTGTTTTAATGTATTGTTTTTTTTTATGTGTATAATAAAGTATTAAATTAAATTGTTCAACAAAATGTGTGCAATAAAGTATTTATCTATCTATTCACAATGAACAATAATTTGTTCAAAGTTCTAAATCATTTATTTCAAATAGGCTCAACGCTAGCAATTTTCAACGGTATTTTTTTTAAAAAGCGTTGAAATATTTTTTTGGAGATTTTACCTTCTATTAAATAAAAGCTTGAACACACTTTTCTTTGTATAGATTTATTTTCAGCACACATTAGGTACTCTTTCTTTTTCACATTACATGATTTATGGGCCGATCCTATTTTAATTATAGAACTATAGAGAATAGAGGACATACCATCGACTAAGCTAATCTCACTCACACCATCGATATATGATCATGGTAAGATCTATTCACAATCAAAATAAACTCTTATATTTCAACAGTAATAAGGCTCACTTTACGAGCAAGTGTTTTGAAAACTACTTTTCAACATGTAAGTATGTATGTATGTAAGTATTTATATATGTATTTATGTCTACTTCTTTGAAACGGCTTGATAGATTTAGTTTTATAATAATAATATGTATTTAGTCATAGGTTATTTTTTTTTTCAAGAAGCTAATATGGCAGGCGTCAGTTGCTATTTTTTTATGACTTTTACTTCCAAAAATATCAACATGAAAGATCTTGACGAGTGGAAATATATGTACCTATGTATAATGAAATTGAAGTCCATTTCCTATGAAATTAAACTACTTTTACGGATTATATCGCGGTTTATTTAGATTTTACTATCCCGACGTTTCGAATGCTTTGCAGCACCCATGGCCACGGGAGGACTGAGGTTGAACGTCCTTATGTCACAATTATGCCGGTGTACCCTCAGATCTTCTTAGTTATTATTGTTGGTCCGATCTACGCAGTAAGAGCTTACAGTATCTTGAGGCCGTGCAGTGATTTGCTTGATATTGGATTTAATTATATTTATCACAGGATCCCAAGCCGGTAGTAACACCCAACCATCTTCTCTATTGAAATAGGATGTTTTTTGATTTCAATAGCCTCACGAATCATCCTAGGTAGGAATCGGTGTTCTTTTGAGAGGATTTGAGGATTATCAAATCTAATATAATGGTGGGTGCGATCCTGAACGTGTTCACATACTGCAGACTTCGTACAGCGTCGGTGTTTCACATCAGCTATGTGTTCTTTAACGTGAGTTTTTATTGCGCGCTTTGTTTGCCCAATGTATGAGAGCCCACAGTTACAATCGAGTTTATAAACTCCTGCATCTTGTAGAGGTATATGGCACTTGACAGGTGGTAAAAACTGACTAATCTTTCTTGGTGGCTTAAAATAAGTTTAATTACCGCGATATAATCCGTAAAAGTAGTTTAATTTCAATGTGTAATATTCGCGTAAGTAAAAGACAACATTATCCATTTCCTTTGTCCACAGTAGGGCTTTTTATGCTTTTATATATTTTATACTTGTTCAATTAGCCCTGTACAGAACCACCGCCATATATTATTAAGGATTAAATAACATTCCAAACCTTTTTCCTCATTCTTGACTATGCCGGTGACACCTAGAACGATAGGTACACAAGTTTATTCTTTTGTTGCGTCAATAGGAGTAGACCTAGTAAACAAAAATTATAATATACAGTTTTTTTTTTCAATTTACCGACTTCAAGAAAAAATATCCAATAAATAATTTCAGAAAAAAATAAAAACTGACTTCGAAGAAAATTATATTCCCTAAGTTGAAACATACTAACTCTATTGCAAATAGAATTATCGCAATCGGATTTGTAGTTTCTGTAAAATCATTGGACCTAGGTACCCAGGTGGTAGGTAATTCAATAGAGAGACGCTGCTGCCCGTCTTCTTGTTTTCTCTTAGTCGCCTCTTACGACACCCAACGAGAGGAGGTGGGTGGGTGATATTCTTACCCCACGGGTATGCTACAAAAATTACACTTATGGAATTTATGAAGTGAAAACTTCTTTAGCGGCGTTGTGCACTTTTTTTATGATGAGGAAAAAATGTTAAATTCACGTCAAGACACGTGACCGAAAGACCTGATCGAAAAATCGTATTAGTTCATAAACTTCTTTAGCGGCGCTGTGCACTTTTTTGTGATGAGGAAAAAAAATTAAATTCGCGTCAGGACACGTAAGATCGTAAGATTTTTAATGTAATATAAATTGTCATGTTTGTGTACGATAGCGCAATAAATGAATATTGTATTTTACCACATAAATGATAGTGTGGTACGTTTATACTAATAATTAATTTATACTAATAACTAGCTTTTGCCCGCGGCTGCACTCGCGTTAAGAAGTATTCTTTTTTTACTTTACTTTTGTTTAGCGTGTGTAAAAAAAAAATTAGGTTTTTTTTTAATTTTTGGGCTGTGCGTTGATAGATCACTAAGTCAGTCACCTTTGAGTTATATATATTTAGATTTGGGATATATATATTTAGAAAATATAATCTGCTAGATATATCATCTATGCACTATGCACAAAAATGGTTAATTCAAAGTTCTCTCCAAAATAACTCAATGTAGATGGCGCTAGCATACAGAAATTCGTATATTCTAAACTGAAAAGTTACTAATCTTATATAGCCTGCATCTCAAAATCCTTTCTAAGGGGATGCCTACGTCATAGTAGCTTTATGCATGCAAAGTCTCAGCCCGATCGGTTTAAAATTGACAAAGTTTCATACAAACTTTCATCCCCTATTTTATCCCCTTGGGGGTAGAATGAATCAAAATCCTTTCTTAGCATATGCCTACGTCATAACATCTACCTGCATGCCAAATTTCAGCCCGATCCGTCCAGTGGTTTGGGCTGTGCGTTGATAGATCACTATGTCAGTCAGTCAGTCAGTCGCGTTTGAGTTATATATTGCTACGACCGGGAGATAAAAGTGTTAATTACTCCGTTAATTATTACTTAATTGCAATGATCTCAAAATGCATTGTTAGTCTATAGGTCTACTATCGATCCGTGTAGAAAGATCTCGAATCCTCAATAGAAAGTAGTTCCCTCCAATTCGGCAAGTACTTACGTATGTACTTACCTACGCGCTCGCGCTCGGTTCACTGCCCCCGCCTATTGTTAGTTTATTCTTGAAGGTCGCGCCGCTATTGTATTTCGCGAAAACGATAGAATAGGTACCTACTTACGAGTACATTCGAGAGATTTCCACCCCTCTGTTAATTTAGGTATATAAGCCAGCGCATAGAGGCGCCCAGACAGTTTGTGTTTACAAGCGACAGCGGAAACATCTTAAGGAAGCGATCGAAGAGAATTATACCAGCGACCCTTGCGACGACTTTGGACTACTGTGAAGAACTGTGCGACTCGGACTACTGTGCCTTGTGTGTATACTGCTTGTATAGTGTATACAGAGTGAGTGTACGTGGAATAAAATCTTCTTTTACGTTAATCGGCATTTAATTACCCACCCGCACGTAACAATATCAAAAATAATATTCAAGTTTTCACTTCTGCTAGCACTCCCGGAGTGCAACCCGTTGTTTTTTTTTAACGTTGCAATAAATAATGTTGCAATGCTTACCAGTTGACCCCAACGTCTTAGAAGTTCCTGAAAAAACATTTGAATCTATTATAAATACTATATAATACTTGTATTATGCAGACGACAGTAGTAACAGCTCAGTGGGCGAGCGTTTGCCTTGGAAACAAGCTATTTGCATCCACCTCGGCTGCCTGCGACGCGCACAATGTCGTCAGTTCACCCAGTGGGAGCCCTGCCTACGCTGCGTCTTCCGGTTCATGGTCGCCACTCGAGAACCTTTCATCTCCATCGGTTATCAGGTTATTTGAGCGATGTGGCCAGCCCATTGCCACTTCAACTTGCAGATTATGAGAGCTATGTCGGTGACCTTGGTTCATCAGCGAATCTCAACATTTTGGAATCTGTCGCGCAAAGAAACTCTAAGTGTAACTCTCTGCATATCTCGCTGTTTGACTCTGAAGCACTTAGGGACCGCGTCTCAGTAACATAATATGTCATCACTGGCAACACACACTGGTTTTTTAACCAGTGTGTATTGCCAGTGCACCACCTTCGTCTTCAGGCTCTGCGGTATTTCGGACGAGATGATATCGCGTCTTCGTATAGCGTCTACAAAGTTAAATGATTTCTTTCTAATTATTTTAAAAACCTATCTATATCTAGAAATTAATTGTGACTATTTTTTTTTATTTTTTTATTATTGAGCTACAGTGCCTTTTACATCGAAATACAGTAATGTTTATAAACTACTGCTTGTTGGCAGAATACGTTTTATAAATTGATTAAAAACCAAACGTACCGTCATCTGTGGGACCTGTAAAAGTTAAAATCAAATGTATTAAATATTTTTGAATTATGTACACATAGAAAAAATTAAAACAGAAAATTTTATAATAATTAATTAATTAGCCCATTTATAATAATTAAATAATTAACCCATATAAAAACAAAAATTAAAAAAAAAATACAATCTAATAAAAAAACAAATATCATGCATACAACAACAAAAAATAAGATAAACTATTATGTAACTGTATCTTATTCTTTTTTAACCGGCTTCAAAAAGAAGGTTCTCTATTCGACGCGTATGTATGTAATATTAATAAAAATGTATAATATTAATATATTATGTTAGTCACATAGACTAACATATATTAATATTATGCTTCTAAACAAATTTACCAAATTTTATGAGTGTATGTACATATGTATGTATGTAGGTTTGTCCTCACATATATGCAACAGTTCCCTTATACCGGACACAGACGCGCTAAGCAAAACCTGTTGTTTACACAAGTATCATCTATATAACAGCCAATATGACGTCTGCTTAGCGTGCCAATCAGGGCATCCATGTAAAGGTTAAAAAGTGACGGCGAAGTCAGCCCTCCCTGCCTTACCCCACACTCTAGCCTATATGCATCAGATGTTGTTCCCGCCCACTTAACACTTATTGATCTGATTTCCATACCAGTGTTTAAATATATTTGTAAGCTCCGGAGTAAGACCTATACAATCAAGCTTCCTCCACAATACGTTGTAAGAAACCAGATCAAAAGCCTTTGAGAAGTCAAGAAAGCACGCATAGACTGGTGTATTCCGATCAGTATAGTACCTGACGGTTTGTTTAAGACACAGTATTGCGCTATCTGTCGAGAGACCAGGTCTAAATCCGAATTGATTATCTTGCAGTTTTAACCCTTTGACCGCCATGTAAAATTTCCCTGCCGTGCCCCCAGCGCCGCGACCATATTACAAACCATTTATCGTACGATTGCCTAGTGATGTGCCACGTAAAATATACAGTCATCGATAGAATGTAGTAATATTAAATATTTTGAAGTGAATTGATGGTTAACTTACGTTTAATCCTTTTAATATTTAGAAATAAAACATTGTGTTTATAGTTTTAGAGACCTATAACAAGAAAGTTACTTTTTCTTTTAAATTCGAAGTAACATTTTAGTAACGTTTTCTTTAAAGCATCGAACTTTTGGCGACACTATTGGACGCTTTAAAGCGTCATTGGCAGCAGCAACAAGTATTTTTATGAGATTTACTTAAAACTACTGGTGTTGTGAATTTTAGCTATCGACTATTATAATATGAATGTATTATTTAATTTAATTAATAATAGACAGATATCAGCACAACATCACGGTCAATTAAGTAAATGATGTTATTATTACATGAAATGAAATGCATATCAGGGTCCATTTTATGTTACAATTAAACAACGTGACCCACAGTAATGGTAACAGCAGCAAATAGTCTAAACGGTCTATTTTAGTTATGGGATATGGGTGGCAGACATTAAATATTAAGGTAAATACAATTAGAAATCTACCCACATGTCACAACACTAGTAAGGATATAAAATGCGCATATGACGTCACAAGCGGATGCCTTAAGGCGTCCATGGCGATCGAGGGTACGATAAGTGTCTAGGACATAGTAATGTTTGACACTTATGTCGATATTTTCTTAATTACCCTATTTATACATACACCAGTTTTAAAAAATACTATTTTTGGTTAGATAAAGAAAAGGTAGTTTAACTTTATGAATAACAGAATAACTAAATACAAATACCTTTTTATTGATTAGTTTAAACAATTAATGTACATAACCCATTCCTGTAGGCATACAAAAGGAATTAGTTTATCCATTATTTTTCACAAATTATGTGTAACGATCTCACAAATGCTCACTATTAAAACAAGATAGTAAGAACTTTCGAGAATTTAATTAGGTAAGTACCTAGGTAAAAAATAATCATCTAGCCACTTTATTCCCATCACTAGTCGACTCTTTAAGACGTCCGTGGCGTTGAGAGAACATCTTTTTTACTTTAAATTTCAGAGTTTATGTTAAAGGTTCTGCTGAGTTGAATGTAATTTTTTTATACTTTTTATATTTAACTGAAAATTAATAAGGAAAAGTTAATACGTCTATGTATGTAAAGATCAAGTTTAAAAATCAATTCCTTTTTTATGTATTTGATTGTCAAATATTTTGACGTCTTAAGTCGTCGTCGGCGATGGTGCCTAGTTTATCATTGACGCTTTATGAAGTCGTTGGCGGTCAAAGGGTTAAATACTTATTTAATTGTATTTCAAGCAAACCATCAAGAACCTTAGCGATAATGGTTGCCAGTGATATTGGTCTATAGTTACTTTTGTCTGAACAGTCTCCTGTCTTATTCTTAACTATAGGAATCACTATCGTCCGCATCAAGTCAAGAGGTAAATAAGAATGGCTAATACATAGGTTATACAGCATGGACAATAATCTCGGCAAATGAGGGCCAGCATGCTGAAGGTGCTCTATACTGCGATCTACAGCCTTGGCCAAAAGTATTGAGCACCCATAGTAAACTTCAGTTTTTAGGAAACATCGAAGTGAAATACATTGGAACAATTTTTATATGGTAACAATACCTATTTATTATTGGAAATTTAATATTTGGCGGTTCCACCCTTTGCCTTGATTACAGAAGATTTTTTTTTTCGTAGAGAGCTTACTAGCTTTTCACAGTCTTCAGAAGTTTAAGCGCTCCATTCTTGACGTGGACAGCCTTTTAGTTCTTCTTTTGTGTTTATCGTGTGGCGCATGACTGTTCGCTTTAATAAACCCCAAAAATATTCTACAGGGTTAAATTCTGACGACTGGACAGGCCATTTAAGAAGCTCAATGGTTTTTTTTCGAAACCATGGCATAGTGCTAGCAATTTTATGATGTAGCGCCATATCCTACTATAATTTAATCCCATGCACGTTTGTATTATCGAAAAGGGTGGAAAAAAGGGGCAGCAATTCAAATTTTTACATGTTTAAGTATTTTAAGGAGTTCAGGTAACCCTCACCCACGAACATTTCCCAATCTTCTAAACCAGTCATGCAGCCCATTGACCATTATGCTACCTGCGCCGTGTTTTACGGTTGGTATTACACACCTTGGACCAAATTTTTCCCCTACACAGCGGTGCACAAAAGTCACACCAGGTGTACCAAAAAATTTGAAATCGAGAAAAAATAGAGACTTGGAAACACTAAAGTATTTTTATCATGGAGTTTTATTTTTGAATCTGGTTATTTTATAATAATAGGACGGGGAAGTGGCTAACTCAACTCAACATTCGAATTGTCTGACCACACGATAATTGATCAATGTCCTATGGTGAAACTTTGGTATTTTAAGGCCCATTCTTGCCAAGCTTTTCTGTTGTTGTCCGAGAGCCATGCTTTCTCTCTGGCTTTACAGTCTTTCAGGTCAGCATCCTAAAGCCTTCTTCGAGTACTGCGAGAAGAAATTGGTCTCCTAATTTCAGTAGAAAACTCAGCAGCTAGCTCGGAAGAAGATTTTTTTCCATTTTTTACGGACTCTCTTATTAATTTCCGGACCTTACGATCTGTGGTAATGCGTTTACGCCCGATTCTGTGTCTATTTTTACGTGATTCGATATCAGCGAGTTGCTGAATAGAATATTATACAGATTGGCAGAGTTTTAAAATTCTCTACCTGTGAAATCTCATGCTCATGCAGAAGCTGTATCTTCCCAAGTTGTTTAGTATTATGATTGTTTCTTTTAGGCATACTGAAACGATATCACTCAGTGTAATTGCTCAAAACACCAATACAGCACTAGATCATTGGATGTGTACACAATGAGCGAAAGTAGGGAACTGATAACGAAATACCAAAATATTAAAACTTCATATTTCATCACACCAGATGTTTTATAGCCAGTAGTAGCGTGGGTTTATGTTTTAAATGCCTTTTTAAGTGCTGAATAAATAATTCATAAACAATCACCTTAGTTTTCTGCAATACTTATTGTGTTCGTTTGAAATTCTCAGGGTGCTCAATACTTTTGGCCAAGGCTGTATTATCGAACATTATTTTCTCCAGGAATTAAAAACGCCGTGTCTCATTAGACGCTGGTTTATTGAGCACTCAGAGAACGAGGGCTATTTTGTTTGACAGTATGTTTGTATGTATGTGGGTCTATTTATTTCCTTGGCACGGCCTGTAGACCGTAAACTAAACTAAACGTAAACGGCGTAAACTAAACGTAACGGCCGTAAACGCAAGTTGTAACTTTACCAGTAAATAATATTATAATATCTTGGGACAATCCACACACGGTCATCCGATCCCAAACTAGGCAGAGCCTCTACTATGGAAACCGGACAACTGATACTAATACTTATTTTTTTTTTTGTAAATCCATAATTACTTATATAGATAAATATCACCCAGACACTTGGTGGGTATCGAACCCACGACCCATCGGGTAGCAGCCAGGGTGTCTAACCACTAGACCAACGGACCCGTCAATGATGTTATGATTATGGTTTTGTTTGTCCTGGGTGGTAATCGAAGCCACGACCATTAGGACGACTTTGCCGCTACTTATTAAAGTAGCGGCTAATTCGTTCGCATGGTAAACAAAGCCTGCCTACAAAACAGTTACGCTGCATGGTCACTAATCACCCGGGACATTAGGTATTTCACAAAGGAACAGCTTTTGAATCTTTACAAAGCTCAGGTTCGACCCTGCATGGAGTACTGTTCTCGCCTGTGGGATGGCTCTGCCAAATATCAACTTGACTCTTTGGATTCGCTAGACAGACGCGCTCGCAGGATAATTTACGATAACGACCTAACAAATGAAATACTGCAACAATTGGATCATCCTCGCCTAGTTGCATGTTTGTCGGTTTTTTACAGATTGTTCCACGGTGAATGCGCTCAAGCACTTGTACCATCATCCCTTTACTTTTACCGGACTACCAGGGGCCGGCAGGGTCTCAACCGCTTGGTCGTTGACACTCCAACTTGCCGCACTAAGCGATTCGCTTCTTCTTTCCTCATGCACACGGCCAAGCTGTGGAATACCCTCCCGGACTACGTTTTCCCTGATAAATAACTTAGGTGTATTCAAGTCTAGAGTGAACAGGCATCTTATGGGTAAGCACGGTCCATCCTAGACCACATCTTCACTTACCATTATGTAAGATTGTGGTCAAGAGCAAACCTATTGATTATTAAAAAAAAAAATTGGTATTAAACACCGTGAGCACGATTATATCACCAGCTACACTGCTTTGCGGCACAATATCACACGACACTGCGGTGGCGGGGACGAAAACGATAAAATATTATTGAAAAGACCTAAGTAAAATGTTAATGTTGTTGTGTAAGTATAATGTTTCAAATGTTATAGGCCTTGTGCCGTGACTTACCGAATAAATCTGAGTAACTCTGAAACAAAAATTAAAACCGGTCAAGTGCGAGTCTAACTCACTCACCGAGGGTTCCGTAGCTTCTTTGGACGTATTAAAGTTATTTTACTATTCGTCTAACACCACGGATAGCAGCAACCAAACCGCAAAACTAAGTTTGTTTGTTGACAACAAAATGGTTGGTGAATGATGGTGGTTCATAAGGATTGGACAGGTTGTTGTGAAGATCGTTTTTATGGGAGTAGATAGATATAACGCGTATCTCAATAAGTTTGTAAAATTTAAGAAAGCATTACGTATTTACCTTTTCAACGTTAATCAAAAGTACACCAAAGGTCACAGGTATTCTAGGGTTCTGTTACCCACCTTCCAGGTCTAACATCAGGATTAGAACTCGTTAAGACCAATCTAATGAACCAAAACTCAGGTTATTTTTTTATTAGATAAAGAAAAAGAACTTATTAAGACAAATCGGGTTTACTAGTGGCTATTCAAACTTGATACGTTTCCTAATAGCCTTTTCAGGGTTCTATTATATACCTTCCAGTTCCATCATCAGGTCCTCATTATTGGTCAAAGTGTATAGAACTCTTTAAGTTAAATCATCAGGTCCTCATTATTAGGCAGTGTTTAGAACTCTATAAGACAAATCTAATGAGCCTAAACTCGATGAGTTTACTAGTAACCATCCATGGGTTCCCTTATCCACCTTCAAACTCCATCATCAGATCAGTTCGATGATACCATATTATTATATTGTCACCAGTCCTTGATACATGTACCAAATTTCAAATGATTTGGACGTGTAGAAGTGGGTGAAAATTGAATCGCAAAATTCCAATACCATCATACATACATAAATACAGGCGAAACTAAAAAAAATATAAAAAATATATAATAAAAAAAATACATATTATAATATCCTGGATATAATATCCAATCCATACACGGTCATCGGATCCCAAACTAGGCAGAGCCTGTATTATGGAAACCAGACAACTGATACTAAATAATATACTTTTTTTTGTAAATACATATAAAACACCCAGACACTTGGTGGGAATCGAACCCATGACATATCACACTCCCACATACCCCGGTCGAGCCCCACAGCTCCCGGAGACCTTTTGAAGGATTTCGCCGCGAAAAAAAAAGTTGAATTTAAAATAGTTGCAACTTACCTCAGAAGCCAGAAACGCTGCGACAATAAAAACAGTGATTAATTTAAACATTTTAATCCAAATTCGTATAACGTTGAAGTATTCTTGAGTATCTGATGAGGCAATACATAATGTGACTTCTATAAATATACCTTTTTTAGAGGGCAAATAACATATGAATCAACACCAATATGTCAATAAAGCATTATAATGTCTTAATTATTGCTTTAGGCCAGTGCTTCTCAAAATGGGCGACCCCCCTTTTGGGTACTAAACGCCATCGGGGCCGAGGGGTTGGTAGAAAGCTATAAGATAATTGGGAACGCGTTGATGTATATAGTGTAGGAAGCACTGACTGATTTGAAAAAAAAAAACGGTGAGCTATGAGTCGTACTGCCCACCAAGGGTTCTGTACCTTCTTTAACTCTTTATTGTACATAAAAAAATTAAATAACATTTATTATAATAAATTAGTTGAACAGAGGCGAACTTAACTCATAATTGATTTTCTTCCAGCAAACCCTTTAGTGAGAGATTAAATAATAAAGTGAAGATAGCATCAAGCGTACAACAAGACAGAACACAAAAAGAAAAGAAATAAATATAATTATATAAAATAATCATCAGCAGCTTAAACGTCCACTGCTGAACAAAGGCCTCTGCTTTAGAAGGGAGGGGTTGCCATAATCCCCACGCTTGGCAGGCGGCTTGGGGCTCGCAGTATAGGTGGTAAGTAATCCAATAAAAAGACGCTGCTGCTCGTCTTCTTGTTTTCCCTTAGTCGCCTTTTATGGACACCCAACGGGAGGAGATATTATTACCCGGACACCCCACGGGGAAAATTTAAAATAATACTACATACAAATAAATACATTAAATAGACATTTGAAATGAATACAAATACTATTGACATACATACATATAAA
Organism: Furcula furcula; assembly: GCA_911728495.1. Taxonomy (NCBI): domain Eukaryota; kingdom Metazoa; phylum Arthropoda; class Insecta; order Lepidoptera; family Notodontidae; genus Furcula; species Furcula furcula. Next base: position 11,257,231 of record OU452265.1, on the reverse strand, counting down.
TAAATATTAAACATGTATGTTACACGTTATATTGGAAGGAAATGATCTTTGATTATTTTCTTGAACACATCCAAAGATGATATGACACGTAAGTCGTAAGGAAGTGAGTTGCAGAGTTTCACTGCATGGACAGTGAATGATTCATTATAGCGGCTAGATGTATGGAGTGACAGTTTTTTCCCTTAGGGACAAGATACCTTCTTTGGAATTATAAATAAAAAGTTAGTTTGTATTCATATAACATTTCTAGTAGTATAAAGATCAAACCACAATAAACAAACGACCTTTTATATCCCACTTAATATATCAGTTGTAACTATTACCTAATATATTACTTACCTTAAAAAAAAATTAAAATAAAATATACATTCTATAAAGTAAAAAACAAAACTAATGTTTGTTTACATTCTAATTGACATAATTATCAAATGTCATACTAAATTGACAGCTTACTTCACTGTCTTGTCAGACACGTACGTATCGATACTGTACCGGTGACTCAATAAAAACAATAATATATTATTAAAAACCCTAAGTAGAAATATTAAAAAAAATACAGAAAAACAATGTACATACCGACTTTCATTTAATGATCACATCACTGACACAAAGATTATACAAACTGTGATACATTGACAGGTGATTATAAACATGTGGGGACTCCCCCAAGTAGTCTCCGCCATCCCCAACAAACTACGCCAACTCCGTTCTTATTACAATTCAAGAAATACATTGACACAATTTAACAGTATGACTGCATTGCAACAAATCTAGCGACAGAATGACAGAGTGACCGCACTATACAACTACTCGAACAACGTTCCAGCACGAGATCTAATAAATGAATGTCCCTGCACCACCAGAGCAGCGCCTTATATACGCGTTGGGTCATTCTACCATCCTAACTACCCCCTTTTTTTTACAACAGTGTCGGAGTATCTAAAAATATTTTATTAAATCGTTACTAGGTACTAACTAAATTTCTGTGCAAAATGTTAAAGTGCAACGCAAAATGCGTGGTCTCATATCCAAAAAATAAATAAATATATATAGTGGAGGGACTCGGCTTCCAAATAAAAGCCCTCGTCTTAACCGGAGGTTCCTCTTTGGATCCCCATCACTTGGTGAGTCTAATGTGTTTTTCTTTCTCAGTATCCCTAGTACGTAGTATCTCGACCGCGTGGCAATGTGTTTTCTTTGTTTGTTCACAATATGTGAACATCATAACCTTACTTTCTGCCTGTGCGGGCTGAAGTAATCTTCTGCATTGCAATTGCTTCATCGCCACACCTCGCCACGTGTTCGTAGGTTTATCTTATCTCTTAGCGTCCCTAAACTCATATATCGGTTGCTGCTTGCCGGTTACATGCTGCTCAGCAAGTGCATACTTTAAATCCTCTTTGTTTTGCATATGCACGTGGCTCATGCTTAGCCCGTGCACTGAACCTGACTGGTAACATCTGCTTAACTTCATTTTTCACCTGGAACCAAGTGCACCATAAGCTCTCCCTGCTACCTTGTTTGCTTCGGCATGATGCTAAGCACTGTGCACGGTTTGTTTCTGGGGTTCCAACGGCGGGGCGTCGTCCTTGGACGCCACCGCAAACACTTCCTACGGCGGGGCGTCGTCCTTGGACGCCCCTGCAATCTTCCTACGGCGGGGCGTCGTCACTGGACGCCTCCGCACTCCTTCCAACGGTGGGGCGTCGTCCTTGGACGCCACCGCAAACACTTCCTACGGTGGGGCGTCGTCACTGGACGCCTCCGCAATTACCGTACCGCTTGCTGGGGTCACCGCTACTTGGGTGACCCCCCTGACCTGCTAGCTGGGGGCACGCCGCCCTTGGGCGTCCCCCGGTCTTACTGCCGGCCTGCTACCAGGCCGGACTACGCTTCTGCTGGCATGGTGCCCGTCTGGCCCGCTGCTCGGGACCAGGCCGCTAGCACCATGCCCGGTGGACCGCCCAGTCTAAGGCGGCCACCGTTACCTCGTCGTGCCCTGGCCGACTAACACCAGGTGCATCGTACCACACTTCCGATCACTCGACCACGACCCTGGAGATCACTTACTCTGTTTCTAAATTTATCTAAAACTGTAAAGCTGTTTAACTAAAATAAATCTAACCTATCTTTATGTAAAAACCTTTGTTTTTCTTTCTATACGTGTAACGTTAAAAAAAACGCTACACAGTTTTACTCTGGAATTTCGACGCCCCATTTTAGGCCACTATTAAAAAAAACCGTTTGTTATGAGGTTCATCAACATCATTAGCCGGAAGACGTCTACTACTGGACAAAGGCTATCCCCTTAAAGGAGGAGGGCGTTGTCATAATCTCTGATTCCCCCACGCTTGGCAGGCGTCTTTGAGATTTCAGTATAAGTTGTAGGTAATCTAATAGAAAGACTTTTTTCAGCCCTTAGTGGCCTCTTACGACACTCTTCGGCAGATGATGTTTGGGTACTTTTCTTGCCCGGATACCCCACGGGCTAGATGGATGATGGGCAATGAGTAAGCAATATTTAAAACTTCTCCTTTCAAATCAAACATTAGCATTGCTGAAATATGTTGGTGTGACTGACAGACAAAGAGACGAAGTAAATAGAAACCCTTATTGTGTTATGTTTATTATTTTTAACTTTTAAGTAGGTACGGAACCCTAAAAAGACAAAACTAGTTTGCTTCCTAATTCAACACATACAATAATAGAACTCAGTAATATAGTATGATCAAATACAGTAGCTGTTTTAGCTAAAAAATATAAAACAAATACTACAAGAAATGTATAGGTACTATACATATAATTCTTTTTTTTATAAATATTAAATACACATTTTTAGAATCAATACAATTGACTGTCTTATCGCGAGATGCGATTTCGTCCAGACAACCTTGGGATGGAGAGGAACGAAAATATTTGTTTAAAGTGTTTGATTTCAAAGGGGTCAGTGGAAAAAGTTTGAGAACCTATGTTAAAGATACCTGTATTGTTAATCACTCTATTATAGATAGACGCCCTTCATGCATATCCTTTTGACCCTGAAATAAAAGTAAAGGTTAAGTAAGTTTTACGCCTATCTTTGTGTGATAGACAATATGTCTGTGGCGTTATAACTCCCGAACGAATGGAGTGATTTGGATGCAGTTTAAAAGTCGGTTTAATCGAGATTAGGGCTGTCAGATAAAGTTATCTTTTGCTATTAAAGATTCTGACCGGCTTTTAAAAGGAGTGAATACTCCGGTGCCGCTAATAGCACTGGTCCGTCTATAATTAACCTTCTGGGCCGGGATGTAAAAAAGTTAATATACTCGTACAAATCGATTAGACCTGAAACCACTGTTAATGTCCAGCCGCCGAGCGAATGCGTTCCTGACGTCTGTCAGTTGGTCATGACTAGGGATGAGAAATATTTAACGCTATTAATTCTTGATCGAAGAAAAAAGTAACAAAAGTTTCAATAATTGTTTGTTTGGATTCTAATTTGTGAATGTAATAAAGAATTTAAAATGCGATAATTAGTAATCTTTATTCTTATTCTTTATTGCACACAATGATATTACACATAATTATAAAATAAAGAAAATTAATGCACAAAGGCGTGCTTAACCCAAACATTGAGTTTTCTGACAGCTAACCTTTGAGTGATGGAGAATTTGGAGAAAAATTTAAATAGGTACCGTCTACAGTTTAAATTTAAATATCTTCAGAAGTATTGATTACCATATCAGAAAAATATTTGTATAACTAACGTAATATAGAAAATAAAAATGCGATAAAGATTATATTCAGATATTTGTATTTATTATCTATATTTAACAATATCTTGATAAATATTTGCGACTGACACAAACTTTAATCCGATTCTAATTCGCTTGAGGAGGTGCTGTCGTCATCGTCATCTTCGCCTACATGTATTATTATATTGTTGTCAATAATAGTATCCATTCTGAGATCTCGCTCAGTTATCGAAAATAAGGGTTTTCGTTTTTTTCGACCACCTTCGCCCAGTCATCCTTTGTTACTCTCATGCAGGTTTCTTTCAATAGAATCATCATTTTTTTTTGTACCGAATGGCGGAGAAGTGTTGTGGCGCGCTGCATAACATTTTATTTGAGCCCAGATTAGCTCAATCGCATTATATTGGCAATGATATGGAGGGATTCGGAGAACGCGATGACCGTAGTCCAGAGCCAATTCATAAATTTCGTAACGAACTTTTGCCGGCTTATGGTCTTTAACAAATTTTATTCGTTCTGCTTTTAGCATTTCCATATTTGCGTCGATGCCGTTTGTTTGTAGCCAAGCCACCAATTCTTCTTTTCTATTGGCTTGAGTAGGTGCTTTCTGTATTTGCACCGAATGATAAGGGGAATTATCCATAAATATTACAGAAGGCCCTGGCAGGCCCGGTAATAGCACATTTTTTTGGAACCACTCTTTAAATGTAGCGGCATTCATTTCTTCATGGTAGTCAGTAGTAGTTTTTGATTCAAATGCTAGTAAGCCGTTCTTTACCCATTGGTACTTTCGACGTCGACGCCTGTGTATCATCTGTCCAAAAACGAGAAATAGTGTGATTGGCGTTTAGCCAATGAATACGACATTATCCCAATTATCAATTTTTTTCGCGTCTCTTGAGAACTCGGAGCCCGTTGGCTCGAATCGTAACAAGAAAAAACCGCGCAAAAAAAATAGGCCCGGGCTCAAATGTTATTCGTTTTAAAATTATATCATAACGTTCTAAAATAACTTTTCTGTTGTCTGTTTTTTTATACCAAAAACCAATATCATTTAAAATTTTGGATAAAGCAGTTTTACCTCCCTTAAACAAATCAGCTGCTTTCAAAGATGCCAAAAGCGTGCTCCTGTTAAAGTATTTATTCCTCGAATGATAACCATATACATATATATGATTCCTTATTGCATCGGCATCAAAGGTATCAATACTCATCACAGGATTCGTCCTGCGTTTCTTCTTTGGTGTTCTTAAAATATTATCTTCCGAGCCATTTGGGCCGAACTTTTCTTTATTAATATTTGATATTTATCGTTTGCTTACTCCATGCGCCTGAGAAACACGCTCTTGTACCTGTTCGACAGGTATCAAGGGTCCGCCATTTTGCCTTTCACGCTCAAAGTAATCTTGCAACTTAATGATTCGCTCACGGGTTTCACTTTTCATTATTTGACCACGTTTCGGCATTATTATGCACCAAACGTAGGTACAATAAAATATAATCTAAGTGCAATTTAACGCCAATGTCAGTATAATAAGCAGAAACAGGCAATTAAACGAAAGCCGGGTCACAAGAAAAACAGAACGTGAAACACTTTAGAAGGTAGTCTATGCACACGAAAAGACAAGAAACGACAGTTGTAGTGACACAAAATGGCGGCCCAACAAGCCATTTGGGGTTGCCATTTTTAACAGAAAAATAATAATAACTACACTGTACTTATATTACGCTACTTCCCGCGCCCGCATCCTTTTTGTGTGTTCGTTTCATCTGCACTTTTAGCATTTCTAACCTTATTAGTACATTCTAGTATTATTAAAATAATTATTAGAAAGAAAAACGTATTATATTTATAGCTTAACGAAAAATACCGTTACATATGTCCGTTATTTTTGGCGCAACACTTCAAAAGTATCTTTGTAACAGCAGCGTAGTATGGATTTAACCTACACTTAACAAAATAAAGTTTTCTTATTTTTTAACATGAAATTTAGCGCAAAGTAATAATATTTATATTTAATATTAATTTATTTTCTAATGATATTTGTTTGTTAGCAGGAAAAATAAACAATAACATTTTTTTTATCGTAAATTCAACGCCCATTACATCGTCCATTTTATCATGACGTATCAGGAACGCATTCTCTCGGCGGCTGGAGTTGTAGTACGAGTATGTATACAATTTTTAAAAAATATGTCATCTTTTTTTTGTGTCGACATGATAACATCAAATTTCATCGGCCCAATAAGAAACTACATCCACCGCTCTTTGGTTTGCCTGGAGCATATCCTCCCCAGTGCAGGTAGTTGGACACGCGGGGCAGACGGAAAGATGCGCCATGGTCTGTTGAGCTACACCACACTTGCAGCTGATATTGGTGCTACTTGTGTACCCCCATACATTTAGGTTTTACTTGCATCGACCAACCTGGGATCGCAACCTATTTAAACTTTGGCTCCACAACATGGCTCCTTGAAACCTGGTGGCAGATCTTCTAAAGGGGGAACATAAGGCTACTAAAAACATGTGAAATAGTATTAATTAACTTTTTTTAGTCAATATTTTGTCAGGTTTCTTTTGTTAATCTCAGTAAAAGTCATGTCATCATAGAATTTCTTGGTCTAGAGTACTTATAGGTTCAGCGACGGCCAAGGTACCTTCAACTTTTTTTTTTAAATCGTTTTCGTTATTTTTAACCGACTTCAAAAAAGGAGGAGGTTCTCAGTTCGTCTGTATATATATTTTTTTATTTTATTTTATGTATGTTCGCGCATAACTCTGGCAATTATGAACCGATTTGAAAAAATCTTTCTTCCATCCATTCTTCAATCCATTGATTGGGTCACATAAAAAAATTATTGCTTAGTACTAAGTAGTTCCTGAAAAAACAAGAATGGTGACTGCGCACTGAGAGCTGCAGGAAAGCCTATATAGATGACTTTATGTCGCTTTTTAAGGACAAAAATGGTCATAACTCTGGCAAATATTTACCAATTTCAATGATTCTTTTTTTATTCGAAAGAAGAAACCACTGTATTGAATCTGTATGAATTTTATTACAACCGGATAAGAACTTCCTGGAGGACCATGAACGATGTGGAGGAATTTATCTGGCAAAAACCATAAAACTGGTGTTCTCCATTACATTGCTCTGACAATTATGAACCGATTTCGATGATTCTTTTTTATTCGAGAGAGTAAAACTACTATGATGATTCCATGCAAATTTCATTACGAGCGGATATTTTTTTCTGAAGAAACATGAATTATGTAAAACTATGTAGACGATAATGTTATCATACCCTACCTAGATAATTTTACGGTTTTCGATGGTTCAATCTTTATATATGAAAATATCACTAAAAAGTATAAATAAAATCTTTTTAAAAAAAAATTGAACCGACTTCAATATCACTGAAAAGTATAAAATAATTTAAATATTATTGAAGTTGGTGCCAAATATACACAGCCGGTAAGCTAACACCAACTTCAATAATATTTAAATTATTTTATACTTTTCAGTGATATTGAAGTCGGTTCAATTTTTTTTTTAAAAGATTTTAGCTGACGTGTAAATAGCATAAAGTTTAGTGTTTCTAAATTGTTATAAACTCTTAATAGATACATATTGTATGGGGTTTAATTTCATTTAATTTCAATTATCCAGTCCTTGACTCCAAGATATTCCATCACTAGTAGTAGTACCTCGTGGGTACGATCCGGAGATATCGCACAAGTTTCAGAGGTTAGAAAGAGAATTATCTCTTCAGCAACCACCCCGCCTCAGCCGAGCGACAGCCACCTCATTCTTGTCCGTGCGATCACGGCGTTCGCACGAGTTCAAATACAAGGGATCTTTGAAATCATGGAAAAATCGAAAATAAAGAAGACATAAAATTAAAAGTGGAACATTGTTCGTGTCGCTGTTAACGAAGATGTATACTCTCGAGCTAAAGTGTACCCTTTGAATTCATTGGGAATCACTACTGTTTAATCCGTAGAATTCTACGGATATTATTGTGCCTAAATATTATTCTGCCTGCCTGCTGCTGCTGTACCTGCGAAGATTTATACGCTCGAGCTGAGTTTGTGTACCCTTTGCATTCATTGGGAAGCACTAATTTTTATTATCCGTTGTATTCTTCGGATATTATTTGGCCTAATTATCACAATGTCCTAAATACGACAGTTGCATTCATCGGAAATCATACAGCTTATCTGTTGTATTCTTCAGATATTGCATTTTTTTCTTGGCCTAACTACCCGCATTATTTACTACTACAGGTGAGTTAGTCATGGAACCACACCCTATACAAATTGTGCGTGTATAGCAAAAGCTCAGGTGTGTGACCATAATTCTTGGTAGAGATAAGACATTTGTTTAGACTATAAGAAATTATTAATCATTACTTGTAAGAGCATTGTATTCATTCGTGTTGTACATCTAACTCTGAACGCACGTATTAAATATTAATTTTAATTTACATTTTATATTTTATTTTTAAAAAACCATCAGCCGCTCCCAGTAACCTGACTGGCGCAGCCGGTAGGATCGCCGCGAAGGGCTACGCCACCGTTCGTTATATTACCGGGATCGAATTTTCCGTATTTTCGCGACGGCGGGCGACTTATAAAGTCTGGCGATCTGAAGAACCAATAAATATCGTCTGGTACGAGGAGTCGAAGCAGCTGATGATGGGCTTGGCAGGCTGGTGAGTACGACTTTTCACCTCCTTACCTTTTTGTTAACTTGAAATCGGACATTTTCCATTTTAACTTTATTTGGTTTTCTTAAATACTACATATAAACTGTGTTAGTAAATTACGTGTATAATTATTATAATAAACGCTCTATCGAGTTAATAATCACTTGTAGAGTTCATAGAGTTCTTATTTAGTGCAGTTTTGTATTATTTCTCATAAATATGGCGGAAATCAAACTTATTCCCGTTGAATTAGCTAAGATTATACCTAATTTTGATGGCGATAAACGCCAATTAAACTTATTTCTACGTAAATGTAAGTATGTTATAAGTAAATTTAGCTCAACCGATCTGCAGGAGGAATATTTAATGCATGTTGTGACTAGCCATTTATCTGGTGACGCCGCGGCACTTATAAGCGAACGTGAGGATATTAAGACGTGGGATCAATTCGAGGAATTGTTAATACAACACTTCGGTGATCCACGAAGCGAAGAGTGTTTGGCTATAGAATTAGAAACTTTAAAGATTAAAAATAACGAGAGTTATCCCGATTTTTGTGCACGGATTCAATCCGTAAAATCAGTTTTATTGTCAAAAGTGAATCAGATCAGTGATTTAAATTTACGAGCAAGTAAAACCATTATATATAATAATACCGCTTTACAGGTATTTTTGTATAACTTGCCCGAGAATATGGTGCGTATTGTTAGACTGAAAAATCCCAGTACATTAGAACAGGCTTTAAGTACGGTTTTAGAAGAAGTTAATTTCTACGAACAATACCAAATGCGTTCTAAAATGTTACAAATGAGTCATACACCTAAAATACAAAATTCGCCAGCGTCACAACCGACCTTTAAGTTCGGTGTGCCTTTACAGCCTACAGGTTTTAGACCGGTAGCACCACCTAACCAACAATTTAGGAATAATTTTGGCGCAACACCTAAATTTAATTTTGGTATTCCGCCAAATAGACCAGCAGGACAAACTGCAACTCAAGCACAATTTGGCTTTAATAGACAAAATAATAATCCGCCTCAATTTGGGTATCGCCCAAATTTTGGTTATAGGCCGACTTTAGGGTATAGACCTCCGGGTTATCAGCAGATGCCACCAATGCAACCGCAACAATTTGGCAATCGATTTAATAAGCCTTTTCAACATAACACTGATGTCTCTATGCGAACTGCCCCACAAGGCCCAACTCAACCAGCGGGTTTTCGTTTAAATGAGTTAGAACTGTACCCTGCAAATAATTACTACTCTGCACCACAGGGTAATGCATATTATGATTATGATGAGACTGATTACTCTTATGATCATAATAATTACTACCCAGTAGAAACCATGCCGGAAAACTCTGAATGCCGTGAAAACGAACCAGAGGAAGCCGACATTAATACCCATAATGACAAGACTGACTCTTGCGACCAAATTGAAAATTTTTACATAACAGCCTCCATAGACGAAATGAAGTGATAGAACTGAATTGTGACACAAAATTAAAACTACCATATATTTATATTCCTGAAATTGATGGGAAATTTATGATCGACACCGGGAGTACGAGGTCATTTATACATCCCCAAAAGGCAAATCAATATTTTTCTAATTATATAACACAAGAGCCATTTGAAGTAGTAAGTACACATGCTTCCAGTAGACATAATCAAGTTATTAAGATTCCCTTATTCCCTATTTTCCAAAGCAAAGATCAACATAAATTTTATCTATATAATGTAGACTCGCGTTACGATGGGTTAGTTGGGAATGATCTTTTAAAACAACTTGATGCTGTAATAGATTTAAAAAGACAAGTATTAACAACAAACACCACACAAATACCAATTATTCATAACAACACGGAACATATTGTTTTAATTCCCTCACGATCTGAGACTAGAGTAAAATTACCGACAAACATGTACCATGGTGAAGGAATACTTGAACACAAACAATTTTGCAAAGGAGTTCGCATGCCGGCTGCCCTTGTAAAGTGTGCTAATGGCTATGCAACTACAATTATTCAGAATACACTAGACACACCAATGAAACTTTGTATTACCAGACCTTTTATAATTTCTGAACATAAAGCAGACGAATGTCTTGTGAATTCTTTAGACGATTCTGAATTACAGACTGACCAGATATTGACTGATAATTTACAAAAACTGAGACTTGATCACATGAATGAAGAAGAGCGCGAAAGCATTAGTAGACTATGTGAAGAATACAAAGATATATTCTACAGCGATCAAATTCCCTTGACTTTTACTAATCAGGTAAAACATTGTATACGGACCAAAAATGAAGACCCCATTTATACAAAGCCATACCGACAAGGTCCCGCTCTAAGCGCTGAAATTGATAGACAAGTAGAAAAACTTTTATCTAATAATGTAATAAAAGAATCTTTTTCCCCCTGGAGTTCACCAGTGCATCTTGTGCCGAAGAAAATGGATGCTTCTGGTGAAGTAAAACATAGAATGGTAATTGACTACAGAAAATTGAATGAAATTACAATAGATGACAAGTACCCACTTCCCAACATAACAGACCTTTTTGACAAATTAGGAAAGAGCACCTACTTCACGACTTTAGACTTAGCCAGTGGCTACCATCAGATTGAATTGAACGAAGCTGACAGACAGAAAACTGCTTTTAACACCCAAAATGGACACTTTGAGTTCTTAAGAATGCCGTTCGGACTGAAAACAGCACCGGCGACATTCCAAAGGGCTATGGATAACATCATGAGAGGTCTTCAGGGCATACACTGCCTGGTATATCTTGATGACGTCATCGTATTTTCGTCCAGCTTACAATCCCACCTACATGATCTTAGACAAGTCTTCGACCGACTAAGAATGACCAATCTTAAAGTACAGTTAGACAAATGCGAGTTTTTACGCAAGGAAGTTTTATACTTGGGACATACCATAACTAAAGATGGGCTACGACCAAATAATGATAAAATTAAAGCCATTCAGAATTACCCTATTCCCAAAACAACAACAGAAATCAAAAGCTTTTTAGGTTTAGTGGGGTACTATAGGAAATTTATTAAGGACTTTGCGAAGATTACCCAACCATTAACTAATTGCCTGAAAAAACGGAACAAAGTAATTTTAGATCAAAACTACATAGACGCCTTTGAGAAATGTAAAGAAGTTTTAACTACCGTACCTCTATTACAATACCCAGATCCCACTAAATCATACATTTTAACTACAGATGCTTCGGAAATAGCCCTTGGCGCTGTTTTATCTCAGGGTCCTATTGGATCAGATAAACCAGTTGCATATGCAAGCAGAACACTGAGTGATACTGAAGCGCGTTACAGTCCAATTGAACGCGAACTTCTAGCAATAATTTGGGCTGTAAAACACTTCAGACCGTATTTGTACGGGCGTAAATTCGAAATTGTAACGGACCACAGGCCCTTAGCATGGTTATATTCACTCAAAGAACCAAACAGTAAATTGACACGTTGGCGCCTTCGCTTACAAGAATACGACTTCTCTATTTCATACAAGAAGGGTAAACAAAACACCAATGCAGACGCGTTGTCCCGCATAAAGCTTAATGCCCTAGATTCAGATGATGAAATTTCCATGAACGTAAATGTAGACGATACAGAGATACAGACAGTCATAAAACAACTCAAGGAGCTTGAAAAATTTGAGACTAAACGTAAAATGACAAATGAGACAGAAGTAGTGACAATTTCGGATTCAGACTCTACAGTAACAGACGTAGTAGGACTATTTGACGAAACATTCCCTATCCCTTCATTGACTAACAGTAGTAGAACAGAGACAATAGCTTCCGACAAAGAACCCGATTCATCTGGAATCCCCATTTTAAGGGAGGCGATCGATACGAAGCCTAACCAGATCTTAGTATTCTATTGGTTTAGAAACAAATTACAAGTTAAAGATTTATCAAGAGACAGACAAAAGGTCTTAGAAATTTTCCTACCATTAGATAATGAAGATTTAATTAAAGAATTTTTAAAAAAATACGTTATACCAAGTCGCAAATATTTCATTTATTTTGAGAGTGAAATACATAGAAAATTATTTACTAAAGTCATCATAGAACTATTCAAAAAGGGATCGGTACAGTTTTTTGAGTGTACTGATAGAGTAGTTTACATAGAAGACGAGCAGGAGCAGAAAGCTATTATATTAAAGCACCATGAAGGAAAAACTTGTCACCGGGGTATCAGGGAAACAATAGTTAGAATACGTAGAAATTATTATTGGGAAAACATGCAAGATTCAGTTGCAGCAGTAATAAATATGTGTGAGCCATGCAAACAGATGAAATATGACCGAAAACCAATAAAACCAACATTACAATTAACCCAAACGCAGGATGCACCCTTTCAAGAAATATTTATTGATTTGTTTAACATAGAAAAGAAATATTATTTAACACTAGTTGACGCTTTCAGTAAATTAGGACAGGCTATTGAAATATCAAGTAGACAAACAGCGGAAGTAGTACGAGCATTGATAAAATACTTTTCCACATATGGCATACCCAGAAAAATATCGTGTGACCCAGGTAGTGAATTCAATAACGAACTTATTCGTGAACTTCTATCTATGTATAAAGTGGAACTTCATATTACAACAACAAATAACCCAAATTCAACCGGTATTGTGGAAAGATTCCATTCTACATTGATAGAAATTTACAGGCTAGCTAAGTACGAGCGTAAATGTACGGATGCAGCGTCCGTTATGACTTATTCTATCATGGCATATAACCACACCATACATACAACAACAGGATTAACACCTTTTGAGGTCGTTTTCGGCCATACAGATGCTGGTAAAATCTTTGATGTAGATTTAGAAAAAGCATACACACAACAGTTAATTAGAGATCATGTTAAGCGAACAAAATATTTGTACAAATATATAGCTGAAAAATTTATAGCAAATAAAGAAAAAATTATAGCTAAGAAAGGTGGCGAAGCTGGGTTAGATCTTAAAACAGATGATATTATTTTTGTTAAAGATATTAATACTAGGAAAAGTAAAGACAAACCAAGATATAGGAAGGCGATAGTTCAGGGCGAAACGGAAAGAAATGTAGTACCAGTAAAAATAGGAAATAGACAGACTAGAGTACCTCTAAAGAACGTTAAACGTCCTTCGCAGGTCGTTGCTGGTCGTCACGATCTTGAACATAGCGATCAAGATCCACGCCCTTCAACTTCGAAAGATTGATAATAACCCCGGCATCTTACCAGTTAAGTACGGACAAGCATACGTTGAAAAAGATAAGTGGACCATAGTTAAGTTATTAGATTTTAGCAGTATAGAAGAAGGTTTGATTTTAAATATAAATAAATATAAGGAATTTAGTAATCTCATAGATACTAAGAGATCGTATGTGCACGCGTTTCAAGGTATGATGGTAGAAGTAGAGTACTTACGTGATGCAGCAGCTGAAAAACTCAGACAGCTTATCCCTGTAAAAAGATTTAAACGCGGTATCATTAATCCACTTGGTTCTATAATCAAACTTTTGACTGGTAATTTAGACCACCAAGATGCAATCAAATATGACCACCAAATATCAGAACTAAATTTAGGCCAATCACATACAGATAAGAAAATTACTATTATATCTGAAATGCTGGATACTATTATAAATAATACCGGATCTCTCCAAGAAAACATACAAATTTTGGATGTACGTATAAATCGCATAGAAAGAGCACTTGAAAATATTACTGAAACGAGCCCTATGCACTCTACATATATATTATTTATCGGAATGTTTAATATGTTTATTAGTAATTTTAGGACAATATATATATTGTTAAGTGAAATTGAAACCGCCTTAGCATTCACAAAAGTATCTGTTCTACATCAGGCTATTATTGATCCACCCGAATTATTATCATTACTAAATAATATATCAAAAACTGAAAACTTATTATATCCTGTGACCGAAAATAATTTAGTAAATATAGAAAGAACCATGACCGTCAAAGCATTTGTAAAAGAAAACCAAATAACTTTTATTATGGAAATTCCGCTAATCAGTGATAAAGTCTACAATTATTTCAAATTATATTCTTTACCTATTTTTAATGAGTTTATAAATCAGACTACTATTATTATCCCCGAATATCCTTACCTGATGGTGAAAGGTCCCATGTACTTACCGCTAGCCAGCCCCTGTGAAGAAATTGGTCCCAACCAGTTCTTGTGCAAAGAAGACGATGTTGTAAGGTATCCTGAAAGCACCTGCATAGAACAATTAATGAATTTTGCTCATAATCTCAGCTTATGTGAGTCTTTTGTGGTCAACCTGGAAAACCTTAAGGTTCAGCCGATCGATTCTGTTAGTTGGATCCTTTATACGAGAGACGAAAGAATACTCACCGAAACATGTTCTGAAGACATAACCAGAGAATCAATTAAAGGCACATATCTTCTGGAAGTAAAAGACAGCTGTAAAGTCGAATTGGAATACATCAAATTGTATAAAAAGCGATCTATTTCGGGAAACATACGATATAGAGTAACCCCGATTATTACTCTACCTGAGTTGAAGGAAACATCTATTAACTGGAGAAAGACAGTGAGTCTTAAGAATCTACATTTGGATGATTTGAGAAATCTATCGTTTAGACTGAAAAGTGAAATGGTGAAAAGTAATAGTGTAGTGCAAACGAGAAGTGTGAGTTTAGCCACTATTCTACTCTATGTAATTTTAATTATAATATGTATTAGTATAGTATGTTTTAAAAATAAACTATGTATAATCCAATGGTGGCGAAATCATCGGAATACAAATATTACCGATAATTTCGCTCTTGGTGAGGGAGGAGTCATGGAACCACACCCTATACAAATTGTGCGTGTATAGCAAAAGCTCAGGTGTGTGACCATAATTCTTGGTAGAGATAAGACATTTGTTTAGACTATAAGAAATTATTAATCATTACTTGTAAGAGCATTGTATTCATTCGTGTTGTACATCTAACTCTGAACGCACGTATTAAATATTAATTTTAATTTACATTTTATATTTTATTTTTAAAAAACCATCAGCCGCTCCCAGTAACCTGACTAGTTCGTCTATTTTTAGATAAAAGCGACTAAATATTCGCTGTTGTTGTACCTTCAATTATAATCGAAAGAAAAATTCTATATCTATGCATAGATACCTAATGGTAATCATCAGTCAAATGCAAGCTTCGCGTGGTATCGGAATTTGTGGCTCGAAGGTGGAAGGAATCTCTAACGAAGTTGATTCACTTAGTTTTATGAATCTTCATTACTCAATTTGTAATAGCTACTCTGAACCTGGAGTTTGGCACCATGCTGATCGATAGTTATAAGGCTATTAGTCAGTAAAGCATAATTGGCTTCATAAAAGGTGGACAAGCCTCTTAAATCTTAAAAAAAAATAAAAATATATGATATGCCGGATAATATCCGTACTCTAAACGAAGGGGCCACTCTTGGCTTATTCTCACTATGCCGAAACTGATACCTGTCAGTCGGTTATCATTCTACTGATCGATCAAACCTTGACAGATCCTTTTAAGATTGTAAAACAGATTTCTTTTTTTTTTAGAACAAGTAGGTAGGCGATTTTGTAAAAAAAAAAAAAAAAAAAATTGCCCACATTTCATACTTATTGGAAATTTAAACGGGAAAGGCTCCGAAAAACTATTTTCGATTCTAGCACCAGCGCGATGACCGACAAAGTCACACACTACACTGACAAAGTCAGTGGTCTGAAACCAGTGAAGTTTTTAATGTGCACTCTAACCGCCACCAGCGCGGCGTCGAGGACTGTAATCATCGCCTCCGCTTGACTGATTGCCGACCGTGTCCGCCACGAGTCCAAGCGTCGCAACAATTCAATGAACCTCTCAGTTTCATCATTAATTACCAGTATAATGTTTGATTCAAAAACTTCTAGTATAGTTTTATGCTGGGTCCATACTTTTGCTTGATTTGGCGCGCAACAGATATTCTAAAAAAAAAATATATATATATACTATATATAATTATTAATTTCATTACGACTTATAACTATTAGCAGCCGAAAGACGTCCACTGCTGAACAAAGGCCTCCCCCTTAGAAGGGAGGGGTTGCCATAATCCCCACGCTTGGCAGGCGGCTTGGCTTAGGGATTTGGGGAATGTTGTTATAACTATTAACTACAATTAGTATGTAATTGTACTATGTCGCTTTAGCAAAATAGATACTAAGCTCCTGCTTATATGAATGATAACTGTGATATCATTATGACGTTGACACATAGTTTACGTTTACTTTAATCGTTAATTTGATATCAAGATAAATATTTTCATCAGATTTTCACGGACGCATTTCTAACGAGTAGCGTGCTCCTCTGTACTCAAACTCTAAAGTTGGAGCGTAGCAAGTGGTTCGTAAAAACTGGTGAGCATTGGTCTACATACAGTGTGCTAAAAGTAATGGTAATCCATTGTTATATTGATTTAGTCTCTGGAGACAAAAAAAAAGTGACTTTCGTGTGTATACCTAATACCACTGCCTTTTCTTATTCACGCAGAATAAGTAGTTTATTACCCTAGCTAATATTGGGATAGGCTAACATTTGGAATTGGGGTGCACATATTAACAAATTCATATTTGCATCATATATATATTCATTCTTTATTATATTACTGAGGCTGATATGATATAATAATAATAAGATAAATGCAGACACGGAACGAGAGATAGTGTGTAAAAGATAACTATTTATACATAATTAATATATATATTTTTGTATAATACAATTAAAACAATAATATTAAACCAAAAAATATTGTGAATATTCGACTTAAGTATGGGGGGTACCCTCATATTAAAAAAAAAAAAAAAAACCTAATGCAAGGGTAAGAAACTAAAAATGTAATTTTTTCCAAGACTATTCTTTAGCGATACGGATCGAAATGAGGCATGTATTAAAATTTAATCTTTATGAAAGGGGAAAGATTTACCTAGCCATATTCATGATCCTTTAGGTGAGTTGGAGATGGAGATTATACAAAGAAAAGGCGAGCAAGCGTCATAACCACTACCAAAATTACTACAAAAGGCGGTTTTTATTAAAAATTGACCTCAAAGAGGCCTTTATTTTATTTTCTATTTATGAATCTTATTGTAGCCTCCGTAGCGCAGCGGTAAACCGCTTGCTTTGCAAACCGGAGGTCGCGGGTTGAAATCCCGTGGAGAGCAACTACTTTGTGTAGTTGTTCCTTGCTGGCTATGACAATGCAGGCAAGATGATTCATGCGTCACATGGGCATGTAAAAAGTCAGTCCTGCGCCAGACCTCACCCCAGTCGTGTCGATCTTCCGTCTTAACGAATTGTGAGAGTAAAGGAAAATAGAGTGCACTTGTTTCTACGCAAGCACTTGTGCACTATAATATCTCTCGTGTAGTAGGCTGATTTGATGAAAGATCGGCCGCTGTGGTCCTATCAACCAGGGGGACATTTATTTATTTATTTTATCATTTATGTACACACAATAACAATAAAAGATAGAAGGAATAAAGGCAAGATACTATTCTTAATACAAAGGCACAGCTTATTTCTAAAGAAAGTTATTCCAGCAGACCTTACATTATTATTATTATTATTGACATTATTATGAGTCACAATTGTAATATTTCCGCTTGTTTTCGGTTCCTATTACAAAAATATTGCAACCTTTTGTATATTGTCTGCAGTCTCAGGGTTTTTTCTTTTTATACTCTGCCGGGCAGAGTATGTTATTCCATGACACTAAATGTCATGGAAAAATCTTCCAATGCTGTGAATATTTTATAAACGCTAATAAACCTTTATTAACCTGTAGATAACGTGATTAGGAGTTATCCTATTATAGATGTCTTAACCTGGTATCACACTACATCTCTCGAGACAATTCAGTAATCCTTCGAATTAATATCTTCTTTCTTCCTCAAAATCCAACGCATTCAAGTAGTGAATGTATTGGGTTCACTACATCGACATGTTTCCCTAGCAGGATGTTTGTTAGTCTGGTACATTTTCGTAGACAACACATACAACAATCAGCTTTTGAAGTTATTCTCTCCTAATTCACCCATTACTGGTAACATACTTAAGTCTAGTTTCAAACAAACAACATTGATTTGATGATGACAATTACGTTATTTCTTTAACAAGTTCTGGACTAGATTGTTTTTTGAATATTGTATGGTTATTTACAACCAGCTATTTCTTTGATATCCACAAATAAAATTGGCAATATTATTAGAAGCAAAAACGGTTATTTCAAGGAACCTGTAAATTGAAACCAATCTTTCCTCGCTATGTTCTACATTGCATAGGATCTAATTACTAGATTACTTAGTCACAATAACTTTAGTTACTTAAAAAACATTACATAAAGTTACTAATTTTATTAGTTTAGAAAATATTATTCAAACCAAAAAATTACATATTTATACCTTTAATTCTCTGCCTAAAGAGTAAACAAAATATGCAAATAATTGTCATTAACTAAACTATTAGAATTTACCAAATGTGTTGTAAGGTTTACACAGACTAAAAACCTTAGGTACGGAATTTGTAGATGTTAACCCATTTTAAATCTGCATCAATTCATTCAAAGACCTATTGATTTCCCACTTGTCTGGTAACAACATTAACTTTTCAGTTTTATTCTCGATGACATGGCTCACATCTTGACACCCTGTCCGCTGCCCGATGTGTGGTGGGTTCGATTCCCACCTTGTCTGGGTGTAGTTTGTCTGTTTGGGTTGATATATTTTGCAGGAAGGAAAGGTATTTAAGGTATAAGTACCTATTGATATCGTTTGTCTGGTGGTCGTAGTGCAGGCTCTGCCTGATTTGGGGACGAATGCCCGCGTGTGGATTGTCCCAAATATGGTATATTATTTGCTATACAGCAAACAAAATAAATGGTATATTATTATAAGTATATGTCTTCTCAAGCCATGGGACGATGTATAAAAGAGATATTATTTAACAACACAATCGATACTTATATCTTATTACTTACAATACGAGACGAGCCCTGGCTTCAGCAGCTGTCCAGAACGCCTTTATTATTAAAACTATTAGAAAATTGGTCGCAAGATAGTCTGCACGATTAGCAGGCTATGCTATTTGGGATTACATGTTCAATAATGTTAATGTAAAATTTTAAATCATTGTATATTAAATAAGTTTAATTCATCAAATAATATGTATAAAAACATCAACTCATATCAAATTAATTAATACGTACCTACGTGTTTATGTATTCTGCAAAAAATTGCAAAATATATTTGGCTTTATTATAACTAATAGTTTAAGCAACAAGTTAAGTTAACTTTGTTTTATTCTCGAATCTCTTTAATTGCAACATTGATTTTGTATCTCTAAACATCTACTACTAGTGATGGAATATCTTGGAGTCAAGGACTGGATAATTGAATGATCAAACGAACTTACCCTAAGTGAAGTTCGATCTTAATTATCCAGTCCTTGACGAGAAGATATAAGGTCCCTCCCTACCCATTAATGACCCTGTTAAATCAATGTTGCAGCTGTGTTTCATTTTACTCTAAAGATAATGAGGTGGCTGTCGCTCGGCTGAGGCGGGGTGGTTGCTGAAGAGATAATTCTCTTTCTAACCTCTGAAACTTGTGCGATATCTCCGGATCGTACCCACGAGGTACTACTACTAGTGATGGAATATCTTCTCGTCAAGGACTGGATAATTAAGATCGAACTTCACTTAGGGTAAGTTCGTTTGATCATTCAAATAGCTGCGTCTCCACCGGCCGCACGGCTTGCGCGGCAGCCTCGCGAGCCAAATGCGCGGTCGGTGTGGACGTGCCTCGGAGTCATTCTTTGTTTTCGCCTCCGCTTTTGTCAAATATTTTCTATCGATTGATCCATATATCATTATATTTTTTTGTTTATTAAATGCAGCAGAATTAAATTCACCTGTGGAGTGTCGGGGTAATAATAACGCCCTGCCATCTACTTCTGTTGGGTGTCCGAAAGAGGCGACCAAGGGAAAACAAGAAGACTTGCAGCAGCGTCTTTCGATTGGATTACCTACCACCTATACTGCAATCCCCAAGACGCCTATCAAGCGTGGGGATTAAAGGGGAAAGCCTTCGTTCAAAAGTGGACGTCTTTCGACTGTTGATGACGATGGTAAGTAAATCTAACTCTATAATGTTGTGATGCAGCAGGAGATATTCGCGCAGCCAGCAAGGTGAAGTGTGTGATCCATTCCTTGTAGCAACTGCGACCAATTTCTTTTGGTTCCTGTTGTTATGGGGGACCTTGAGAACCTGGCCGCTCCGGCCGAGAGTTGTCATCGTAGAGGGCGCTATCAGCAAATATGAATATTACATTTTAAAAATCATAGACTAAAAATATGCAGATGTGTTGAATGGAGTTTTGTTAATTTTGCCTATTCCGTTATAGAATGAAATTTCAATAAAATTATGTCTATTGCAAATATACCTAATGAATAATATCACTTTTGAATGTTTTATTGATTATGTATACATAAAAGTAAAATAAATGACTGATGAATATTATTTAAATGCATAATTAAACAAACGATTTTAACTCTGGCAAAGCTCTTTGTTATTACATAGTAACACGAAAAGGACAAGACTGATGCATTTTAAGAACGGTAACCCACTGTTTTATATCTTGATTTATACCTCGACGTGCCACCTAATTACAATCTGATAACCCACAACTTAAGTGGTAACGTAGTTGACGTGTTGCGTCAGGATATGGATTATTTCATTTCATATTCCAAACTTCATATCAAAGGTTCAGTCCGTCTATTATAGAATGGTCAATGCCTGACTAGTGAGACTTAGTTATTAGTGGCTATTGGTTAGGTCCGGTTACAACCGGAACGCACTTCGACCCAGGTGAATACATTGTGCCTGCCATTCGGAATCCATATACAATCGTACTACTTATAACTTTCAGTACTCACATCGGATCTTTGTGTGTCTGAAGTTGGGATTGGCGAACAATTGCGCAAGTACAGTTGTGAGTTGTGAATATATTATCATAAAAATAGCTACTGCGCAGCGTCTTGCAGCCAACTTTGGACACACAAAGATCCGCCGTGACTACTGTAAGCGTATTTGAAATGGAACTATGCACAAAGTTCTAAGGTTTCTGTTCTGTACGCCAAAACGAATGCGCTTAACAGAGCCGCCAAAATATAGATGTTTTTTAAAAAGGGACCTTTTAAACATATTTAATGAATTCGTTCCAAACTCTCTAATCAATCCATCTGATACTAAGACTTTTTGGTCCCTGGAAAAATGAACTGAAACCAAATGAGTTTTCTCCATACATTTCACACCAGTGCTCCTAGCGGTAACTATCAAAAATTTGTAAAATGTACGGGAAAAAACTGACAGTTTGATCGAGCTCATAAACTATCGGAACTCTAAGTCCGCCAGTGCTACGGATTCCTTTGGCAGCCACGTATATTGAATAACAACACAGGTCCGTTGATTTAGTAGTTTGTTATCCTGGTCGCCAACCCCAACTTCAGACACACAAAGATCCGATGTGAGTACTGAAAGTTATAAGGAGTGTAATATATTTAACACTAGGGCTTGAGTTAATGAAAGATGCACAGCTAATCGGTAAGACACGTTTATTCCGACTGAGGAAAAGGTAACAAACAAATAATGAATTACCCACTAATGTACTTATAAATTAATAATACGCTCACCTACACTACATCCCTTCCCACTAAATCTATAATTACAAAATAGGGCAACCCCGTGACTAAATAGTATTTTTACTACTCCTTCTTTCACTCCTTAAAATTAATTTGTTTAGCTAACCTACACTTGCGGATAGGGCGGCCCTGGGGCCGTACAGGCGTGGTAGGCGGCGTAGTAAACTCTTCAACAGGACGATCAGGTGGTACGATTACGTGTGGAGACGAAACGGCCGGCGTCACACTAGCCCTTAAGTCCTGGCCCTCCGCACCTGATTGCCCAACTTCTGACTGCCGCGACTGAACATCTACGGCCAATGGTGATTTTGGGCTCAAAGAGCTTATCTTAGACTGTCTAGCATTTGTAGGGATCACAAGCGAACTACAGGATCTGCGGCGTAACTGATCGACGTGCCTATGAATGTTGGTACCCCTACTGTCTAAAATTCTAAAATCATTAGCCCCTGCCGAACTAACAACAGAACCCGGTAACCATTTTTCCGCCTTTAGATACTGGCGGTACCAAATGTTATCCCCGACTTCCACGCTCCTATCTACCCCTCCTACGGCGCTAACTTGTCGCTGTTGCGCCTCCTGAACTTTAGCTCCCCTGTCCGGCTTTAACGCGTCTAAGCGTGTCCTTAACCGCCTCCCCATCAACAAGACTGCTGGACTCTCTCCCGTCGAGCAGTGCTCGGTGTTGCGATAATGTAGCAAGAAATTGTGTAACGCCACTATGTAGATTATTTAATTAATATAAAAATAGTTGCAAAAAAAATATTTGTCTGTACTTTGAGATACAATTTTGTACTCACCTTGAAGTTTTAGACAACTACAACAAGAAAGAATTTACCAATATTAGGCTGATTACGACGATACAATTTTTTTACCAGCGGAAATTTTCTTTAAATCTAATCTTATTTGATTTACATAATTAAATGGAGGTAAATTTACGTGTGACTCGGGCATCACAAAATCACGTAATGAAGTTGGCGGCCGGTTGCATGCCATTGCCGAGAAATGAGCCAAATAGTGCATTTTATTTTTAATAATATGTATTTATATCTTTAAATCTGTGACTTGGGCAGCATAATCTCCCGTCTGTTGCATGTAAATCAGCCTAAGTATAATTACAAACTTTACCTCTATATAATATATAAATTTATATAAATTTATCTATGCTTTATTCCAAATTAAATATAGCACAAATACACAAACCGCCTTATCGGCTTACTATGCGTACGCGTATTCATGATTAAAGTATGGTGTCATGTTATGGGGAAATAGTACTAAAGTAAATGAATTATTTATAATGCAAAGAAATGTATCAGAATATTGGCCCAAATAGATAATACACAAAGTTGCAAACCACATTTTATAAAAATGAAATTATTAACACTGCCATCAATATATATTCATGACACTTGCAGGTATGTCTATAAAAATTTAAATACATGTACTAAAATGGAAGACATACACAATATTAATGCCCGCCACAAAAAATGTTTATATTTACCGCCTTCACGAATAAAAATGCTAAATGAAAGTCCATATTATATGGGAATTAAAATATTCAATAAGCTGCCAAATAATATTAAAAATCAAAAGAATCTGAAGCTATTTAATAAGGAATTAAAACTATTGTTAATACAAAAATGCTTTTACTATGTAAAAGAATACTTAGAAACTAGATAGTTTCTCTACAAAATAATAGAATTTGAATTTGATAAAAAAATAGTAAACATACTTATCCGTAAACAAAATAAATATTCTTAACATATTATTAGCATACTATATTATAATATTAATACGTAGAAATACTAGACAGGAGAATTTAACACAATGAACTTAAATTTAATAAAATGACATACTTAATAAAATACTTAAAAATTAATGAATTATGTAGGGGAAACTAGACCATAATAATTGATGGTTGATTGAACTTACCTAGTGAACTTCAACCATAATTATGCGAGATACTGCATCCGAATATATTTAACCATCGTAGTACAATTTCAGTGAACTACCCTTTCTACACATTTCAAAGTCGTAAAGATAATTTGCTATCTGTGGTCGCTGGCCGCCGTTTTACCTGTCATTCGCTGTCAAATCATTAAATTCAGAGCCTTTAAATATACTGCAACAAAAAATTGGGTCAGTTAAGAGGGAGGGGAGGGTTATAAATATATTCGGATGCAGTATCTCGCATAATTATGGTTGAAGTTCACTAGGTAAGTTCAATCAACCATCAATTATACTTCAATACTGCATCCTCTATATTTAACCATCGTAGATGTTTAGAGTTTGTTGCAGGATACAATTACAATAAAATGCATAATGTATTAAAACATTAATCCCTCGGTGGCCAAGCCATCGGCCGTGAAGGCTCAAAGGTTTATTGAACCACCTACTATATTAATATATATATATATATATAATCATGTAAAAAATAAAATTATAACGATCCTGATAAGTTTAAACTCTTTAGAAGAGTTTAAGAGAAAAAATAAATTATATTCTAGTTACTTAGATATTTTTAAAAGCACATTCAATTCAATTGATTAATGGTTCAACAAAAGTAGTATCTAGTATCAAGGAGTATCACAGGAGTTACTTATATAATTGTAAAAGTTTGCAAAACACATAAACTTGTCAGTCAAACCTGCAGTTTTATTAATTGAATGTTTACTGCTTGCTCCTGCAGTAAAAGTAAGCAACAGCCAGATTGTATAGTGAGCACTAAATATGTTCATATCAATGTCACTTCCTCTTACTGTTTGTTTAATCCAACAGCTAATGTCGGAGAGGTTTCATTATGTATATGGTTTACAGACATCTATGATAAGTTTTGAAGTATTATGTAAAGAGCTTAGGTTTTTAGTTATTTTAGTATAAAAAACATAAAGTTGTTGCTAAATATATTATTCATTTGTTTAAAAAAAAAGTTACAATCTATGTTGGTGTACCACACAAGGGGCTGATGTCCTAATATGTATATACTATAATCTATCTAATCTATCATTATAATCTTTATTCTTAGATGATACAAGACACGCCTGCCATGCATTAGGGTTATGGCAACCCCTCCCTTTCAAGGAGGAGACCCTTATTCAGCAGTGCAAAGCTGTAGACTGCTAATGATGATGATGAATATTTATACTTAGATACATCGATATACTAAGGTTTAATATGGCTTAAATTTATCAAGGACAATGCATTGTGCATCTAATTTATAAGTACATTTATTATTATTATTTAATTGATATACTTAGTTTTATTAGGAAAAGACGCTAATAGGAAATCTAAAGCCAAATTGGGATACCAAGTGGAGTGATACTTAGGGAAAAATTGTTTTTATCATAATAGACCCTTTGAGGAATTTGGTAGTTAAATCATCATTACCATACATAGATAATATACTTCTACCTGAATTTAGTAAATTGCAGTTAGATCCTTTTCCTGATAAATGAATAATTTGAAATATTATTGTTACAGATCCATTATAATAATCACCTTTTGTCCATTGCAAAAAATATACCGATTGAAACTATTCTATGATATCCTTATCATCCATTTTCAATTATAACTGATACAGTATTTCCCGGCATTTTATGGCTTACATATGTTTCCCGGATAGTTTAGAAGTTAGGGCCATAAGGTATGTTAAAATAAATTATCTATCAAAATAAATATTATGAATTTTAATAATGGGAACTAGTCTCGGCTAGACCAGAAGGGAACAATAATTATACTGCTTTGTTATCAATTATTTTTCTTAATTATTTATTCCATTGGATATTGGGTTTACCAAATTTGTCAATACAATAATTAATAAGCGAGTCTGATCTAAGCTCTATTTAGCATTTGACTATCTCTAGAATAGTCTTACCTACTAAAGTATTATCTTGTGATTTAATAATATAAATAAAACAAATACATATTCTTGTTTTTGTTTGCATGTACCAAATTTGTTGAGTAATGGGTATTGAATACCTCATACACATGCATCATGCATTGATATGCGTTTGTTAATACACAAAGAAATAATAGTAATAATGTTGTGGGACAATCTACACATGATCATGCGATCCCAATCTGTACTATGGCTGCCAGACAACCACTACTACCAGCTAAGTACCCATATAATAATATACACATATATATATAACACCCAGACACAGGGCGTGAAGTGAATCTGCAACCTGCTGGCAACAGCCAAGATGTCCAACCTCTAGCTAGATTAACAGGCCTGTCAATACATTGCTGTTGTGATATATACTCTTAGTAAAAAATTATATTATTCGATCCCCTCCCTTCTAAGGGGGAGGCCTTTGTTCAACAGTGGACGTCTGTCGAATGATAATGAATAATGAGAATATTACAATGAACTGATCACTTTTACAAAAAGACTTTAATCCATATAAAAGGCTGATAACTTTAAATAATTTATGTATAAATTCTTTCCTCAGCTGATCAGAGACCTATAGTAATTTATATATTTATATAGCTGCTCCCCATCTTTACAGGAAAGCATCTGCGAATGTGAACTTTGTGGATAGGGTTACTTCCTTTTTTGATGGCTGATACACACCAACCAATTTAAATCCGATTTTAATATGTTTTTAGAAACACTTTATAATTATAATCTAATAATGCAAGATATTTCTCATGTTCAAATAATTTAATGTATGTCCAATGATAATTACAACTGGACATGCTGTAGTAAGTTGTATGTAAACTTTTTGATAGTTGTAAGTAAGAATATGTACTTATTCTGTTTTTTAAAATATTATGTATCATAGTTAAAACATGGTATAATATTTGAAATTCTAATTAAGAGTAAGATCAATAAATTCATAAGTTTTACTTAGATTGGTGTAACTCTTTTAATTATTAATAACAAGGTTGTGGAGTTTCTAAAACTTTGTTTACAATATAATAAACATCAAATACTATATTTGGATGCTACTCATTGGTGATGTTGTAATTTGAGGTAAGATAAAATTGGTTTTAAGATTTTAGTAAACATGAACGGTGATAAGCAAAGGCCATTGTGGAAGGCAAGTGCATTCATATAATTTTCATACATATATTTAGTGTAGAAAAGTTTTATATGTGGTAATATTCTAATTATAAATTAGCTGTAGTAAACATGAAGGAGCTAGGTATGTGTCATTAATTTATGTGATTCCTAATATATTCCCTCTTACATTGTTGTTTACTAACAAACTCATTGAGCTCCTTAGGATTTGAAATAACCCTGAAAGAATCCATTACTAGGAACCAATAAAATTGGTTATATAAATTGCCCAAGGCAATCTCTACATCTTGTATTCAGACATTATCTTTTTCAGAATAGAGTGGGTTAACAGGGTCTATTCTGCTAAATGAGTCTGTGAAAGAGGATTATATACAAGGATATAAACATTATTAAGCACTATGGCTACATCAGATATAATAATCATTTCGCTAGAAAATATCTAATGTGACCTGCATGGGGTACCTTTATTGCTGAGTTCGCTGTTTGTAGACCTTGGTTGAAGGTCTTTGGTGACTGCGTTGTTGCAGTTGATATGTTGTCATCCCGTTGCACTTGTCCCAGTGAACTTGTCCCAGTTGAACTGGTGGACTTTTGCATGGAGGTCGACCCACTGATACCATTTTGGCCGTGGTCTGCTTACAGTTAAAACTGTAAACCCTTATGTATTTCTCTTGGTACGGGCAGTTTATGTTAAAACTGTTTTTTTTTTTAATAATTGGCATAAAACTGTTTTTTTTATTAATTGGCTTAAGTTATTTATGTATACATTTTGTTCTTATATTTTCTCTTAACTCTTCCCCAAATAGGTGTTTATCTCTGATGATGTATTGGGTGATCAAAAATAAAATAAAATAAAAAATTGTCCAATTTATTGT
This sequence comes from Furcula furcula, assembly GCA_911728495.1. Lineage (NCBI taxonomy): Eukaryota > Metazoa > Arthropoda > Insecta > Lepidoptera > Notodontidae > Furcula > Furcula furcula. Next base: position 11,229,102 of record OU452265.1, on the reverse strand, counting down.
TTCTTCTCAGTGAATGTCTATATTAGTATCTCATGTTGTTGTGCATACATATTAAACATTCCAGTTAATTTATTTATTATGTCTGTAGTAAGGTTCACTAATTCAGCTATCCCAGAACCTAATTGTGCCAGACTGTGTACCAGTAGATATTTCCCCCAGCTTTCAGATATCTCATTAGGTCGTTACCCAAAGACTATTTATTTCCACTTCCCTCAATTAGCAGGAGTTCGTAAAGAGCGGAATGTTGTGAATGTGTTCAGTGGGGGAGTATAATAGCATCAGTTGGTATGCATTCATGTTTTCATCTGCAGCCAAGTGAACATTATCATGTTTAAAAATTTGCTTTCTGGATGCCATCTCGTGACACCACTTTAAGAAAGCAAGTGATACTCTTTCAGGATGCCATCACGTGACACCACATTAAGAAAGGTATTGAATATTCTTTAGGGTAGCATTCCATACTACCACATTAAAAAGAATAACTTACTTGGACTTGTAATACTTGCATTTGCTTAAATTCCGATGACGAGCATTTTTGGCGAAGACGCTTTTCAAAACGTCGATTTTTGCTCGTTTTCATCTCTGTCCCTGACGGGACATTGTTTTTCTTCATATTTAACACTAATTTAGCACTAGCTTCACTTACATTTATTAAAATTTAATAAAAATTTAGTAAACATTGTGTGAAAGGCACGTACACAAAAATTGAATGATTTGACAGCGAATGACAGGTAAAACGGCGGCCAGCGACCACAGATAGCAAATTATCTTTACGACTTTGAAATGTGTAGAAAGGGTAGTTCACTGAAATTGTACTACGATGGTTAAATATAGAGGATGCAGTATTGAAGTATAATTGCTACACCTGTAAAAGGTGCTAAGTCATAAGTATAATGTATTATTATTAAGATCTTAATGTACACTTAGCAAGCAATAAAACATTTGATTTGATTTGATTTGAATATTAAGTATAGATATATATATATATATATATATATATATATATATATATATATATATGTGTGTGTCGGGATATGGAAGAACCAAGAAGGCTGGTTTGCTCGGAGGCAAGTACCGCGAGTAGACGTCAGGCGGCGTCACTGGCGCGTGCTAACGAAATACAGGAGCCGGCCGGCGCGATCGCCATATTGGGTGAAAACAGTCGCCGTCACTGGATGCTTATGGCATTTCTCCCGTGGATCGTTGCCTTTATGGTAAACCGCTGTTACGAATGTGATCTGAGAATAAACGACTGTTTAATCTTTTTAATCATCGTTTGTTGTTGGGGAACCTGGGATCAATACCCGGGTCAGGGATCTGATGTTCCGTGATACGCCCGGAATCAGGGCGTGATGGCCATCTGCCGACATATATATATAAACATGTGTATATATTTTATGTATGTTTAATGTAATTTAAGACCCGTTAGAAGCCCTATTTGACGGGCCCGTTGGTCTGACGGGCCCGTTGGTCTAGTGGTTAGTGACCCTGTCCACTAACCGATGGGTCGTGGGTTCGATTCCCACCAAGTGTCTGGGTGTTATTTCTCTATTTAAGTATGTATTTACAAAAAAAAAAGTATATAAGTATTAGTATCAGTTGTCTGGTTTCCATAGTACAGGCTCTGCCTAGTTTGGGATTAGATGACCGTGTGTGGATTGTCCCAAGATATTATTATTATTATTTTGTGCTTTTATAATTTATACTTTTAATCTCTTTGGTCATATCTAATTATAAAAATAATAATCCCTTCCTGGCTGATATAACATAGAGGCCAATCCTTTACAAGATCAGCCATCTACGCGGGAGATGCTTGCGTATACCAATTGCACTCTCTCTCTCTCTCTTCCTTTACCTCTTAATTCTTTGCGGGATTCGAATCCGCGACCTCTGATTTGCATAGCAAGTGATTTTCCACTGTAACAAGAAGGCACTGGGCATATCTGATAATGCTATAGATGTATTATGTTATTTTCTAAAACATGCCCGTAACGAAGAAAAATGTTTCTTTTTACGATATTTTGGTTGATTGGTGAATAGAATTTTTCATTGATGTTTGAATGACAGGTAAGGATAGTGATTAGTTTGAAGATAAGCAAGGTTTTGGTAAAATAAAATGAACCATAATATTATGCACTTGAATCTTTATTTGATGAAAGTTACATTTTTTTTTTTTTACGTTGTTATATAATCGAAGATTGCTAATATAATTTGAAGGAAAATACAGTTTTTTTTAAAGAATGCTATCAGTACAAACAGTAGTTTTTGTATTAAAACTTTTTATGTACCTACATATTCCGTATATCAAAGCCGTAGTCGTCTGCCATTATTCACGTGTTTCTTGTCGGGTTTGTAAGCGTTTGCTGTAAAACAATAAATGGTAAAAACAATAAAGATTCATAAAAAGAAAATAATATATTGTTACACTAGTAATTTCCTGCGGCTATTCCAGCTAATTTTTTGACAGAGTTTACCAACACCTAACACGGGGTGTGTTAGGTTGTTTCTGAAAATTCGCGAAACACGTATTGATTTATTTTATTTAGAGCATCTTTTCAGTAAATTTCAAGTCAATCGAACCATACAATAAAAAGTTTCATACAAAAGAAAACACCCCATTTAACCCCTTTAGGACTATAATTTTCAAAAATCCTTTCTTAGTGGATGCTTACGTCATAAGAAGAATCTACTGCCCAAATTTCAGCTTTCTAGGTCCAGCGGTTTGGCCAGTGCGTTGAGGAATCAGTCAGTCAGTCAGTCAATACAAGTAATTTTATATGTATAGATACAGGTTTCACGCACTGCTATATGTTATTTTTTAAAATATTTTAAATGAAAGTAAGTAACGTTTTAACTTTCATAGTGGACTTAGGTTCACCAAGTAACATCATCTAGGCACCTAGGTCATAAACATACCAACCAACGAATATGAAATGATTAGAAAAATGTGCTGTCTATAGTCAATTACAAAAACTGATTAAATAATTCAAATATATTCATTAGTCCCCGCGGGTTGCCGGGTTAGAATTGCACCCCCCCCCCCCCCCTCTATTCGTTGGGTGTCGTGAGAGGCGACTAAGCGCGAACAGGAAGACGGGCAGCAGCCAGCCAAGCGTGGGGATTATGGCAACCCCTCCATTCTAAGGGAGAGACCTTTTTTCAGTAGTGAACGTGTGTGTGTGTGTGGGCTGCTGCTGATGATGATTCATTTGATAGTTTTGAATTTCATATTAATTTTGCTGCCACATTAGATAGATCGTGGGTTCGACTCCCGCCGATCGTCTGGGTGTTATTTATCTATTAAAGTAGGTATGTATTTACAAAAAAAAACGTATATTATAAGTATTAGTATCAGTTATCTGGTTTCCATAGTACAGGCTATGCCAAGTTTGGGATCAGATGACTGTGTGTGAAATTGTCCCAGAATATTATTATTATTATTTATATTGGGTTTTTCGCACTCATACGATCTTGGGTAGGTACCTGAGCTCCTATGGGTTGCCGGTTCCTGGTGAGGGGCCTGATTCCATGGTACGCTCTGTGCTGTTGCTGCTAGAAGAAGCCGCGCTACTGCTTGATGCTAAATACACAGAGTATGGATTTGAGAAATGCTGCTATCCGCATTTGTGGTGGAGCTCGATTTACGATTTATCGATGAGTAAGACTGGGAAATGAAGACGTACAGAATTCAATTCTCGCTGTCATACCGACCTCTTTATACGAAAGGGCTATTGCTTACCGCAAGAACACAATCCCAATCAAAGTCAGCTAAAAGGTAACAGTAGTGCTGTTCTCTAAGCAACACAACTTCCAGCTCGACGCTGCGGCAGCGGCGAGTTGCGATTTCGTATTACAAACTTTGCTTACTAGCACCACCAGAATTTAGGGTTTTCAGTGGAACTATTTAAAGTCGAATAATTGCACAGTCAGTTTGACGTCGGGTCGACATGCGACAGTGAATACATAGGTTACATCGGAACAGCCACGATAGGTTACATCGGAATAGCACAGCAGTATCTCTATTACCTTTGATTCAAAACAAAGTCGTCTTTTATTTTCACTGCATTCTCTCACTGGGGCAGTAACGTGATGTTCTCCTGTGTACCACACGCCTGCCATAGACAGCTGCACGCTCGTCAACTAAGAGATGTCAAGTTACGCCTCTTGAGTTTGGTAATTTCACCAGCTGGTATAGCTGGTGAAATCTAGCCCATCATATCGGAACACAGAAATCTACATACCGATGCTTGTGAATTTAATTCTCAATTGATAGTTAATGAAGACCTTCTAACTGAATGGCAAAGCAGATGGGACTCGACTTCGAAGGGACGTCACATGTACTTATTTTTCCCGAATGTGCGTGAACGCCTTGCTAGAGCGTGGATAGAGGTGGAACACTGTGTCGCACAATTTTTGACGGGACATGGCAACTTTAAGAGTAAACTATTCTCTTTTAATCTAGTACCTTCGCCTCTCTGTCAGTGTTCTACGATACATAATGAGTACGAACAATCTGCCCATCATATACTTTGGGAGTGCAGTCTCTGGCAACATGAGCGTAGCCTTATGCTAGACAGTTTGGTTGTGACATCTGGAGTCGTATATTACACGGACCTTGTGGCGACTAAGGAGAACTTCCGTGCGTTCAAATGTTTTTGCCACACCTATTATTGGAAACAAGTTTGAAAAATCATATAGGGCCCTTAAAATATTAGCAGAATCCGTAGTGCCTTACGAGTGGACTAGCCTTTGTTGGTCCACCTGTAAGAGTCCTCCTTTTTGAGGTTGTATCGACCGTCTGTTAATTATTTGCTTGTCTCCCGCTTTGCAAAGGAGGGAGTGGAATATATGCATTTCAAAATCCTCCTATCTACCTTTTTAACCGGCTTCTTAATTAAATTTGTTGCGGGTTCCAAGACAATTTAGCGTTCCCCTGGGACTCACCGAGGGTGAAACCTCGGTGTCTTCAGTGGTGACCACTGTAGATCCTGGCTTACAGGAGTAACAGTGGTGGGAATGAGTGGTGGGATTAGTCCCATACCGATGCTTGGTTGTAGAATACTGTCTAGGTAAAACGGCACCTAGCACTTGGGCACGGCACCTTACCCTACCTATCTTTTAGTCTTAGTGACATGTTCCGTATCCGAAAACGTTATTAGAAAAATAAAAATATTTATAAAATTAATTCTTGCATCTTCTTGTATATAATTCTTGCATGGAATTATGGGAGAATTAAGATATTTTACAGACGCGGGAAAAAATAAATGTGTCCCGATTTATCTCTTTTTAGTGCCATATATTAATTTTTGCATGGACACAGGTGCAGTCTCTCGTAATCCAATAACCGACTCCACCAGAACACTAGTCATATGTTTACTTTTCAGACATTAACATTTTTATATTTCTCGATTTCAATCGCTAAACTAATCTGCTTGTGACCACGGCTGGTGTAACCCGGCACCAGAAACGCCAAGCCAAAATACTCAAGGTCAAGGTTAATTTGCGTTAATTCCCGATTAAAATAAAATTTCATTATGGAACGCGAAAGTCTAAAAGTATTTAGTGATCAACCTGGTTTTTCCTAACCAGTAAAGACCACTTATACAAAGTTGTACGTACATACTCCCCGCGAGATGGGGTCCTTTTATTGGCAAGGCATGGTGTCCCTCTGCGCCACGGAGCCTACAGCTATTCAATTAAAATAATAGATACAGCAAACATGATAACTCACCTGCGCTGCTGCTTGCATCATCTGTAGTGGTAGTTGTATCATCTAAAAAAATACAAAATTCAGCGTCTAAATAATCACTGTCCAATCGGCAAGCGACATGAGTGGTAACACTAACCGATTGGTTAGTGAATTCGGAATTTCAGAGTAAGTACAGTGGAGTAGACGAGGGTAGTACTAGCCACCAGAAACTGGTGTTGTGTGTACCCCATTTTTCTGTACAAGATTAAAATCGTAGCAATGAACGTATGACTACAGAAGTGATGGCTGACTGGGGGCTACCCGAAGACAAAGGCAGGGTTGAATATTATATTGAACCCTACGAATTGTGTTCAAAGATTCGTCGCTACGATTTTGATCTTGTAAAAAAGTGGGTATAGGTATTTTTTCTATTGGTGATCTCTATCTGTTGCTTACAATTATTCATCGTAAGGTTTGTAATCTACCTAGTTTTAGAGTTTTTTTACTACCAAGGTAGCAAGCAAGCATGCTGGCTGCCTGATGGTAAGCAGCTACCGCAGCCTATGACGTTAGTAACACCAGAAGAATCACTAGCGCGTAGCCAACCTTAAAGACATTAGATATTAAGACTATTGTGTCCGGTGATTTCACCAACTACAATGCTCTTCACACTAGAACACAACAATGTTTATACACTGCTGCTTGGTGGCAGAATATCTGCAACTGTGCTAGTAACTACCTGGAACGTCCCTTGCACAAGGCACTTACCACCTAGTATATGTTGCCCTTACTTGGCTACGACTGCTGTCTAGATAACAAGGGACAAAGTGACCGACTTTTGACATGCGCTGTGAAGCAACGGGACACTCAGTTCAAATGCCACTAAATGTTCACACGTCTATGAATTGACTTT